>CM040421.1:151025462-151562182 GCA_022702705.1 Papilionanthe hookeriana x Papilionanthe teres | reverse complement strand
TCACAACTAAATTAAAACATCTCATTGAATGATTGGGAATACCTCAGATGATGTAACCCACGTGTTGCTAACGGGATTTCCCACTATCTAAATGAAAGTGTGGAACTCATTCAGTTGAGTTTAGCAAATTCATCTGGACTAAGTGAATTCAATGAAAATAGCGGTGCCGGGATGACGGAACCGTGGGATCTTAATCGGTTCTGTTTAAAAAACTTTAAGATTTGTTTTAATTAAAATAAAAAAAACACTTGGATTTTATGATTTTCTCTAAACCAAAGATACTTCTCTCATCTCCTGATTTATGACTTCTAAAACTAAACTTCTACAAAAACAAGGAGCTCGGAGCATAGTGGGTAGCACGGCCATCTTCGTCAGCAAAACTTGTGTCTACTTCAGCAAAACTTTCTTAGAATTAAATAACCAAGCCATAGGATTTCGAGTTAGTTTGTCTGGTGCGACATAGATCCTCAACTTCTCGTTAGGCATTTGTCTAATCATGCTATGCAAATTAAGCCCTAACTTGTCTTAGGACTCCGAGGTAGTCGTTTGATACGACATAAATCCTCACATCTTCAAAGCTATTTGTGTGATTATGTCATACAAACATAAGTCCTAATTAATTAAAATTGGCAGGATTGCAACATTAAATAAACTCTCAAATTGAAGCCAAACAATAGGATAGTTTGGGAAGTTGCCAAGATTCTTTTGAGATCCTCAGCTTCTCCTACTTCTCTTCCTTTAGACTCCTAAAAATAACTGTTCCAAATTTGATCCATTCCCAATTGAAATTTCCTAAAATCTAATCCTTTGAAAACCTTAAACTTTGAAATTATTGAGAGCAAAACCACTGATCATTATCGAGAGTTTTCTTAAATGATTCCCGTCATTTAAGATGTAATTAACTATAGGGGCTTGCGCTTATAGGGAACTTTAAGAACCTAGGTAATATAAACCCTGCTTAATTCATTTATATTAAGCAGAGGAACTTGTCGGCTTATAATATTGGTTCGTAGACCAAACAGATGAAACAAATCTTCTAGTTTATTTAACCAAGCCCCATCATCAAGCAGTATGTCTATTCTTCGGGATAGATACACGGTTTGTGATGTGGTGCTCGTTTATATAAACTATTTGGGATATGAGATCGGTTTGATTTCATATCTTAAAACTTTCAAATTTAAAATTATTTTCAAAATCAAATACTACTTTCTAAATTATATATATATTCAAATTAAATTAAAAATTCGCCGACAACTTTTGTAGGCAACCTCCTTTTCAAAATACAACACTCAATCTAAAAATATGCCGACAGCATTGTGTTGGTCCATTTTGAGATGGGGGTTTAAATAACAGACAATATCTAACTTTCCCATGGCCAATCTCATCTTTGCGTAGCTTAAGTTAGCAAAATAGTCAAGCAAACTAAAAGAATAATGGCATAACCACAGCAGAACTAGTGCAATTGTGCTAGTTCTTAGGTTTGTCTAGCTTGGCCATGCCAATATTGGCATCATCATGCCTAAAATAGCTTGACATGGCATAGTTACACTACCTTATGGTGTGACTATGCAAGTTCAAATCCTATTTCTTGTGTGAAATGCATATGGAATTGTTTTTATGGAGTTACTAGACTATGTGAAGTTTTTATTAATGAAATATATTTCCATAAAATTCTAACAAACATCATATATTTTATACTTCAAATCTTTTTCGACAATGTTTTCGATGAAGATAAAGTTGCACACAATATTATATTCGATCTTCACTATATCCTATACCAAAATCTACCTTTTAATATTACTAATTACCATAAGGGTGGTTTTTTCTTTTACTTAGAAAGAGGAAAAAGAATAAGATGGTCCATACCCTAATGATATATGCCTAGATACTATACAATTTGTAAGAAGTTTGTTGTTGCATAGGGAAAAATCTCTTACACTACTCACATGTCATAAAATAACTTTTGAATCATTCTTAGGAACAAAACAATGACTTCCTTGTCACAATATGTGATTAGCTACGATTCTTCCTCAAGTTTTCATTTGACGCTCAACAAGATACACTATAATTAGTGTGCTAGCAACGTCACCTTACTTGAAATGTTAGAGGGAAAAGGAGTCAGTAGATGTTCGAAGCAACTCATTATTAAGAATCAATTATTGGTCCAAATTGATTTTGACCCTTTTATAGTCCTTCACACTCGCAGGATATACTCTATCTTTTAAATTTTTTATTGGTGAATCTACCCAACATTCCTTATGTCTTGAGTTGATTTCAATTATCTTAGCTTCTTCAATTATTAGATGAGCTAATCTCTAAAGGGGCCATCTATCTTGATTGCCTCATTTGGATAAAAATTCCATAATTTGGTTTTCATCACATCAGTGTTTGATCTTAATTAATTCAAAATTTTTTATTTTTTATTTTCACGTCACTTTATGGAAACACTTCCTTATCAAATTGTCTCTGGCTTTATTTTGATTTTCTACTTAGTTGAAGAACAATTGTGAATTTAGCATACAAGCAAGTGTTTTATGAAAAATTTTGAGTAAAAATTAATCATGCCATGATGGTTTACTACTTGGCTAGATTAATGGTGACCCTAAAATTTATCTAAAAATATTTATATAAAATAAGCATAATTTAGCTTTTGAGTAGAACTCCATTATTGTTTTCTTGGTTTTTAGATGCTCCATCCCTATATAGTTCCCATAACACTTCTTCATGGGTGTTCGTGCCATGCTTTTTATTGGGTTTGAATAAATTAGCAAAGAAATCAATAGTTACTTGTGCCTTAAATAGTAATTTGAGTTGTTTAATATATATTAAACTCATCTAACTAAACCACTAACTTTAGTAATCAGCCTAAATATTGTTGTTTGGTGAATACTAACTTTAAGGGATGGTTAGTTATGACTTATAATTCATGTGATTAAAAATAGAGGTAGGACTATTAATATAAAACATCAAGACCATGATGAGCTACACCATTATCAAATACCCGAGTTTGATTCCCCTAAAAATTTTGTTGACATTATATACTAGGAATTATTTTCTAGTTTTATCTTATAAAAGTATAAAACTTGTCATCACTTGTCTGAATCCAAGGTATAAAGGTAATTTCTTACCTATCTTTAGACTGTATATTTCAAGTGGAGATAATAGGAATCGAATTTCTCTATGTATGAATGCTTGTTGCTAGTGTTCAATCCTACATAAATTTTGTATGCTTCTTAAGAATTTTGAAGAAAGCTTAACACTTATATTTGGACTTGGATAAATTGGATTCACCTTGCAATTCAACTAATTTACCATTCTAACTATTGATTCTTCTTAGGGAAGGCATGACTAAAAAATTCTTCACTTTATCAAAATTTTCCTTATTGCACTCGTCAGTGAGTGAGTAGCCTGATTCCAACACAGGAATACAGGTATATTTTTATACTTATGGTAATAAGATTATAATTATATTTATGATATAAAATTTTCATCTTTATAACGGCGCTAAAAAATTGAGTCCGATGTAAATAAAAATTCAACTGTTATATTTAAATTTAGGGATTCTACACAAGTATATGTATCATTATCAAGTAATATAGGACTTTCTAATTAAACCCTGAAATATAAATCCCATGGGGAAAGGTTTTGGATATTTAAAAGATAAAAAGGTTTTATATCACAAAATCTACTTAGAAAAAGATACTTAAACAGTTTTAGATAATAGAGAACTTGAAAATGAGATACTTTTTTTAGTAATTTCTTAAATTTTGAAGTAAAGTAAACAATTAACTAAATATAATGAGATTTTTGTAAGATTAAAGAAGTATAGATGAAAATATATTTTTCCTTATCACAAATAAGTAATAAGTATAAGAGTTATGTTGTGTAAGTACTCAAAATATGTTGTGCCAAATAGGAGTAATAATATTCTTTACTCCTACTAGAGATGTTATAAAGAACATTAGCTAATTTAAAGTTTGAATAGTTTTGAAGAAGTGTTAGATAGAGAAGATACTAGATCTCACTCTAGAGTTCACTCATTTTTCTCCACCCGGGGGCTAACATCTCACATCAAAACCTAAAATAATAAACCAATTTGGGGGCTTTAGTCTGTCATCCTAAAGTCCTTTAATTCTAAACCCATCAAAGTATATTTCTCTATTTATTTACATAAAAGTATATGAGTTACCTTATCATCCATACAATCTCATTTAATTTCTATGTATTGTTGATTAACCCAATACCTATTAGGATCTTAAATGTTCTCATAACAAATGTTAACATCTTAATTGGCTAAATCAAGAAGTAAATGAGGTGCAAGGATTACATTAATGCGACTTCTTCCAACATTAAAGATCAATACTTCCACAACTTCAATCCAACATTTGATTAATTTTCATTTTAAGGAAAAAGATAAAGAAGACTAATCAGTTTTAAAATTATAAATCATGTAGAAAACACAAGAGCCTCAATTAAAACCAAATGGAATATAAAGAAAAAAACTTATCTCAAGTTCCTCTGTACCAAACTCTTGAAGTTCCTTTGAATCTCTTCCTTTCCCTTACAAGACTCCCTTGGACTAGTCACCCAACCCAAGAGGGTTTAAATCACTCTAAAACAATGGTTTTTTACATAAAAATCTCTACTGACCTTCCCTTTCACTAAGAATGAGATAAATGTGAAGAAACACTAAGTAAGAATTCTACAACTTCTTACTATAAAACTATGTAAAAGCCAACTCAAAAACACTTTGTACTGCCTTTCTTTCTTTCTTCTTGAAGTCCATTCTTTTATACTTTCTTAAAAGATACCTTGGTGTCTCTTCAAAATGTGTCCATATTCAATGTATCTACCCAAGATATGCATCCTTTCAATTAAAATTTGAATGTCCTTTGGCGCCCTTGATCTGTTACCCATGTTTGTACCAAATGGTACCTCAAACACCTATACAAAATTTGCCAAAAATTCCTTGAAATTTCAAAGTAAACACCCTGAACTTAAACATGAGGCCTCTGTCACTTAGGCATGACCTTCTATGTGTGCTGATGCACAGGTGACAGATCTGGGCGCTTAGGCTCCCCAGTTTATTTTAACACCTTCATTTTTGCTCCAAATTTGATCATTTTTAACTTATTTTGCTATATTTAGTACATTTAATTGTACCTGAAAGAAAAACACAATAATACCTTCAATTAAAGTGTAATATCATAAAAATATGTATAAAAATGTGTACAAAAAAATTATATATTTTTAATTATATCAAATTCCCCCAAACTTAAAATGTTAGTTGTCCTTAAGTGACACCACAACCTTTCAAAACCAACATAAGCAAATTATGTGAATGAGTTTCTTTAGAAGATTCTAAAATTTTCTTCTAGAAATGTAGTATTCCAATTTAGAAAAAAACTTTAGTGAATGAGACCAATTTAATGTTTAGAAATTTTCTAAAGTGAAAAAGTATGAAAATATGAGCTCCTATTTAATTCAGAAATAATTGTAGATTTTCCAAATATAGAATTTAGTCATTCTATCTTCTTTACTTAAAATTTTTTGTTAAAAATAATTATAATTACTATATTATATCCTTAAGCTTAGGAGCTTCTCAAAATATTATGCATTTAAAAAGATTAGATGTTGAACCAATTTTTTATTAGGCACTAATTCTCATGCTTCTCCTCCCATATATATATATATATATATATATATATATATATATATATATATATATATATATATATATATATATATATATATATATATATATATATATATATATATATATATATATATATATATATATATATATATATATTGGAGAAAAGGAGCAACCACAGGCTCCCTACATGTTAAGACTTAACATCCAGCTTTACAATTCAGCCAAAACCAAACTAAACAAAAAAAATGGCCGCTAAAAGACATGCAGCCCAAAATCCCCTTAAAACCTCTAGCACATATACTCATCTACAAAAATCAGAAAAGATAAAAACAAAACATCAAACTGCTCCATCAAACCAGCCATAGCAAAAATCCCAAACAGTGCAGCTGTAGAGTTGTAGGATTTCAATAAAATTAGATATCTACCACTCTAAAATGAGGGGCCTTAATTCGATCAGCTTCAATAAGGTAAGATAGCTGTGGAGGGATATCAGATGAGATAATAACTTTCTGGGAGTAAAGAGCCCTCTTAGCAAGCCAATTAGCTGGCCTGTTGCCTTCTCTATAAATAAAATTGAAATTAATATTAATGTGCAGAGCAAGTCTTGATTCTTGTGATCCAGCTGGCATGGTGCCACAGTGGGTGAAGGTTATTCAGCATGTATTGAATAAGAAGAGCAGAGTCACATTCCACCACAAGATCTCTCCAATGCCAAGAAGTGGCGAGTCGAGAGCCTAGAAACCGCAATTAATTCGGATTCCAGGGCATCAGCAACAATAATGGGAGTGTGGAAGAAACTAATACATTGACCATCCCAGTTCCTGAAGAGACCCCCACAACCAGATCCCTGATCAGATAATGCCCCATTAGTATTAATTTTAATAATTGGATAGGTTGGAGCTTTCCAGTATATTAACATGATTTTAGACTGCTTTGGATAGTCTGGCTGAGGAGTATTGAAAATATTATGATACTTCTTCAGAAGGATGAGCTTGCTCAAGTATGAGTGGCAATTTCCCACCACAGTTAGGACATTACACCCTTTGTCTTCATATTTTACACTATTTCTGTGCATCCAAATAAACCAAGCAAGGATGAAAGGGATATCCCCCACTTTAGCTTGATGCCATGACAACCAGCATGTGGATAACTCCTGCCACTCAAGATTAAGTGTATTGATCTTCATAAACTTAAGAACCTCCTTCCACACTTCCTGTGAGAAGCTGCAGCTAAAGAATAAGTGCTGAATAGTTTCAGCATTAACCCCACATAAGTAACACTTAGATGGCCCTCTAAGCCCCTTGAGTTTGAGAATATCATCAGTTGGAAGGAGGTTGTGAAAAGTCCTCCAAATAAAGAAGGACATGGAGGGTGTCAAATACTTGTTCCAGATTTTCCTACCCCAATTGAGAGATGGCCAGTTGAAAATGTTTAGGTAGATGTGTTTGGTGAGACTATGGAGTTTACCCTTTTGCCAAATGATTCTATCAGGTTTAGAAGTATCAATAGGAATGGAGGCCACTTGAAGAGCAGAAGACTCAGTAAGCAGCTCCTGAAGTTTAGTGGGAGACCAATGCAGGTTGTCCCAGCAGCTGGCAACAGGAAACTGCTGTTTAATAATATGAGGGAGGGCTATCTTCATCTCAGGAGGGCACCAGTTATCTTGCCAAAAGAGCACTTTCCCATTCCCAAGTTCCCAATAATAAAGGGATTCAGCAAGGTCTCTATTCAGGAGCATATGTTTCCATATCCTAGAGATATCAGGTTTGATTTGAACCAAATTGGGGTGGCTATCTTTACAATATTTCCCTTTCATAAAGATAGCCCACAAGGAATTTTGCTGTCTGAATTGAATCCAAAGTTTACAGAAATTGACTTTCTGCAGGTGGTGTAATCCCTTGAATCCCAATCCACCAGCCTCAATAGGTTTAGCAAGTTTCGCCGACTAGCCCAGTGCATCTACTTTCTTTGACCAGACCATAAGAATCTGTTAAAGATTCTTTCAATTTGGATTCTAGAACTCTTCTTCATGCAGGTCATTTGAAGGACATAATTTGGGAATGTTGTTAGTATACTGTGCAGCAATGTAATTCTACCACCAGAAGATAGGAAAGAATTTGCCCGGTTAGATAACCGGGTATTGAGTTTACCTATAGTTTCCTCAAAGTGCGACATTGTTGGATCCGCCCTTAATAAGCATCACCCCCAAATATTTCAATGGAAGAGTAGCTTTAGAGAAACCGAGTATAATTAGTAATCCAATTAGACAAATCAGCATTAATATGCTTGGGAAAAACCATCTCACACTTAGCATTGTTAAAATGCAGACCAAAAACAAGTTGGAAATGTTTCAGGCAATTGATAACTTTTTTGACAGCAATCTTTGAGGCCCTAGAAAATATCATTAGATCATCAGCTTATAAAAGGTGAGAAATAATCACATCGGACCTGTGGTGGTAGCTGGCACAATGAAAAGGGAGACTCGAGCCTCAATTAGCCTGGAAAGATAATCCATAACAATGATGAAGATGGAAGGGGATAGTGGATCTCCCTGTTTCAGCCCTCTGGTAGCTTGGAACCCACCCCAACTCTGGCCATTGATCAAAATATAGTGGTTATTAAATTTCAGCCATCTCTTTATCAGCCTACAGAATTCAGGAGTGAAACCCCTTATGTGTAATACCTGGAGAATGAAATTCCAATCCAATGTATCATAAGCTTTCTTAATGTCCAGCTTATAAATTAGATTGCCCCCCCTACAGGTTTTGTCAAGATCAAGAATTAATTCTTGAGCAAGAAGGGCATTATCAGCATTTGATCTTCCTTTAACAAAAGCCGATTGGTAGGGACTAATAATCTTATTTAGATGTGGCTGTAATCTCCCAACAATCACTTTGCTAATCAATTTACTGATGACAGTAGTGAGACTAATTGGTCTGTAATGGTTCCATGATTTTGGTGCAGTGGTTTTGGGGATAAGCACAGTGGTAGATGAGTGGAAGTTCTGTGGGAGATCAATACCTTTAAAAAAACCTTGGATAGCATCAGATACCTCATTTTTACAAATTGCCCAGGTTTTCTTATAAAAATCTGCATTATACCCATCAGGGCCAGCCGCCTTAGAACTGTCAATGGACTGTAATGCCAACCATATTTCATTTTGGGAAGGGATATCAGTGAGCTTAAGGGTGTTGGTATAATGGTAGACATCATTAAACAAGTTGCTGTCAATATGATTACTTGAGCAATGTTGGAAAGTCAGCAGCTTTTGAAAATATTTGACAGCATTGTTAGCAATATCAGTGCCATCCCCGAGCAATGTCCCCTGATCAGTCATGATAGAGAGTATGGCATTGCACTTCCTTTTATACTTGATACATGCATGATAATACTTAGTGTTCCTATCTCCCTCCTTAAATTTGTTTATAGAGGCTTTCTGTCTAAGTATATGGTCCTGCCAGTTTAGATAAGTAAGCAACTTCTCTTGAGCAGTGACAAAATCTTTAAACTTATTCTCATCCCCTTGGGCTTCAAGTTCAGCATTATTCACTTCCATTTCAGCCTTTATGACCCCCTGAAACACATCACCAATAGTCTCCCAGTTCCAATTTCTCAATGCTCTGGCACTTGTATTTGTAGGTTTTGAAGTTTAATAAAAGGATTAGAGTTGGAACTACCTCTCCAGTTATCCTGAATAAAAGTATTAAATTTAGGATGATCTGGACCGAAGCTCATATATCTAAATGGTGGGGGAGTGTTATGGGTTTTAGGTGTGGAATTGGTGATAAGAAGTGGTTTATGATCAGAACCAGCAAAGTTAAGATGGTTGATGGTAGTGTTTAGGAAATTTTGATGCCATGAGTCATTAGCCAGAAAACGATCCAATCTCTCCCAAATTGCACCTCTCCTCCAAGTAAATTGGCTGCCTGAAATCCCGGATCAAATAAACTCGCCTTGTTGATCCCGTCATTAAATTCGAAATCATATTCGGTTTGGAACTCTTCCTCCCGGCTTTTCGAAGTTGAAGCAATACAATTGAAGGCACCTCCCACAATCCAGTTGAGTGTCTCCACCTTACTTATTTCAATAATCTCATTCCAAAGGTTTGTTCTATCGGTCTTGGTGCAGCCAGGCATAAACAAAAGTGGCAGCAAACTTCATACCATCTAATGCGAAATGGAAGTGAACAAGCTGTGGATGATCAACTCTGAACGGACCGAGAAAAGCTCTTTTCTGCAGATTAACCATATTTTATTGGTGGAGTTAGCAAAAAAAGTGCATCCATGGAATTTGGAGAGTATTTTGTCTTGCTTTTTGTATACCAAAGGTTCCAAAATGATCATACACCAGAGTAGGTGTTTCTTATAGAGGTGAATTAATCTTTTGATAGAATGGGGGTGAGCCACCCCCCTAATATTCCAACACAGATAATTGATCATCAGGGGGTTGGGATTTGGTGATGAGTGGTTAGAAAAAGATCTAGAACGCGTCCTGACTCTTCCCCTTGAGTAGTCCCTTGAGGAGTCCCTAGGGGAGCCTCTTGGGTTTTTGTTATCAGGTCTCTCTAGATCTTGTACTGCCAAATTCTGAAGATCATTGGACAATTTTTTCTTTTTCTTTGACTTTTGTATTTGCCATGCTGCTTCCATTATCCTTTGCTCCTTATCTATATGTGACTGAGGTAGAGTAACAGGTCTTGGATGACTTTCATTCTCCCCCAATGGTTCCAGTGAGCCTAGCTCTTCACCTTGGATATGAATCACATCATTAGAAGCATCTGGCAGTGACACCATGTCACTAGAAATCTCCTGAGGTATTGAAGTTTCAACCTGATTCAGCTCTGATGCCTGAATTGTCACCACTTTCTCTTTAGCTGGTTTCTTAAAAGGTGGCTTGAGCCTATAGAATTTCTCCCAGTGCTGGCAATCGACAGGCTTATTTTCTAGGACAACCTCTTGCCAGAACCCCTCTCCATCATCTGAAGTGGTAATCCATATTTTGTCAATCTCTGGTAGAGAAACATCTCTTTCAACCGAACTTTTCTTGCTTCGTTGGGTTGCCTATGTCATGTGTTGGGGAATCAACTCTCGGAGGTGTTCCCAATGCCCTACTAATCCGAAATATAGCATTTGTATGGTATAAGCTGGATTGGTAGGTTTGGGAGAAGTAAACCATAGAGGTTTCAAAGGAGGCTCTTTAGCTGGATCAAATCCTGGATACCATTTAATTAGCTTCATGGAGGAGTTTGCAATTTGCATCTCTTGTAAACACAACACTCTTGCATAATCTTCCTCCTTAGAAAGCCTAATGAGCAGATGCCTACCATCCATCACCCCTAGCTTCCACTGACCCACCAAGCGAAAGTTCTCGAAATACTTCCTGACCAATTCCATTTTAGGATGTCCAAGCTGGAATTGTCCAACAATAGTAAATTTAATAGCATCACGCCATAGTGTTCATTTCCTGTGAGGTGAACAAAACTGCTGGTCGACCATCTTTAGAACCCAGGGGTCTAACCAAAGGGCATTCTTCTCTTCCAGTAGCAGCATCATGTAGGATTTGAGGGAATGTCAGGTGTTCCATAGATTTTGATAAAATACCTTTACTGAGAGCAGAAGCATAAGTTGGGGGGTCTTTGGAGGCACTGGAACTAGCCATAACCAGTTCCAAAATAAAGTGACAGCAAGAGTCACCAGCCACCAAACCAATGGAACAGTAACACAATTCAAATAAGAAGTAGCCCGGGAAGCTTCAAATCAAAACTTCTTCCCCTAAACCGACACCTCAGAGGAAAGTCACCACTCACCAGCCCACCAAGGTACCACACCACCACAGAAGCCTTCGAAGACACCGGCCGCCGCCCGGCCGGGGCCATTACGACCAAACCACAGCAGAGCCGGGGTAGCCGCCTCCATATTCTTATATATATATATATATATTCCCATATATATATATATATATATATATATATATATATATATATATATATATATATATATATATATATATATTGTTACAAGGAGCAACTCATGGCTCCCTACATGTTAAAGTAAGAGGAAGAGTACAAAAGTAGGAAGGAGATCGCCGAGGTAAAATATAAGAAGTCCTAATGGGTCTCTTCTAATACACCTCTAACCAAAAAAGAAGAGGGTAAGCAAAAAAATGACAAAAGTGTGTGTGTGTGTCTATATATATATATATATATATATATATATATATATATATATATATATATATATAACAAAACCTAGCACCAAAAATCATCCCAAAATAATACCAGCATTCAGCATCATCTATTTTGAACTCTGAGGTGGGGAGCATCTAGAAGGTTACCAGCTATCAATAGGTTCAGCTGGAAAGGGCGAGAGGTAGAAAGGGCCACTCTAGAAGAGAGGGAACCAGTTCTAGCTAGCCAATTTGCAGGTTTGTTTCCTTCTCTGAAAATGAATTGAAACCTGACCTCAAGCGGAGTTTTAAGATGTTGAATCTTGTGAACCCATTGAGAATGGTGCCAAGAAATGATGCTATCAGTTTCAATCATACGAATCATCTCCTGTGAATCCCACTCTACAATCAGATTCTTCCATTGAAAAATTAAGGCCAATCTCATAGCCCAATAAACTGCAATTAATTCAGATTCCATAGCATCAAGTATAATAAGAGGGGTATGGAAGAACAACAGGAACACACCTTGATGGTTTCTGAAAATGCCTCCCATACCAGCAGCACCCTCATTGTAGCTACCATCTATGTTTACTTTAACTGAGTTGTTGTTTGGTGGAAGCCAGAAAATCTTAATAATTTTAGGGGGCTGGATGATCTGGGAGGTTGCATTGAAACAAATATTAGGGAACTTTTTGTATCTGATGAGCTTATGAAGGTAAGAAAGGCAGTTTCTGGCCACAGTTTTGTCATCAATTAACAGGCTCTCAAAAATAACGTTATTTCTGGCCATCAAATAAACCAAGCAATGAGTAAAGGTAGAGCACCTGCTCCCAGTTGATGCCAATCAGTCCAACAGGTGAGAAGGTTTTTCTATTGTAAATGGAGAGTTTTGAGGGTTAAATTTTTGTATCAGATTCTTCCAAACTTGTTGGGAGTAGCTAAAAGAAAAACAAGGTGAGCGAAAGATTCTTCCTGCATATGGCACTAGCTGCAGCAAGAATGGCCTCTAAGTCCTTTCAACTTAAGGATATCGTCAGTAGGACGAAACTGTTTAAAAATTCTTTAGCCGAAAAGTGTCATAAAGGGGGAAAGATACTTATTCCATATAAGATCTCCCCAAAGGATAGCTTCCCAGTGGTAGAGATGCGCATAAATGGCCTTGGAAAAGCTTTGGTTCTTGAGGGTCTTCCACACAGGGATGTCAGGCTTGTATCTGTTAAATTGCACAGTTGTAATTTTTTTGACACAGGGGGCTTGCAGGATGGTGTGTAATAAAGGTAAGGACCAGTTGTCCCCATTCCAGCAGTCAACCACCTGGAGGTTCAGATTTATGTTCGTAGTGCAAGGTTGCAACAAATATTGGGGGTACCAATGATCTAACCAAAAATTGAGATTCCCTTTACCAAGGTTCTAAATGTACAGCTACTCATCCAGATGCCTTATCTTCGTCATAGCTCTCCACAGTTTAGAGTCCCCTAATTTTGAAGACACCAGAGAAGGGTGGATATGTTTGCAGTATTTTCCAATTAGAAAGTTAGCCCAAAGGGAGTCTTGAGTCCTGAATTTAATCCAAAGCTTACACAGGTTTACCTGGATAATTTGGTGAAGCCGTTTGAAACCCAGTCCTCCTGCCCAAGCAGGTTTAGCCATTTTTTGCCAAGAAGCCCAGTGCATTTGAATTCTTTTTCTAGACCAATGGAAGTGATTGAAGGCTCTTTCAAATTACACCTGAGTGCTCTTCTTCATAGTAGTCATCTGCATCACATAGGGGGGAAGAGTAGTGAGGATGCTTCTAAGTAATGTAAGTCTTCCACCAGATGATAAATAAATGTGAGTCCAGTTGGATAGGTAGGTGCAAATTTTATTCTGGATATCATCATAATGATTTTTCTTAGTTCTACTAATGTTTAGCAATACCCCCAAGTATTTCATAGGCAAATGGGTATTGGAAAAGCCAGTGTATGAGAGAATCCAGTGTTTCGCATCCTGTGAAATTTTATTGGGGAAAAGGATCTGGAACTTGGCAGAGTTGAAGTTTAAGCCAGATTGATTTTGAAATAACTGAATGCACTGGTGAATTTATTTCACTGCAGTCTTGGAGGCATTGGAGAAGATCATCACATCATTTGCATAGATAAGATGTGAAATGAGAATGTTAGATTTGTGATGATACCTGACATGCTTGTGGGAGGTGAGCAGATTGTTCAGCATGCAAGAGAAATAGTCAATTGCCAGTATAAAGAGAGTAGAGGAGAGAGGGTTCCCTTGCTTAAGCCCTCTAGAAGTAGAGAAAGGTCCCCAACTGGATCCATTTATGAGAATGGAATGAGAGCAGTTTCTGAGCCATTTTTGGATCAAAGTGCAGAAGCTATCAGTAAACCCCCTAGTAGAAAGATCCTCATTGATAAAATCCCAGCTGAGAATGTCATAAACTTTCCTTATGTTCAGTTTATAGATTAGATTTCCCTCTCTACACTTCTTGTTTAGATCAAGGAGCAGCTCTTGTGCTAATAAGACATTGTCAGAGATGGACCTACCCTTCACAAATGCAGATTGATTCATGCTGATAATTCTTCTCAAATGAGGTTGGAGTCTAGCCACTATGATCTTGCTGATGATTTTGCTTATTACCGAGGTCAGGCTAATAGGCCTGAAATGATCTCAACTGGTTTGTTCAGTGTTTTTGGGAATAAGAAAAATGGTAGAAAAGCTGAAATAGTGTGGGATATCCTTGCCATGGAAAAAGCTAGTGATGGCAGCAGTAATGTCTTAGTTAATAACTAGCCAAGCCTTCTTGAAAAAGTCAGCTGTGAAGCCATCAGGCCCAACTGATTTGGAACTGTCAATGGAGCTGAGAGCATGCCAAATTTCCTTCTCAGTGGGAGGGTAGGTAAGTGACAAAGAGTTAGTGTACTGATAATTATCATGAAACCAAGAGGGGTTAATTTGAGCCTTTTCCACAGGAGGATGGGTAACAAGCTTGTGAAAGTATCTGGTAGCACTTCTGTCAATCTCCTAATTGTTCCTGAGCCAGATGCCATCCTCAACCTTTATGCTGTGAATTGTGTTACAATTTCTTCCGTACTTGATGTAGGCAAGGAAGAACTTGGTGTTTCTATCCCCTTCTGTAAAAATTTGGCGAGAGGCCTTCTGCTTAAGGAACATATCTTGAATGTCAATAGAATTAGAAACTTTGGCTTGAGCTTCTAATAGTTGATGATCATTGCCCCCCCACCCTCGCCACTTGAACCAAATTCTCCAAAAATGAGACTTCCTTCTTAGCTTCAACAACTGCAGTGAAAACATTTCCAAATTCCCTCAAACCCTATTTTTTAAGTTCTTTACAAGTTTTCAGATGAAGCAGGCCTAACTTAATCCAGGGGTCATTATGTGCACACCTTTCCATAGGGACTTGATAAGAAGTACAAACTGAGGGTGGGTAGACCAGAAATTCTGATATCTGAATGAAGGGCTAAAGATTCTAGGAGGTGGTGCAGATATGGTTAATAGGAGAGGTCTGTGGTCAGAACAGACAAGAGGAAGATGAGTGACAACAGTATGTAAAAATTGGGAGTGCCAAAGCTCATTAACCAAAAATCTGTCCAATCTTTCCCAAGTTTTGCTTCTTCTCCAGGTGAAAGGAGGGCCCCTAAAGCCCAGGTTAAAAAGGCTAGCAGTGTGAATATTATCATTGAACTTGTTCATTGTGCTTAGAATAGGGGTCCTACCTCCCTTCTTTTCAGCTAAATTGACAATGCAATTAAAATCACCCCCCACCAACGAAGGGAGATTCATGGAAAGGCTAATTTGATGTAGCTGCTCCCATAGAATTTCTCTGTCAGGTTTCCTGCATCCAACATAGATGAAAGTGGCACAAACACTATGGCCTGCAAATTGTAAGGAAAGGTGGACAAATTGAAGATGATCAATAAGGATGGACCAGCCAAGATTTTTTCTGCAAAGTATCCATATCTTATTATTAATTTTGGAATGATGAGAGTAACCTGAGAATTTTTGAGAATATTGGTAGGATTAAGATTATCCATAGGTTCCAAAAGGACAATACACCAACGGGTGTGTTTTTTATTGAGATTTTTAAGTTTTCTTAGAGAAAGTGGACAGGCCACACCTCTAATGTTCCAGCACAGGAGATTTATCTTTTGGGATCAAAGGTGAGGATGTAGATTTATGGGATCTGGATCTAGTTCTACCTCTGCTAAGGGGGGATTCCTCTCTACTCTTGGTGGCAGAATTATTTGCTAATTTTTGAAGTTCAATCGTATTTTTCTTCTTCTTTTTGGTAGTGTGAATCACCCACTCCTCTTCCATGGAATCAAGAGTAGCTCCCAGACTTACAAGAGAAGGAGGAAGAAAGTTCTGTGGGAGAGGGTAGGCAAAGAATGTGTGATGAGCTGAGTAGATTTTAGGTGAGGTGATGTGGGGGGATTAATAGAGGGGTGAGGAGCTGGGAAGTGCTTCAGGAGGGAAAATTTTCCCCTCAGAACTAGGAAGAGAGTTAACCACTAAAAGAGTGGGTTTATCAGCTGGGAATTGATTCTGCCTGAAAATTGTCTCCAACTGCCTAGATGAACTAGCCACCTGAGCAACTGCATGGGGGTTAACAGGAGGAATTCTGGGTGCAGCAGGGAGCAAACCATTACGAACATCTCTAATATGAACAGAAGGTCTTTTGGGAGGTGGGTGAAGTCTATAGCATCTGTCTGTGTTATGCAAAAATATCTTACAATGAGAGTAATAATATGGCTTTTCTTGCATGATTACTTCCTGCCATTGCCCATCAGCCTCTGAGCTAATCCAGATCTTCTTCACTTTTGGGAGGGAGATATCTCTCTCAATTTGGATCCTGAGAAATTTGGGTTTATCCTTATTGAATGTAGTGGCATCTAGCTTGAGTGGAGTACCAATAGCTCTCCCAATTTGGAATAAAGCTGTTTGGTTAAAAAACCTGTAAAGTAGATTAGGGAGTTTGAACCAAATGAGGACAATAGGGGGGTCCTTGCTAGGATCAAAATCTAGGGTCCACTTAATGATTTTTATCTCCATGCCAGCTATTGTTACCATCTGTTTTGGAAAAAGCCTTGCATAATCTTCAACTGAGGAAAGGTTTATGAGGAGATGTCTGCCATCTAGTAGACCAATTTTCCAGTTGCCAATAAAATTAAGTGATTCAAAGTAATTCTTCACTAGTTCCATCCTAGGATGTCCCAAGGTAAAGTTAGTGTGACCTCATCATTTAACATTTCCAACTCTTGTTCTGAAAAATAGACTGCAGGACAACCCTCCTTTTCTCCAATAGGCTTGATTAAAGGGTAGGTGCCCTTGCTAGCTGTAGCATCATGCTGCTCTGGGGAAAAACCAACAAAGCCGGGTCATTACAAGAGGGGACTTTTCCAACCACCCCAGCATAAGTGGCTTTGACCCACTCAATATTAGTTTTTAGATCAATAGGACAAGCCATTTTCAGCAGAATAAAAATAGGTTCAGCAGCCAAGACAGGAAAACAACAACACAATCGCAAATAAAACCTCAAGCTTAGGTCTCAGAGAAAAGTTATAGAAAAGAGACACCCAATCACAAGTGCCTCTAAAAAAGCTCAGAAGCCAGCAGAACAGCTTCCACACTAGATGTAACAAAATAAACCAAAGAGCAGAGAAGGTGAAGCCCAGCAGTAGCTCCACACAAAAAGCCCAAACCGATGAAACAGTAGAAATTTGAAAAATGAGAACCCGGGAAGGCACTTCCACCCAAAAAGGAGGCTAAAGAGCTCCACCACACAAAACCTCACAAAAGAAGAGCACCACCTACTTGACCACCCACCAGAACCACCAGTGAAGAAGCTGCCGCCAGGACCATCATGTCAACCCTAGTAGAGCTCACCATGAGGTTATATATATATATATATATATATATATATATATATATATATATATATATATATATATATATATATATATATATATATATATATATATATATATATATATCAAGAAAAGGAAAATTTCATTCAAACAAAGGTTACATACATCTGATGTATGGAGTATCAATCAAGTCCCCAAAAGTAAAAGCCTTAGAGGCTCAAAAGGTGTAACAGAAAAGACTATGGTATTAGTAGCTGTAGCATGTTTTGCCAACTAGTTAGCAGGTTTATTACCCTCTCTGAAGATATGGATCCATTTAAGTGTGAGGGAACTAATGGTAGAGAGAAGAGTTCTGCAAAGATATACCAAGTTCCATGGAGGAGAGGAGAGGCCTTGCAGTATGTTAATCAATTGTTGTGAGTCAGATTCAATCCATACAAAATGATTGTTCAATGCTTTAGCAGTAATCAAAGCCCAGTGTGCAGCATGAAGTTCAGATTCAAGAGTTGAGGAAGAAATAATAGGTGCTTGAAAGAGCCACAATAACTGTCCCAATGAATTTTTGCAAACAAGTCCAATTCCTGCAGCTGAAGTAGTGAAGCTGCCATCAATATTAATTTTTATCGATGGTTGGGAAGGGAGAGAACATTTCAACAAAATAGGTTTTCTTCTAGGAGGGGAGTCCAGTAGTGAGTTTTTACTTAAAAAACTACAATAATTTGCCACAATCTGATTGATAGTACAGGTTTTATTGTCATATTTTGCCTGATTCCTGGCCATCTATACAAACCAATAGATAACGAAAGGGATGTGAAACCCTTTCTCCGCTTTCCAGTCCTCCCAGCAAGCCCCAAAGTTAAGCCAGCTGTAATTGAGATGGTTTAATTTGAATTGCAGTAACACTGTATTCCATACCTGTTTTGTGACTGTACCTTTGAGAAAAAGATGAGACACTGATTCTTCCTGAGAATGGCATAACCAACATCTAGATGCAGTTCTTAAACCCTTAAGCTTCAAAATGTCATCCAATGGAAGATAATTATGAAACAATCTCCAGCAGAAGTAAGACATTGAGGGAGATATAAGCCTAGTCCAGATTTTTTCTCCCCAATTAGTATCAGGCCAGACATGCAAAGAACTATGGATCTTTCTGTTGAAGGAGTGTTTATCAGACTGTTTCAGTAGAATCCTGTCAGGTTTAGTTGAATCAATTAGAATGTGGATAATCTGTTGTACACTGTCCTCATCCAAAACATCTCTAAGCATGTTGGCATTCCAATGATCATCCACCCAGAAATCAGATACAATGAGTTGATGATTAAACTCTGGAGTGAAGTTTAAAGTGCCATCACTAATCTAGTTATCATAATAGAAATTCACATCCCCCTTGCCAACCTCCCAGCTAAAGAACTGGTTAGCAATTTCTCTAACCTTCAGCAAATGTTTCCAGTGCTTTGAATCCCCCAACCTTGGCAAAACAACATTTGGGTGTGACTTCCAGCAATACTTGTCTTTTAAAAATTTAGCCCACATGGTATCTTGCCTTCTGAATTTGATCCACTGTTTGCAGTAAAAAAGGTTGCTCTTCTGTTGGAAGCTCCTTAAGCCCAATCCCCCAGCCTTTGTTGATTTACAAACTTTGTTCCATACTACCCAATGATATTGTTTAGCCTGGCCTTCCCATAGAAATTTATTAAAAATGGTTTCAATCATTTTCTGAGTACTCTTTTTCATTCTAACCATTTGTAAATTTTAGAGAGGAAATTTTGATAAAATGCTCTTCAGTAAAGTTAACCTACATCCATTAGACAAAAAGGTAGTTGTCTAACAATTTAAGGCTGCAGTAATCTTCTGTACTACTTCATCATAATGGGTTTGTTTTCTCCTTCCCTTGGTTAACTGCATATATATATATATATATATATATATATAATGGTGGAGAGAGAAGCTCCAGAAATTATGGTGGGTTCTCGAAGTTCAAATTTCATCTGCTTTGTTCTTTCAATACTTGCTGTGTTAAGGATTTATTCAATTCCTTGTTTCTTTGAATTCTTGTTCCCGGGTGATTTCATTTCCTTTGAATTCCTTCTTTCTGGATTCTAGTGTTCTTCTTCTGTTTTGTTCCTTCTGGATTCTTGTTTTGTTTTGGATGGCGATGCAGAGATTTTTACGGAAAGGCTTCCTTTGTGGATGTAGTAGGCTCGAATTTGATTGATAATTCTGATAAACTGGTCTTCCCTCAACTCTACCATGATGCAGCTTCTGGTAAAAGTGGATGTTCCTTCATCAAGCAAATTATCAAGAAAGGGGGGAAACCTGCTTTGATTTTTTCTTATGATGAACTGGCTTCCTTGGTCGATGTGCATTAGTTTACACTTGTTGGGAAATTTCAATATGGACATCCCAAAATGGAATGAATTAGGAAATTCTTTGAAGATTTGAAGCTCATTGGTAATTGGAAAGTTGGCCTTTTTGATGGTAGGCATATTATGATTAAGCTTTCTAATGAAGAAGATTATGCTAATTTATTTTCCAAGAAGTTTCTTATGATAGAGGGTATTTACATGAAAATCTTGAAATGGTCTCCTGATTTTGATTCTAATCAGGAAGCACCTATCATTCCTATTTGGTTTAAAATTCCTAATCTTAAAGCTGCAGTTCTTTAATCATCAAGTTCTTTATGCAATTGAGTGCTTGCTTGGGGAAACCACTTAAATTAGAGTTGTCTACTTTTAATCTTTCTAGACCTTCCGTGGCAAGAATCCTTGTTGAAAGAGATATTACTCTTCAAGATGTTGATGAAATATGGCTGGGTTCACCACATAATAGGTATTGGCAATCTATTATAATGGAACAAAGGCCATTTTATTGCAATCATTGTAAAATATTTGGTCATACTAAGGAAGGTTGTTATAGAGTTCATCCTAATCTTATGCCATCTAAATATAAGAATGGGGTTGCTCCTGCCATTATTATTCCTGATAAAGTTAATGGAATTCCTGCTGTGGTTAAGATAACTCCAAATGAGATTAAAGATTTCACTGTTGTTACTGAACCTGCTGAAACATTGATTAATGTATCTTCCCAGAATAATTGTGCCACCTTGCATACCTTTACTGATCCAGTTTCTGCTGATGTTCCTGATCCAATTGCTTCTGTTGTGAATCCTCTTGTTGATTGTGCACCCAATTCTGGTTCTAATTTGATTGCTACAAATGCAAATATTGAGTTAGCCAAAGAACTGGATTCAGCTGTTCTTGGAACTATTGTTGATGCTACTCAACTTGTTTCTGATAAGGGTTTTGATGTTATTCCAGAAGTAGCTGGTAATTTAAATTCTGAAGGTTCTATCAAAGAAGAAGTGAAGGAGGATGATGCTGTTATTAGAACATATTTATCTCTTTATCAGACAAGGGAAGTTTCACCTACTATCATTAACTATCCTATATTCCAGAATTCTTCACAAGATATGGATACTAGTTCTTCAGATCAACTGAATGTTGTCAATATTGAATTGAAGGATGATTGGATGGTGCAAAAATCTAAGAAGAAAAAAGAATTAAAGCAATTATCTTTGACTAATATTATCCCTTCTACTACTGCTACTTTTTCTAGGCTTACTAGAGGAAGTAGATCTGCCCATGATTAAATTTTTATGCTGGAATGTTAGGGGAGTGGCTAACCCTGGCTCACTTAACAGAATTCTCAGTCTCAACAGGGTTCATAAATTTTGGGTGATTGTTCTTCTTGAACCTTTGGTGAAAAAGAACTTTGACAGATTTTTAAGGAAGTTTTCTAGATTTTCTTTTGTTTTTAATTCTACTAATAAGATCTGGCTTCTTAGTAGAAAGGAGTTAAGAATTGATATTCTTATTGATCATCCTCAATTCTTACATTTGCATTTTGAACTTGATCAATTTAAAGGCTTTGCCACTTTTGTTTATGCTTCTTCTTCTATTGCTGGTAGATCTGAACTTTGGTCTCAGTTGAAGGTTATTGGTCAGAATATGGATGAGGGCTGGATAGTAGGTGGAGATTTTCATTGTATTTTACACCCTAGTGAGAAGAAAGGAGGAAGGAACCCTAATCTACAAGATATGCTAAATTTTACTAATCAAGTTAGTGCTGCTAATCTATTTGATATTGGGTTTGAAGGTTCTCCATTTACTTGGAGAAGAGGTTCTCTTTATGAAAGATTGGACAAAATTTTTACTAATCAACTCTGGCTAGACATGTTTAACGTTTCTAAAGTTAAGCATCTAGCAAGACTTGGTTCTGATCATGCTCCCTTACTGGTTCAATTCTCTCAGTTTACTAATACAAAACAAACTGGTTTCAGATACTTAAATATATGGTCTTCTCATCCAAGTTGTTATCAAGTTGTTAAGAATCATTGGAATCTTCCTACTCATTATTCTGCTGCTAATCCATTGTTGAAGTTATGGCAGCTTCATAAATCAGTTGCTAAGGCTTTAACCAGTTGGAATTGGACTGACTTTGGGAATCTTACATATAATATTCAAAAAGCTGAAACTATGGTGGCCCAGGTGGAACTTGAAGTGGAAGATGGAAGGAAAACTGAGAAAGATCTGATGGATGCTAATGAGATTCTGAATTCTGCTATATTACAAGAAGAGCTTTTTCTTCAATAGAAAGCTTCAGTTAATCATTTCCTACATGGAGATAGGAATTCAAAATTTTTCCATGCTATAATTAAGCATAGAAGAACCATTAATACTATTCTGAGAATTAAATCTACAAATAATTTCTGGCTTTCTACTTCTCAGGAAATTGGGGATGATGCAGTTAACTATTTTCAGACTCTATTCTCTTATCATGATACCAATTCTAATGTCCTCTCTAATAATCTTATGCAAACTGAATTACAGTTGGCTAGGGACTGTCAATTATCCAGATTACCAAATGAAGATGAAGTATTATCTGCTATTAATTCTTTGGATAGTAACGGGACAACAGGACCGGATGGATTTACTCCTGATTTCTACAAGAAATTTTGGCAAATTATTAGGTTGGATGTTGTTGAGGCTGTTAAGTATTTTTTCCAGGGAGTGGACCTTCCTAAGTATTTTGTCTCCTCTTCTATTATTATTATACCAAAGGATAAAAAGAAAGAGTGTTGGCATGACTTCAGACCTATCAGCTTCACTTTAACTTTTTCAAAAATTATCAGCAAGATTCTTGTGGCCAGAATTCAACCTTTTATGGATACATTGATCTCAGAAAATCAATCTGCCTTTGTCAAAGGAAGAAGTATTAGTCAAAATATTTTATTGGCTCAAGAATTGTTCACTGATATTGATAAGCCTTGTAGAGGTTGTAATCTGATTCTTAAACTGGATCTTTCTAAAGCTTTTGATACTATAAGTTGGTCCTTTATTCTTAAAGTACTTTCTACTAAAGGGTTCAGTTCTGATTGCTGTGGACTTATTTCAAGGTGGTTAAGTAATAATTATTATAGTGTTCTCATTAATGGAGAGAGCAAAGGGTTTTTTCAAGCAGGTAGAGGCATTAAACAAGGTTACCCCCTTTCTCCATATATCTTTATATTGGCATTTGACTACCTCTCCAAGCTCATCAATAATGTTCAGATCACTCATCCATTTACCCAGTTTCAGCACAGATCTACTCAACTCATTACCCATCTTGCTTTTGCTGATGATGTCATAGTTTTCTGGAATGGTAGTAAGAATTCCATAAGATATTTAATGAAGGCTTTGGCTGATTTTGAAGATGTTTCTGGTATGACATTTAACATGTCCAAATGTCATTTTCTACCCAGTTCTAACTTCAATGCTAACTCTAAGATGTGGATTGCTGATTTCACTGGTTTTAAGGAAGCCAAATATCCCTTCAAGTATTTGAGATTTCCTTTAATCAAAGGTAGACTTAGACATTCTCACTACGATGATGTGGTAACTAAAATTTCTGCTCAAATTCAATGTTGGAAAAATTCATTTTTGTCAAATGGTGGTCGAATCACTCTTCTTAAGAGTATTTTAACATCTTATCCTCTCTATATCCTCCAAATGATCAAGATGAAGAAAAGCACACAAAAATTACTTTCAATTATCTTCAATAAATTTCTTTGGGAAGGTCATCATAGACAAATGCATTGGACCAATTGGGATAAAGTTTGTAAACCTATTGCTAGTGGTGACTTGGGTTTTAAAAGTTTTCAACAAATTAGTTTTTCCTTTTACTGCAAACAGTGGATTAACTTTAGAGCAAAGAATTCCTTATTGTCTAAGTTTTTGCATGTGAAGTACTGTCATAATATTCATCCCACTCAAGTTCAAGTGAAGGCTGGGGATTCGATAAACTGGAAGCAATTACTGAAAATTAGAGATGAAGCTGTAAAACTTTTTGTATGGGAGCTTGAGGATGGACAAATTCATTTTTGGAGGGAAAAGTGATTTTTTAATGATTCTTTGATTGACCATAATGCTCACCATTCCATTCAGAAAGTAGCTGATTGTTGGACCAATTCAGAATGGGATATCAATAAGCTTAGTAGCTGTTTTGATTATGCAACTCAAAAGAAGATTCTGAACATTCCTATTCACCCAGCCAAAAGAGATAGATTAGCAACAAAGAATCCACCAAATCGAAGCTTGTCTAAATTTCTATTTAGAGATACCTATTCTACTAATGACTGGGGGAAGAAGCTTTGGAATAAAATTTTAACATCTTCCATGTCTTTTTTCTGTTGGAGACTTTTAGGAAGTTTCTTCCAACAGATGATATTTTAAAATTAAAGGGCATTCGGGGACCTTCTATTTGTCAATTCTGCCATTCTAATGAAGAATCCATTTCTCACATATTTATAAGGTGCTTTGTTGTTCAAGATGTATGGAAATCTGTTTTGGATATTCTTGGGCTATCTTCTAAATGTTATTCATGGCTTAGCATTGATTTATGTTGGCAAGATTGGAAAGGTTCTCCTGATTATTATATCCCTTTTATTATCTTTTGGTTTATCTGGATGGAGAGGAATGATGCTATTTTCAACAGCAAGGAATGTTCTATTCAGCATATTACCAGAAATTGTCTAACTTATATTCATAAGGCTAGACAAATACTTAATTTCCAGCAGATTTCAGTTGTTAACAAAGTCAAACTTGTTATTTGGAGATTGTCAAAGGCTCCTTGGATTAAAATAAATACTGATGGAAGTCTTTCTTCTTTTGGTGCTGGAATTGGGGCAATTTGTAGAAATTATCATGGTAATTGCATTTGGTTTCTATTTGCTCCAGTTATGGCCAATAATAGTCTTGAAACTGAAATAATTGCTGCTTACTGGGGTCTTAAAGCTGCCTTCCTTAATAATCAAAATTTCATTCATATGGAGATGGATTCATTGCTTTTAGTGCAGATGTTATTGAATAAAGTTGTTGTTCCTTAGAATATTCTTATTTGGATTAATATGATCTTCAAGTTATCCTCTAAGTTAGCTGTTATTTGGAGTCATGTTCATAGAGAGGGGAATCAACCTGCAAATTGGTTGGCCAAGAGAGCTTCTTCTAGTAAGGAAATAATTTGTAACTCCAGCTCTTCTTCAGAGTTTCTATCTTCTTCTTTTTCTGTTTTTAGAGCTCTTTTGCATGGGGATTTATTAGCCATTCCTCATGTCAGATGTAATAAAACCACCATTACTCAATAAAATTACTTTTTTGTGGTACAAAAAAAAAATATGCCAAAGGCTCCATCTTGAGGAGAAAGACCTCAAGAGTGATGGTAATTAATTCAATAGGAAAGAAATTACATCTATCTCAAATGAGGCAAGACTAAGTTGTCTCCATCTAACAGAAACAAAAGAATAGGTGACATAGATTTAGAAAGTACAAGAGAATTAATAAAGAGGCCTTTTCTAGCTAGCCAATTGCCAGGTTTATTGCCTTCCTATATATATATATATATATATATATATATATATATATATATATATATATATATATATTCATATATTACTAACGCAAAGATCTGATATATTACTAAAGAAATTCCATTCTTCCTTTTCTAAAGCAAAGATCTGATATATATCCTTTTCTTAAAAATATAATAATGGTTTTGAAAACTAATTTTAATAAAAGAAATTTAGGAATTGAAAATAAAAGTCTAATTCTTCTATATTTTTCAAAAATACAATACTTTTTACTAAAGATAGTTACACTATATTTAACATCTCTTAACTAAGAATATTTTTAACTTCAAATTTTTCTTCATAACTATAAAGTTTTAACCAAATTTTCTTACACATTTCTATATTCAAAATTTCATTACCCTAATATAACTTCATAAACATAATCTTTTTTCAAATTAAAAATCAAATTTATTTGTAGTATATTTGAAAATAAATAAATTTCAAGTTTTGAAAATTGATTTTTCATCCCCTCTAAACTTTAATTTTAGAATGATTAAATATTTTAGCATATCATATATAAAGACAGGAATGAAAAATTAAAACATTATGCTTACAGAAATTTTCATATCCTAAGTATACAAGTACAAAAAATTTAAAAATAGGAGTAAAAATGATCAAATTTCATTTTAATTTTTAGCATATATGAGATTCAAAAGACTTCTATGCGGTGTAGACTAACACAAAAGCAAATCACACAAAATAACATAATATCACAATCACAATAGAAAGAAAATTCGTGGTAGTAAATTGAAATTTAAACATAAAATTTCAAATAAAGGTTATCGCTATTTTAAACTTCCTAAAGCAGTAGGAATAAGTTCAACAAAACCAATAATGTACATTTAAAATAAAAGAGTTCACATAGGTACTACCACTTCAACATCACATAAATACACATAACAACAACAACAATAATGTTCACCACAACCACATATAACAAAACATATAATATTCCATACATCAACACAAATTAAAGTTCAAACAATCACAACATAACCCAATTTTCTCATTCTTGTCACCATCGTTTTATTCTTCATCTTCATCATTATCATCCTAAAAACTAGAAGAATCAAAATAAGGGTACCGTGGATATGGAGAAAATAACACACTCTGATCAACTCTAATTAGTTTCTCCAAAGATGTGTTGTATTTCTTTTCATAATTACTATGTCTCCTTAAAAAAGAATCAATATTATCAACATAGTCTTAAAGACTTGATACCTTATCTGTAGCATAATCAATGTTTTTCATTATCCTTTGCAACATTTGAGTTTGAGAATCAACACTGGATCTACCACGAGATGTGGATCCACGCAACGTAGAAGCACTATATATTCTAGAAAAACTCCCACTCCAGCCAAAAATCAAATGCTCAGAATAAGTCTTCACATTTATACTCATAATGGGCTTCAGAGGTTGAAGAATCTCATCCCAACTATCAAATCTAACACCAGCTTGCTCACATAACGAAAAATATTAAGAAAGTGAATCCCAAACTTACAGTAGTGGCAGCTCTGGCAGAATTGGTGATAACTTGATAAATGAGAGATCCAATATTGATAGGCTACTACTGCTAGTATAGTGTAGCCCTCTCTCTGATCACTTCACTAACATGATTTGTGGGTAGCAGACGAGCAGAAATAAAATAATGTCATGTTTTCGTTGTGGCATTTATCTTCGATATAAGAAAGCTTACCCTTCTACCACTGGTAATCTTCCATAGACCTTTTCTAGTAGTTAACGAAGAAATAATCTCATCTACTTCCTCCTTAGTAGGATTGTAATTAGAATAAAAACATAGTGTATCTGTAGGCAGTTGGTAAAATAAATTGATTACATCTGGTGAAAACACTATTGTCTTCCCTATAACCATCTCCATATCATACATTGATTCAAGGAGATTGGCATAAAGGTCCCTAACCACATAAATCACCGCAACAGCAGAAAAATAAAAGATTCGATCCCACTGTCAATGGACAATAAAGTCTTCTACTTCTCAGCCCAGATTCTTAAAACAACGCTTAAGAATTAACTTCCTCGATTGCAATGCATCATTATAACGATTTTGAGCCTTAGAACTCGCGAACATGCTCACATCGAAAGTGGCTTTCTCCTTTCTCCTTTTCACCCTTGGTTTCATTTTCTAAAAATTACAAAAAATTCACAGATTCCAAAATCAACCCTAACTCACTAGATCTAACCTCTAATAGTTCTAACTCACTTTTCGATGAAAAATCCATCAATTTTCATCAAATTTTCTCTATGAATAGTAAATTTGAATTTTTCCATAATGCACTCCAAACCCATGGTGAAAATAAAAAAATAATTACATAAAAGAGAAACTCTAAACTTAATAAGAAGAAATCCAACAAACTTGGCTCAAATCCTCCAAGTAATCTTCACTTATAGGGATGCCCTAAGTGTAAAATTGCAAGCTTTTGAGGAAGAATAAGATGAAATGAGGAGAAAATGGCGGGTTTTGGCACTTAAAACCATCATGAACTAGTTTTTATGAATCGGTGCTTTAGCGTGACAGATTCGGTGCTTAGGCGCCATGCTCTGGGGTTTGCCTGCGCTTAAGCGTAGGGTTTTGGCACTTAGGCACCAGTGCACAAATTTTTATATTTCCAAATTTTGATTCAAATGCACATCTTCTTAAGTCAACCACCCTCACATGGTATTAATAAATCATAATAAAAATTTTCTTCTCCTTTTTCTCTCTTCTTTCTAAAAAATTCTCAACTTGTCACAACTTAGAATCGATCACAATAAATTGAATATTTTCTCACAAACAAAACACTTTCATTACATATTCAACAAATACAAAGAAACCTCACATATCTAATCTCCATTCGAAAAAGTATTGAATGAGATAACATCTAAATTCATCACAATACAAATCAAATTTACATAAAAAATTAAAACAAACACACACAAACATAAAGTAAACAAACTAAACAAAGAACTTAATTCCATTCTCCATTAGGTGGATCATATCTCTGGCTTTATTTGTTCCTTCTTAACCATTTGGCATATAAATTTGATAAAACGGATGATGATGAAGAACTCTGATACAATCCTCTTAAATCCACTTGTTTTTCATATACATCGCCTTGTCTGCTTCTTCAATATAAATTGAATGACTGAATTTCATTTTGAGTTGCTAACCAATATGTGCTAGATTTGCATTAGTTTAATTTACCTTTGCCTCAATTGAAGCTACATCAGCCTAAATTTTTGTGATCTTCTCCGCTATACCTTTGAAACTTATGGCTAGGAATCCATTATATAACTCTTGCATACTTTGACTTACAAACTTCTTCCTAACAATTTCCTCCTTTTTTTTCAATTCATTCTCCCAAGAAGATATCTTTGCTAACTTATCACTTCTTACAACTCAAATCTCTCATCTCTTAGACTTTTGATAGAATATTTTGAAAAGGACAAAAACTCTCTACATTTCCATGTTATGCCTATACCCACTTCCCACATATAAAAGCCACCAAATAACGTTCAACTCTACTTTTCCACCTTTAATTCTTCTAGAACATCCTGTAGGCGCATTCTTTTAACTTTGGCGCTTAAGTGTCAATTTTGGGGGCTTAGGTACCAGTGATCATTTTAGCACAGCTCAGCTTACCATCCAAATACTCATTCTCACAAGTCTAAGGCATCATTCAAAGTCTTAAAATTATCTCCAAAAGTTCAAAATACTACCACAAATTTATAAAACAAACACAACATCAAAACACCCAAAAAAAGCACACTGATAATTATAGTTTGCCTCCCACAGAGCACTTGGTTTTATGTCGTCAGCTTGACGTACCTAGTGCTTATTCTGGGTGACCTAAGATTGAAACATTATTCAGTTTAGTTTGATCCCTAAGAAATAAAGTTTCAGTTTATGCCAATTCACTTTGAAGATTTTCATTGTTTTAAGATCATTAGTATCCACAGCTCCATAGGGATAAACATTTTTCACAATAAATAGGCCCATCCACCTGGACTTATGTTTGCCTGAAAAAAATGTTAATCTTATGTTATAATGCAAAACTTGTTGCCCTGACTCAAAATTTTTATGATGAATCTTCTGATCATGCCACTTTTTCGTCTTTTCTTTATAAATTTTGGCATTCTTATAAGACTCACTCCTTATCTCTTCCAGCTTATTTAATTGCAATAATCTTTTCTTACCAGCAACCTTCAAATTAAAATTTAATTTCATAATAGCCCAATAAGCTTTATGCTCAAGTTCCACTAGTAAATGACAAGCTCTCCCATAAATTAACCTGAATGGTGACATTGTTATAGGAGTTCTATATGTAGTTCTATAAGCCCCCAATGCAAAATCAAGCTTGACTGACCAATCAATTTTTGTTGGATTTATAGATTTTTCCAAAATCCATTCGATTTCTTGATTAGATGCTTTAGCCAATCCACTTTTCAGTGGATGATAAGCAGTAGAAATTTGATGATTGATATGATATTTATTCAATAATTTTAAATTTTCACATTTTTGAAATGACTTCCCCCATCATATATGATAACTCTTAGCATTCCAAATCTCCATAATATATTTATTTTTAAGAACTTTGCAATACTTTGAGAATCACATCAAGGTAAAGCAACAGCTTCTATACATTTAGACACATAATCTTCTGCTAACAGTATATATGAATTTCTGAAAGATGGTTTAAATGGTCCCATTAATTCTAATATCCCCAAAAGTCGAATATTTCAAATTCCAAAATAAAATTGAGGGCATCTCATTTCTTCTAGAAATATAGCCTACACATTGACACCGATCACAATTTTTAATATAAGCATTAACAATTTTAAAGATAGTAGGCCAATAAAATCCAGATTGCAAGATTTTGTATGTTGTTTTATCAACATAAAAATGTCTCCCGAAATCTTAATCATGACAGTTTTGGATAATTTCAAAAATTTCTTCTAAAGACACACATCATCAAATAATTAGATCTTTCACCTATTTATTAAGAAAGGAGTCATCCTAAAAATAAGTCTTAGCTTCATATAAAAGTTTCCTCTTTTGTTTGTGTGTCAGACCATAAAGTAAAATGTTACTAACAATAAAGTTCACAATTTTTGCATACCATGGAACACACCGTTCATTAATATTGAATAATTTTTCATCTAGAAAATGTTCATTAATTTCTTCTTCATAACACAGTGATTTCTCACAGTAAGTCAGGATAGATGATCAGTAATTTGATTATCAGGTCCCTTTTTGTGTACTATTTCAAAGTCAAATTCTTTCAAAGAAGAATCCATCTTATCAATCTTTGTTTTGCGTCCTTCTTTTTTATTAAATACCTAATATCAAAATGATTTGTATGCACCACACTTTTAGTTCCAATTAAAAATATTCTAAATTTATCAAAGGAAAATACTATTGTTAATAACTCTTTCTCAGTTGTGGTATAACAAATTTGAGCTTCATTAAGAGTTTTACTAGCATAATAAATAACTTAAAAAATGTTATCATATTTCTATCCCAAAATAGCTCTAATAGATTAATCACGTACATCACACATTAATTCAAGTGAGTTTTTTCAATCCGGTGAAACAATAACTGGTGCAGTGACTAATGTTTCTTTTTAAAGTTCAAAAGCTTTGTGGTAATCCTTTTCAAAATTAAAAATCACATAACTTTCGAGTAAATGACATAGTGGCTTAGTAAATTTTAAGAAGTCTTTAATATATCGCCTATAAAATCTAGTGATTCATTAAAAACTCTTTATTTCCCTCACATTGGTTGGATGAGGTAAATTAGAGATCACTTGAATTTTTATGGGATCTACTTCCATACCTTTCTCTGAAATGTTATGTCCTAAAATAATTCGTACTGCTACCTTATACTGACATTTTTTCTAATTAAGGACTAAATTTGTTTCTTCGCAGCGTTTAAGAACTCGTGATAAATGTTATAAACATAATTCAAATGAAGTTTTAAACACCAAAAAATCATCCATAAAAACTTTAATTTCTCTTTCAATTAAATTACAAAAAATAGTCATCATACATCTTTGAAATGTAGCAGGGGTATTACATAAACCAAAGGGCATTCTTCTAAAAGAAAAAGTACCATAAGGACTGGTAAACATTATTTTCTCTTGATCCTCTGAAGCAATTTGTATTTGATGATAACCAGTATATCCATCCAGAAAACAGAAATACTTATGCCTAACTAGTTTATCCAGCATTTGATCCAGAAAGGGTAACGAAAAATGATCTTTGCTTGTGGCAAGGTTTAACTTTCTATAATCAATGCATATTCGCTATCCCATAACTTTTCTTGTTGGTATTAGTTCATTATGTTCATTAATAGTTATAATTACTCCTTCTTTCTTAGGAATACAGTGTATTGGACTAACCCATGCACTATTTGAAATACGATAGATAATCCCAACATCTAACTACTTTAAAATCTCTTTCTTAGAAACTTCTTTCATATAGGGATTTAATCTTTTTTGAGGATCAGCTCTGGTTTTTCAATTTTCTTCCATCAGAATTCTATGCATAAATTGAAGGACTGATTCCTTTAAGATCAGCAATTGTCTATCCAAAGGCTTTTTTATATTTCTTCAAAATATTTAGTAAGCACTCTTCTTCTTCTGAAGTTAAGTTTGAGGAAATTATAACCAGTAAAGTTGAAGAATCACCTAAAAATGTATATTTTAAATGTTTCAGAAATAACTTTAATTCAAGTTAAGGAGGTTTCTTAACTGATGGACAAAAAGATTTGTCTTTTTCCGTCATATCCAAAACTTCAAAACTTTCTTGAACGAAGTTTAAATATTCTTCAATAAAATCATTAAGATGTTTCTAATTCCTATTTTGCTTGTGTTCCAATTATTTCATTTCTAAATTCTCTTCATAAGTTGTTTTAAAATGACATTTACTAAGATATCTCATTACATTCATACTAAATCATTCATCATCTTTACCTTTTGTAGGGTATTTCATTTATTATGAAATATTAAAAGTAACCGTTTGATCATTAGCACGCATAATTAATTCCTTTTTTGCACATCTATCATTGCTCTTCATTTATCTAGCAAAGTTCTCCCTAAAATGATATAAATCTCTTTATATTCCTCCATATCTAGCATAATGAAATCAGTAGAAAATATAAATCGATCCACTTTCACCAAAACATCTTCTATAACCCCCTTAAGAGATATTATAGAACGATCCGCAAATTGCAAAGTTAGAGTTGTAGGAGACATTTCTCTTAATCCTAGTCTTTTAAATATAGATAATGGCATAAGATTAATGCTTGCACCCAAATTACACAATGCTTTCTTAAAATATTTGTCTCCAACCGCACATGGAATTGTGATGCTTCCAGGATCTGTAAGCTTTTCAAGAAATTTTTTCTGAATTATAGCACTGCACTCCTCACTAAGTGCAAATTTCTCATTACCTTCAAACATCCTTTTTTCTGTTAAGAATATCCTTCATAAACTTTACATAACTTGGGATCTGTTCCAATGCTTCAGTAAAAAGGAATATTAATTGTAAGCTTCTTAAAGATTTCCAAAAAATTTTGAAAATTGTTTATCCAACTTTTGTTGACGAAGTATTTGAGGAAATGGAGGTAGTGGAGGTGTTTCTAAATCAATATTAGGTGGAGAAATATGTCTCTCAATACCTTCTAAAGCATCCCCTTTAGGTTTTTTAATTTTTTTCTTTCTCTACTTCAATCTCTTTTTGAACTATACCTTTCAACTCTCTTCCACTTCTAAGTTGAACAAACTTTATTTGCTCTTTATTATGGCCTTTAGGATTTACTTCAATATTACTAGGAAATGTTCCTCTGGTTCTATAACTTAATGAATTTGCAATTTGTCTCAACTGATTTGCAATATTTCCTATAGCAGCTCCTTGACTTTTAATTGATTTCTCGTTTGTAACACCGCTTCTTCTATAAGCAACTTCGTATCCTTAAATTGTGGATTATTATTAAAACCTAGAGGAAAAGTAGGTTTATAATTACTATTACCATGGTTTTTCCAGTTCCCCAATGGGTTTACTTTGTTGCTCCCCCATTACTGATTAGTACCACCCAAATTATTATTCTAGTTAAGGTTATGATGGTTTTTCCAATCTGGGTTATAGTAGTTTAAATATGGTTTATTTGATTTGTTATTTAAAGCATTTAAATTCTTAATTAATGTTTGAATCTATCATTTGACCTAATGAATTATTTTCAATCATTGGAATTGGTTGAGAAAAATTCATTTTGAATTGGTCTATCTTCCTAGAAATTGTAGCAACTTTATTTGCTAGCATGACAAAAGCTTTAGTTCAAGAATATTGGCTACCTTTTAGGATGTACCCTTTGTAGTCATTTCTTTAATTAAATCATAAGCTTCAGGTAATGGTTTTGAAATCAATGAAGAATTAGTAGTGACATCAAAAATAGATCTAAGAGATCCAGATAATCCATTATAAAAAGTTTAAATAATTAACCAATCTAGCACAGCATGGTGTGGTAGTTTTCTTAGGAGTTCATTAAATCGTTCCCAAGCTTCATAAATAAATTCCCCTTCAAAGTGACAAAAAGATGTAATATCATTTCTAAGTTTTGCAATTTTTTATGGTGGAAAATATTTAGCAAGGAATTTCTGTACTAAATCACCCCAAGTTCTGATAGATTTAGGTGCTAATGAATTCAGCCATATCTTAGCCTTATCCGTAAGTGAGAATGGAAAAATCCTAAGTCTAACAACATCATCAGAAACACCATCATATTTAAATGTAGTACACAATTGTAAAAACTTGGCAAGATGTAAATTTAGATCTTCAGTTGGTGCTCCCCCTAGATACCATTTGGAAAATAATAGATTTAAGTTCAAAGGAATTAGCAGCTACAGCTGGATTTTGAAAACTACCATGAAGTTCATCCACTGTAGGGTTTGTATAATCTCTTAAAGGTCTTAATTCATGATGAATTTCATCATTTTAATTAATTTGATTTAAAATTTCTTGAAATTTGTGAATTTGTTCTGTATTTTAATTTTTTTAATCTTACTAATAGTTCATTCTAATTTAAAATATAGGGCACAAGTCCTTCAGAACCTTAACTTCACATAAATTATTACAACACAACAATAGAAATAAAAATAAAAATAAAACAAACATAGACATATAAGGTTTAAATAAGACTTTCTAAAAATAGAATTTTTTTTTTCTAAAAATTATTTTTAATTTTTCTTTTAAATTCAAATCCAAAATAAATTTGATTCCCTGACAATGGCGCAAAAAACTTAATGCCGCCACATAGGTATGCAAATATATTTTTATAATTGTGGTAATAGAATTATAATTAGATTTATGATATTAAATTTTCTCTTCGGTAACGATGCCAAAACTTTATCCCAACATAAAAATATAGGTATACTTTTATACTTATGGTAATAAGATTATAATTATATTTATTATATAATATTTACATCTTTACAACGACGCCAAAAACATGATTCTAATGTAAATAAGAATTCAAATATTATATTTAAATTTAGGAATTCTATGTAAGTATACATATCATTATCAAGTAATATAGGACTTTCTGATTAAGCCCCGAAATATCGATCCCATGGGGAAAAGTATTGAATTTTTTAAAGATAAAATAGTTTTAGATCACAAAATCTATTAGAAAAAGTTACTTACTTAAGCAGTTTTAGATAATTGAAAACTTGAAAATGTGATTCCTTTTTTTTGGTAATTTCTTAAATTTTGAGTTAAAGTAAACAATTAACTAACTATAATTAGATTTTTGTAAGATTAAAGAAGTACAGATGAAAATATCTTTTTTCTTATCATGAATAAGTAATAAGTAAAAGAGTTCTATTATGGAAGTACTCAAAATATGCTATGACAAATATGAGCAATATTCTTTGCCCATACTAGAGATGTTATAATGAACATTAGCTAATTTAAAGTTTGAATAGTTTTAATGATGGGTTGGGTAGGGAAAATACTAGGTCTCAACCAAGAGTTCCCTCCTTTCCCTCAACCTAGGGGATAACAACTCGCATTAAAACTAAAAAAAATAAACTAAATTGGGGGCTTTAGATTGTCACCCTAAAGTCCTCTAATTCTACACCCATCAAAGTTTATTTCCTTATTTATTTGCACAAAATTATATGAATTACTTTCTCATTGATACAATCACATGTGATTTCTACCTATTGTTGATTGAAAAAATAACTATTAGGATCTTACATGTTCTTACAACAAATGTTAACATCTTAGTTGGACAAAATTAAGAAGTGAATGAAATGCAATGATTAAATTAACACAACTTCCTCCAACATTAAAGATCAATACGTCCACAACTTCCATCAAACATTTAATTACTTTTTATTATAAGGAAAAATATAAAGAAGAATACTCATAGTCCATGAAGAAAACATAACAACAAGTAGTTTTAAAAATATAAATCATGTAGAAAACATAAGAAGTCTCAATTAAAACCAGATGAAGTACAAAGATAAACAACATATCTCAAGTTACTCTCCACTAAACTTTTGAATTTCCTTTGAATCTCTTCCTTTCTCTTACAAGACTCCCTTGGACTAGTCGTCCAACTTTTGACCTCATTTTTGATGAGGTCTTCTCTTCTTCTCTTTAGTACTTAGGATCTAGCCTTAGGCTTTTCCTTTGACTATCTTAGAGGACTAGAATTGGGACCCACCTTTTAGAAATTCAAACCACTTCTTAACTCCCCGCAAACTCCACAAACTTGACTATAGACCCCTAATCACCTAGAGGGTTGAAATCAAATGTGGAAGTTTAAAGGATGAGTTCCTATAGGACTCTTTGGCCTTAGGACCGCCTACTGGTGGCCTCGGTCCGGTGAAGGGCCGACTTACACACACACTACACTTATACACTACACCTACACACTACACTTCCACACACCTCCTAAAACTACACCCATACCCAACTTGACCTCCCGACTCATGTAGGTGATTCACATGGATGGTCCTTAATCCCTAAGCCCTTGGCTAAGAGGGTTAGGAACAACATAGTGAATGCCTCAAATGAGTCCCTTCATGACTCATATGGGCTTGATATGGCTTCATGGCTTCATGGCTCAACCAAAATAACTTCTTTCCACTTACATCCACCCAATCTTCAATTTCCCAAATTTTCAATTTTTGACCCCCGGGACCCTACACCCGCTTAGCCTACCCAAAACCCTTGAAATTACCCAAATTTTTCAAAAATTTCCTAAATCACCCAAAATTCCTCAAAATTGATCTTAAACATTTCCACATTACTCAAATTGATCATCCATACCCAAAAATACCAAAAATTCCAAGAAAAACCTCCCAATACCCTCCAAATACCCAAAATACCCCTCTTGACCCAAAAATCCAAAAATTCAGAAAATTCCCAGAAAATTCCAGAAAATCTCAAATATTCCCAATTTCATTTTGTTCAACTACACCATGGGCCAATTTTGTCAATTTACCCTACTTTTGTAAAAACCCCCAATTTAACCCATTTTAACCCAAAGTGAACCCAATGTCAAACCAAACCTACCCAATTGACCCAAATTCTGGTCCAATTCAGTTCTAAACTTCAATTCAACATTCCCAACACCAATCTAGACCAAATCCAAGTCCAATTTGATTGACATTTGGATCCATTTCACTTTTGGCCTTAAAGCCCAATTTGGACCCATGACCCAAACCTAACCCAAACTCACCCAATTCAACTCCAATTAACCCCAAACCTTTTCTAAATCTTCCTTAACATTCCCACAAACAAAACACCAACATGATTTGCCCAAAATTTGGACCCAAATCCCACTCAAATTCAACCCAAATCTAAAAGGCCCATTTTGACCTAAACCCAAACCTAACCCAAATGAGCCCAAACCCCAAAATCAAAGCCCAACCAAAGCCAAAACCTCTTTGAAACACTCCCATAAACATTTATCAACATTGATTTTACATCAATTTCAACCCTAGCCCAACATTGGCCCAAGTTAGCCCAATTTGACCTGCATAGTCCCACTTACCAAATAAACCCAAATTCAAACCAATTCAACTCCAAATCACACAAAATTGACTCCAAGCCCTTCATAGAACATCCCCAAACCAATTATGACATTTATTTGACAAAGTTCTTCACAAAATCTTCACCCAAATGCCAATCTTAAAATCAAAAAGCCCATTTCCCTTAAACTTTCCTAAGAGCCCACTTCCTTCAAATTCAAAAGCCCAAAATCTACCCTAAAGCCCACATGACATCTCCATTTGCCATCCACTTAATTAAAGCCATTACCTAAGTTCTAAATTCACCATCAAATTATTCCAAATCAAGTTTCATACAAATTTCCATCAAATTACCAAAAATTCCTAAAATCCATTTTCATGAAATTGACCAAACCTTTTCCCAAGCCAAAGGTGAGCCATGGAGCCATGCATGAGCCACATGTGAGCCATGAGAGCTTTGGACACTCCACCATGCCATATTGGGTAAGAAGAGGGAGGGCTTTCCTTAATCCCTAAAGCTCATTAGCCTTAATCATGTTTCACCTAAACTTAAATTTAATCCAAATATATTTGGATGGAGACTTCTCCATGCCAAACCAGCTGATCCCTTTGATTCCCCACAGCATCCAAAGCCACCTTGAGGGGTGCACCAAGCCCAAATGGGTGGGTTGACCCATTTAGACTCAAAACTAGCCCTTCCCCATTCCATTTTGATTCAAACCCTTTACACATGTCCATGGCCAATTGACTGCACAAACCTCTAGTCCTGACCCACCTGGACCTGAGGGTGACCCATGCCTGCCGGCCAGCCGCCTGGGTCGCCGGAAAACACCATGGCCGAGAGCTCACATGTGAGCCCAACTTGGAATTCTCACCTGCTGAGCTGCCCCATCCCCAGTGGCCATTGGAGCTGTTCTTCTCTTGCCAAGAGCAGCTGATCCCAAGCCCTAACTCTCCCTGGGAGGCCCTCCACCCTCTCCTATTTAAACACCACCCCTCTCGGCCATGAGAGGTGCTGAAAACAAACCTTAAGGAAACTCTACCAAAATTGTTCCGGACTCCTCCCCATACACGAGCACTTGATCCCCGAGTGAGATCCCCCTGCCATTTCTTCTCTCGTAAGCTCAATTTCGAGTTGAAATTCCACCCAAAACCAGGACACTTCTCCACAGTGAGCCAATCCCCAAATTGATTGGTCCTACACCTTCACCGGACCAAGGGAAGGTGTCCACCAGAGAAAAGCCCCATCTCTAGGCCACCCAGCTTGCTCCGATCTCCAAGCTTTGTGATCGGGCTTGGTCGAAATCACACCTGAGACAATTTACTGCGACCAGGAGACTTCATCCGGAGCTTCGCTGGGATCCAATCGAAGGTACAACAACTCTCGGATCGAAGCCACACTTCTCCGAGCAAAGGTATGAGCTAATTCTTCATCCCGAGCTTCGGAGATTCTCCATTTCAAATGCTTTAATTTCAATGCATTATAACCGTATAGATGTGTTCGTCTCTTCAAGACGAATCCATAGAGCATAAGAACATGAAAATCCATTGAGTATCGAGTGAGATCTTAGGGATTTAGTGTGGACGGCTCTCGGGTGAGGACACTCGGGGACGATGAACGGATGCCGTCCATTCAATACACGCGCGAACAGACGACTCAGATGGCGTCGGACCAGGAGACGGTACAAGAACCGCGGGGCCCGGAGCGCTGAGTCATATGGCGGCGTCGAATGGGAGCGCGACGCGTGTGCATTTGGAGATGCCGAGGATGAGTTGGCGCCGCGTGGATAAATAGAAAATTAGGGGTATTTTCTATTTATTTAATTCCCTAAACTTCAAAAATTCATAACTTTGTGTAGAAAAATCAGAAAAATAAAATAAAAATACCCTCTTGCTCGGTGAACGAGAGGAGAATAATGTGGAAAAGAAATCATTTAATTTCATCAAGTATTTTATTTTTTATAATTTATTTACTCTCTGCATACTTTTAATTCTCCATGCATGTATACAATTCACCATGACATGAGACCATAGGGCTTTTGAAGCCTCTGAATTTGGGAACATTTCCTGAATTTTCCAAAGTCAGAGGCCATCCCTATGAAGAGTTATTGATTTTTCAAGTTCATGCTACTGTTTTGAGTATTTTAATTCCAATAAATAACATGTTGTGAAATAAATTCCAGGAAAATTTGATGATGTTCCTTATGACCAGAGAACCCTAGGGAAAATAGGTTTTGAATTAGTTCATTTAAAACAACCCTAATTGGCTTAAACACTCAAAATAGGTCTCTAATTAATTAGAGTTAACCATACATCAAATTGACCTAAAATCAATTCTCCACTGACCTCTAGGATCAGAGGAACCCACCATAAAAGTTTGAGGTCAATTGGACTTGGTTAGCCCCACTAATTGGGTTGATTAAGCCACTTAGTCATTTTAAACTTTAAAAATTCATAACTTTTAAAATACCTTTCAAAAATTCACCAAATTGGTTTTGGAGCCTCTCTGATATTAGGGAAATTTAAGAAAATTAAAATTTCAATTTTCTAAAAAAGTTAATTTTTAATATTATTTTAATATTTTAATAATTAAAAAATAATAAAAATTACAAAAATAATAAAATTCACCAAAATGTCACATTTTGAATTTTAATCACTTAGGAACAAACCCCATATTTTTCTTAGGTCTATTTAGTGAGATATTAAATTTTAAAGCTTTAAGGTAATTTTAAAATTAAAAAAAATGTATTTTCTAGCATTTTCACTAAAATAATTATAATAAATCATAGAAAAATCAGAAAATTGCAAAATTTACTTCTCTGATTTTCTTGATATCAGAGAGATTTTTGAAAAATATAAAATTCATTTTTCAACATTTATTTTATTTTTAAATTAATTAACACTTCAAAACTTAAAATAATTATAATAAAAATAATATAATTCAAAAAATCACCAAAATTGGTCCAAGTGGTCCTCTGGTCATTAGGAATGTCCCCTAATTTTCTTAAGGGCAGAAACTTTCCCTTGGTCATGTTATTAAATTTTCCTTCAAAATCTCTATTTTCTACCAAAAATAATTATATAAATAAATTAAATACAGAAAAATCACATTTTCTCCTCTCATGTCTTTATTGACATATGAGTGAAGTCACATAAAAATTTCAAGTTCATTTGAGTTCAATTTAGTGAGTTATGAAATTATTAAGCTTAAAGGGTAAAGTTGTAATTAAAATTTTTAATCCTTAATTAAAACTTTTAGGTTTAATAAAAAATTAACAAGTAAAATATTTGATCCTAATCTGATTTGGATGATTGAAATTTAAATAATTAAAGGCTAGAAACCCATTAAACAATTTTAAAATAATTAAACCTTAATTAAATAATTGATTAAATTTGGAAGAATAATAAAATTGGAATTATTAAAATAGGGATATTATTAGGAAGAGATTTATTCTTTAATTTAAAAATCCCTAAATTAATCATCTCATTAATATTCAATTCTTAATTAAAATGATAACTCAAAATTTAAAATATTAAAAGACTTAATCATTAAATTAAAATTAAATTATTAGACTCTTTCAAAAATTTCAATTAAAATTAAAAATAAAATTAAATTAAAAATTAAATTAAATTAAGTAAATTAAATTGGATTAAATTAAATTAAATTAAATTAAAATTAAAAGTTGAATTAAGTTAAAGATTAAATTAAATTAAATTAAATTAACAAATTAAATTAAATTAAATGAATAAATTAAATTAAATTAAATTAAATTAAATTAAATTAAATTAAATTAAATTAAATTAAATTAAAGGAAATTAAATCAAATTAAATTAAAATTAAATCAAATCAATTTAATTTAATTTAACATCAAATCAAACTAAATTGAATTAAATTGAATTAAATAAATTAAAAACTCAATTAAATTAAATTAAATTAAATTAAGTTTAATTAAATATAACATCACCAAAGACATAAAGAATTCAAAATAAATCTAAAATAACTTGAACACTATTCTAAATTAATTGAAATTAAACTAAATCACAAATCATTTGAATACCAATTTACCCTCGAAAGCTTTGGTTATTATAACTCCTAAACAGAACATTAAATGAAATGTTACTTCATTTATAGGATATTCAAATGTCCTAGTTCACTGAGTAAGATAACAACGAAACTTGAATTCTCGGACGATTAATTCATTTGTATAATTAAACCCATTTGGACTTAAAACAATCCTAGAAATATTAAAAAGATGTTTAAGATTATTCTTAAGCACTTCCTCAATATGATAGGACATTTATAAGAACAATTGGACTTAATTGTTCTTTGATGAAGAAAATTGTCCTTAAACCAAAACACAAAGACCTAGACGTCATAGGAAGTGACTAGCTATAGGATTAGGAATTTGGTATAAAACCATAACCCTTACCTTAGCTTTACCTAGGAACTTGCTTAAATATTCTAATTGTGTTTTAAGTGCAGCTTGGGATGACGGGAAGACCCTCCGAGTACGCTTTTATTTTATTGCAATCTACTTTCTTGCAATTTACCTTCTTGCAATTTATTTAACTGCATTGCACTTACTTTTTCTTGCATGATAAACAACTGTTGCATGAAAACTCACACCTTTAGGATAGACCCTAAAACTGAAACCAAAACTAAGTTAAAAGCCATTGCAAGATAAAATTCACCGCCACAACATTTCAAAATATAAAACAACTCAAAATTTAATCACAAACAGAACACAAAACTACAATTACAACTAAATTAAAACGTCTGTTGGATGATTGGGAATACCTCGGATGATGTAACCTACGTGTTGCTAACGGGATTTCCACGGTCTAAATGAAAGTGTGGAACTCATTCAGTTGAGTTTAGCAAATTCATACGGACTAAGTGAATCCGATAAAAATAATGATGCCGGAAGGATGGAACCGTGGGATCTTAACCGGTGTCGTTATAATCAACTTTAAGATTTGTTTTAATTAAGACACAAAAAACACTTGGAAATTAAGATTTTCTCTAAACCAAAACACTTTTATCATCCCCTGATTTATGATTTCTAAAACTAAACCTTTGCAACAACAAGGAGCTCGGAGCATGGTGGGCAGCACGACCATCGTCATCAGCAAAACTCGGATCTACTTCAGCAAAACTTCCTTAGAATTAAATAACCAAGCCATAGGACTTCGAGGTAGTTTGCCTAGTGCAACATAAATCCTCAACTCTTCGTTAGGCATTTGCATGATCACGTCATGTAAATTAAGCCCTAACCGGTCTTAGGATTCCGAGGTAGTCGTTTAGCACGACATAAACCCTCATATCTTCGAGGCTATTTGTATGATTTTATCATACAAATATAAGCCCTAATTAATTAAAATTGGCAAGATCAAAACATTTAAATAAACATTAGGACTTTCCTAAATCCAAACCAAACAATAGGATAGTCGGGAGATTACCGAAGTTCACTTTGGATCCGTAATTTCCCTACCCTTCTTCCTTTGAATTCTCAAAACAAAATGTTCCAAACTTGATCCATTCCTTATTGAAATTCCAAAAATTCAATCCTTTGAAAACTTAAACTTTGAAATTCTTGAGAGCGGAATTATTGATTATTATCGAGAGTTTTCTTAGGTGATTCCCGTCACTTAAGATGTAATTAACTATAGGGGCTTGCCCTTATAGGAATTTTAAAGAACCCGAGTAATATAAACCACTGTTTAATGCTTTCATATTAAGCGAGGGAATTTGTCGGCTTATAAAACTGGTTCGTGGACCAAACGGATGTCACAAATCTTCTAGTTTATTTAGTCGAGCCCCATCGTCAGCCGGTGTGTCTATCCTTAGGGATAGATACACAGTTTGTGGTGCGGTGCTCGTTTATATAAACTATTTGGGATGTGAGATTGGTTTAATCTCATATCTTAAAACCTTCAAATTTAAAATAATTTTCAAAATAAACACACAGACCTAAAATTCGCCGACAACTTCTGTTAAGGCGACCCCTTTTCAAAATAAACACACAGACCTAAAAAAGTGCCGACAACTTCTGGCGACTCCGCTGGGGAATAATTCCTCTCTCCATTATAATCAGATAATTCTGATTTCAAAAATCGGTAGTGTATCCATGTCCCTTGTGGATCAAACTACCCTTCTTTCCCTTGGAATACTATGTTCATTTCTACCTTGACCAAGTATAGCCAACATTCTCTCGGATTTAGGAGCCACTGTTTAGACACCCCTAAACAGAGAGGTTCCGAGATCCTTTTACCTCATTTTTGAGGTGGGGTGGACCACCAATAGGTGTTAGTTTAGGAATGATCCTTCGAGTCGAGAAGTCTTGCTTAAGACTTTCTTTTCCTTTCCAACTCTGAATCGGATTCCTTACCTTCTCTACACCTTTGAACATTCCGTTCTAAATAAACAAACCCTCTAATAAGTGATTCTTTTAACAAATGATTCCTTCTTATAAATACATGAACAAGAATGTGTTCGGACTCTTTTCAATTCCTTTCTTTTTGTCCTAAAGAAAAGAAGCATAACTTGGGACTGACAACCGAATTCTACCCTGCAGAAATGGAAGCCCCGAAGCTGATTTTCTCCTTCACCGATGGACTGGACTTCGCTGTCTATAAGGATGAGCTGCCAGACAATGGGATCATCCGATTTGGACAAGGATTTGAAAACACGAATGTCAAGGTCACCGACGTCTCCCTCTTTGTCATCGACAAACAAGGTATCCGAAGCCGAGGAGCCAGCGCCGAGTTCAACCTTAGGTCGACCCAAGAGTTTCCTCCCTGCGAAGGATCCCGACTAGGAGGATGCTGCCGTCCGCAGGAGGAGCTGTTCTTACTACCCCCAGCTGGTCTAGTTGTTTCGCACCTACCCCGACTTACGCCAAATCAAAGGGGAAAGAAATCCGGAACTATGGTAAACTTGTTACCGTGGAGGGTACAGATCTTCCTGTAAGACCTTCTGTTTTCGAAATCGGGTCCAGTTCAAAGATTCCGTCGCTGACAAGGACCCAAAGAAGAAACAGAAGTAGAAGGATCGCTAGAGAAGCCAGAGCTGCTGAAATTGCTTTCCTGGAGGAAATCCCAGAACTGCCTGAATATACACCGCTGCCAGAATATACACCGCTACCAGAATATACACCGCTGCCTGAATACATACCACTTTTGGGAGGAAGCAGGTTCCATCCCCTCTCCGCCGCAGAAGATGAAGAAAATGTTCGCAAGATTGCTGCCACATTACCTCGGCCCGCATATTACAACGATAGCTGCAAGAAAAGAACTAGAACTACGCCGTTTGCTCGACTGCTGTTGACCTCATTTTTGATGAGGTCTTCCCTTCTTCTCTTTAGTACTTAGGATCTAGCCTTAGGCTTTTCCTTTGACTATCTTAGAGGACTAGAATTGGGACCCACCTTTTAGAAATTCAAACCACTTCTTAACTCCTCGCAAACTCCACAAACTTGACTATAGACCCCTAATCACCTAGAGGGTTGAAATAAAATGTGGAAGTTTAAAGGATGAGTTCCTATAGGACTCTTTGGCGCTTAGGACCGCTACAGGTGACACAGTGCAGTGAAGGGGCTGACTTACACACACACTACACTTGTACACTACACTTTCACACACTTCCTAAAACTACACCCATACCTAACTTGACCTCCGACTCATGTAGGTGATTCGCATGGATGGTCCTTAACCCCTAAACCCTTGGTAAGAGGGTTAGGAACAACATAGTGAATGCCTCAAATGAGTCCCTTCATGGCTCATATGGGCTTGATATGGCTTCATGGCTCAACCAAAATGACTTCTTTCCACTTACATCCACCCAATCTTCAATTTCCCAAATTTTCGATTTTTGACCCACAGGACCCTACACCCGCTTAGCACCAAAACCACTTGAAATTACCCAAATTTCTCAAAAATTTCCAAATTACCCAAAATTCTCCAAAATCAATCCCAGACATTTCCACATCACTCAAATTGATCATCCATACCCAAAAATACCAAAAATTCCAAAAATACCTCCCAATACCCTCCAAATACCCAAAATACCCCTCTCGACCCAAAAATCCAAAAATTCAGAAAATTCCCAGAAAATTGCAGAAAATCCCAAATATTCCCAATTTCATTTTGTCCAACTACACCATGGGCCAAGTTTGTCAATTTACCCTACTTTTGTCAAAACCCCCAATTTGGCCCATTTTAACCCAAAGTGAACCCAATGTCAAACCAAACCTACCCAATTGACCCAAATTCTGGTCCAATTCAATTCTAAACTTCAATTCAACATTCCCAACACCAATCTAGACCAAATTCAAGTACAATTTGATTGATATTTGGATCCAATCTCACTTTTGGCCTTAAAGCCCAATTTGGACCCATGACCGAGACCTAACCCAAACTCACCCAATTCAACTCCAATTAACCCCAAATCTTTTCTAAATCTTCCTTAACATTCCCACAAACAAAACACTAACATGATTTGCCCAAAATTTAGACCCAAATCCCACTCAAATTCAACCCAAAGCTAAAAGGCCCATTTTTGACCTAAACCCGAACCTAACCCAGAATGAGCCCAAACCCCAAAATCAAAGCCCAACCAAAGCCAAAACCTCTTTGAAACACTCCCATAAACATTTCTCAACATTGATCTTACATCAATTTCAACCCTAGCCCAACATTAGCCCAACTTGGCCCACTTGGACCCATAGAGGCCCACTTACCAAATAAACCCAAATTCAAACCAATTCAACTCCAAATCACACCAAATTGACCCCAAGCCCTTCATAGAACATCCCTAAACCAATTATGACATTTATTTGACAAAGTTCATCACAAAATCTTTACCCAAATGCCCATCTTAAAATCAAAAAGCCCATTTCCCTTAAACTTTCCTAAGAGCCCACTTCCTTCAATTCAAAAGCCCAAAATCTACCCTAAAGCCCACATGACATCTCCATTTGCCATCCACTTAATTAAAGCCATTACCTAAGTCCTAAATTCATCATCAAATTATTCCAAATCAAGTTTCATACAAATTTCCATCAAATTACCAAAAATTCCTAAAATCCATTTTCATGAAATTGACGCAAACTTTTGCCAAGCCAAAGGTGAGCCATGGAGCCATGCATGAGCCACATGTGAGCCATGAGAGCTTTGGACACTCCACCATGCCATATTGGGTAAGAAGAGGGAGGGCTTTCCTTAATCCCTAAAGCTCATTAGCCTTAATCATGTTTCACCTAAACTTAAATTTAATCCAAATATATTTGGATGGAGACTTCTCCATGCCGAGCCAGTGATCCCTTTGATTCCCCACGGCATCCAAAGCCACCTTGAGGGGTGCACTAAGCCCAGATGGGTGGGTTGACCCATTTAGACTCAAAACTAGCCCTTCCCCATTCCATTTTGATTCAAACCCTTTACACATGTCCATGGCCAATTGACTGCACAAACCTCGAGCCTGACCCACCTGACCTTGAGGGTGACCCATGCCTGGCCGGCCAGCCACCAGGCCGCCGGAAAACACCATGGCCGAGAGCTCACATGTGAGCCCAACTTGGAATTCTCACCTGCTGAGTTGCCCCATCCCCAGTGGCCATTGGAGCTGTTCTTCTCTTGCCGAAGCAGGCTGATCCCGAGCCCTAACTCTCCACAGGAGGCCCTCCACCCTCTCCTATTTAAACACCACCCCTCTCGGCCATGAGAGGTGCTGCGAAACAAACCTTAAGGAAACTCGCGCAAAATTGTTCCGGACTCACTCCCCATACACGAGCACTTGATCCCCGGTGAGATCCCCCTGCCATTTCTTCTCTCGTGAGCTCGATTTTAGAGTTGAAATTCCACCCAAAACCAGGACACTTCTCCACGGTGAGCCAATCCCCAAATTGATTGGTTCTACACCTTCACCGAGACCGAGGAAGGTGTCCACCGGCAAAGCCCCATCTCCGAGGCCACCCGGTTGCTCCGGCCTCCGAAGCTTTGTGATCGGGCTTGGTCGAAATCACATCTAGACAATTCACTGAGACCGGGAGACTTCATCCGGAGCTTGCTAGGATCCAATCGAAGGTGCAACAACTCTCGGATTGAAGCCACACTTCTGCGAGCAAAGGTATGAGCTAATTCTTCATCCCGAGCTTCTGGAGATTCTCCATTTCAAATGCTTTAATTTCAATGCATGATAACCGTATAGATATGTTCGTCTCTTCAAGATGAATCCATAGAGCATAAGAACATGAAAATCCATTGAGTATCGAGTGAGATCTTAGGGATTTAGTGTGGACGGCTCTCGGGTGAGGACACTCGGGGACGATGAACGGATGCCGTCCATTCGGTACACGCGCGGACGGACGGCTCGGATGGCGTCGGACCGGGAGACGGTACAAGAACCGCGGGGCCCGGAGCGGCGAGTCGGATGGCGGCATCGAATGGGAGCGCGACGCGTGTGCGTTCGGAGATGCCGAGGATGAGTTGGCGCCGCGTGGATAAATAGAAAATTAGGGGTATTTTCTATTTATTTAATTCCCTAAACTTCGAAAATTCATAACTTTGTGTAGAAAAATCGGAAAAATAAAATAAAAATACCCTCTTGCTCGGTGAACGGAGGAGAATAATGTGGAAAAGAAATCATTTAATTTCATCAAGTATTTTATTTTTTATAATTTATATACTCTCTGCATACTTTTAATTCTCCATGCATGTATACAATTCACCATGGCATGAGACCATAGGGCTTTTGAAGCCTACGAATTTGGGAATATTCCACTGAATTTTCCAAAGTCGGAGGCCATCCTATGAAGAGTTATTGATTTTTCAAGTTCATGTTGCTGTTTTGAGTATTTTAATTCCAATAAATAGCATGTTATGAAATAAATTCTAGGAAAATTTGATGATGTTCCTTATGACCAGAGAACCCTAAGAAAAATAGGTTTTGAGTTAGTTCATTTAAAACAACCCTAATTGGCTTAAACACCCAAAATAGGTCTCTAATTAATTAGAGTTAACCATGCATCAAATTGACTTGAAATCAATTCTCCACTGACCTCTAGGATCAGAGGAACCCACCATAAAAATTTGAGGTCGATTGGACTTGGTTAGCCCTACTAATTGGGTTGATTAAGCCACTTAGTCATTTTAAACTTTAAAAATTCATAACTTTTAAAATACTTTTTAAAAATTCACCAAATTGGTTTTGGAGCCTCTCTGATATTAGGGAAATCTAAGAAAATTAAAATTTTAATTTTCTAAAAAGTTGATTTTTAATATTATTTTAATATTTTAATAATTAAAAAATAATAAAAATTACAAAAATAATAAAATTCACCAAAATGTCACATTTTGAATTTTAATCACTTAGGAACAAACCCCATATTTTTCTTAGGTCTATTTAGTGAGATATTAAATTTTAAAGCTCTAGGGTAATTTTAAAATTAAAAAAATGTATTTTCTAGCATTTTCACTAAAATAATTATAATAAATCATAGAAAAATCAGAAAATTACAAAATTTGCTTCTCTGATTTCCTTGATATCAGAGAGAATTTTGAAAAATATAAAATCCATTTTTCAACATTTGATTTATTTTTAAATTAATTAACACTCCAAAACTTAAAATAATTATAATAAAAATAATATAATTCAAAAAATCACCAAAATTGGTCCAAGTGGTCCTCTGGTCATTAGGAATGTCCCCTAATTTTCTTAAGGACAGAAACTTTCCCTTGGTCATGTTATTAAATTTTCCTTGAAAATCTCTATTTTCTACCAAAAATAATTATATAAATAAATTAAATACAGAAAAATCACATTTTCTCCACTCATGTCTTTATTGACATATGAGTGAAGTCACATAAAAATTTAAAGTTCATTTGAGTTCAATTTAGTGAGTTATGAAATTATTAAGCTTAAAGGGCAAAATGGTAATTAAAATTTTAACCCTTAATTAAAACTTTAGGTTTAATAAAAAATTAACAAGTAAAATATTTGATCCTAATCTGATTTGGATGATTGAAATTTAAATAATTAAAGGGTAGAAATCCATTAAACAATTTAAAATAATTAAACTTTAATTAAATAATTGATTAAATTTGGAAGAATAATAAAATTGGAATTATTAAAATAGGGATATTATTAGGAGGAGATTTATTCTTTAATTTAAAAATCCCTAAATTAATTATCTCATTAATATTCAATTCTTAATTAAAATGATAACTCAAATTCAAAATATTAAAAGACTTAATCATTAAACTAAAATTAAATTATTAAACTCTTTTAAAAATTTCAATTAAATTAAAAATAAAATTAAACTAAAAATTAAATTAAATAACTTAAATTAAATTAAATTAAATTAAATAAATAAAATTAAATTAAATTAAATTAAATGAATTAAATTAAATTAAATTAAATAAATAAAATCAAATTAAATTAAGTTAAGTCAAATTAAAGATTAAATCAAATTAAATAAAATTAAATAAAATTAAATTAAATTAAATTAAATTAAATTAAATCAAATTAAATTAAAATTAAATCAAATCAAATTAATTTAATGTAACATCAAATCAAACTAAATTGAATTAAATTAAATTAAATTAAAACTCAATTAAATTAAATTAAATTAAATTAAATTGAATTAAATAACATCACCTAAAACAGAAAGAAATTAAATATAAAGCAACTTGAACACTATTCTAAATTTAAACCCATTAATGGAAACTAATTTAAATCAAATCATTTGAATACCAATTTACCCTCGAAATCTTTGGTTATTATAACTCCTAAACAGAACATTAAATGAAATGTTAATTCACTTATAGGATATTCAAATGTCCTAGTTCATTGAGTAAGATAACAACGAAACTTGAATTCTCGGATGATTAATTCATTTGTATAATTAAACCCATTTGGACTTAAAACAATCCTAGAAATATTGAAAAGATGTTTAAGATTATTCTTAAGCACTTCCTCAATATGATAGGACATTTATAAGAACAATTGGACTTAATTGTTCTTTGATGAAGAAAATCGTCCTTAAACCAAAACACAAAGAACCTAGACGACATAGGAGATGACTAGATATAGGATTAGGAATTTGGTAGAAAACCATAACCCTTACCTTAGCTTTATCTAGGAACTTGCTTAAATATTCTAATTGTGTTTTAAGTGCAGCTTGGGATGACGGGAAGACCCTCGAGTACGCTTTTATTTTATTGCAATCTACTTTCTTGCAATTTACCTTCTTGCAATTTATTTAACTGCATTGCACTTACTTTTTCTTGCATGATAAACAACTGTTGCATGAAAACCCACACCTTTAGGATAGACCCTAAAACTGAAACCAAAACTAAGTTAAAAGTCATTGCAAGATAAAATTCACCGCCACAACATTTCAAAATATAAAACAACTCAAAATTTAATCACAAACGGAACACAAAACTACAATTACAACTAAATTAAAACGTCCTGTTGGATGATCGGGAATACCTCGGATGATGTAACCTACGTGTTGCTAATGGGATTTCCACGGTCTAAATGAAAGTGTGGAACTCATTCGGTTGAGTTTAGCAAATTCATCTGGACTAAGTGAATCCGATAAAAATAATGATGCCGGAAGGATGGAACCGTGGGATCTTAACCGGTGTCGTTATAATCAACTTTAAGACTTGTTTTAATTAAAACACAAAAAACACTTGGAAATTAAGACTTTCTCTAAACCAAAACACTTTTCTCATCCCCTGATTTATGAGTTCTAAAACTAAATCTCTGCAACAACAAGGAGCTCGGAGCATGGTGGGCAGCACGGCCATCGTCATCAGCAAAACCTGAGTCTACTTCAGCAAAACTTTTCCTAGAATTAAATAACAAAGCCATAGGATTTCGAGGTAGTTTGCCTAGTGCAACATAAATCCTCAACCTCTTCGTTAGGCACTTGCATTGCAAATTAAGCCCTAACCGGTCTTAGGATTCAGAGGTAGTCGTCCGGTACGACAATAAACCCTCACATCTTCGAGGCTATTTGTTTGATTTTATCATGCAAATATAAGTCCTAATTAATTAAAATTGGCAAGATCAAAACATTTAAATAAACATTAGGACTTTCCTAAATCCAAACCAAACAATAGGATAGTCGGGAGATCACCGAAGTTCACTTCGAATCTGTGATTTCTCCTACTTTTCTTCCTTTGAATTCCCAAAACAAAATGTTCCAAATTTGATCCATTCCCTATCGAAATTCCAAACTTCAATCCTTTGAGAACTTAAACCTTGGAATTCTTGAGAGAAGAATTATTGATTATTATCGAGAGTTTTCTTAGGTGATTCCCGTCACTTAAGATGTAATTAACTATAGGGGCTTGCCCTTATAGGGAATTTTAAAGAACCCGAGTAATATAAACCCTGTTTAATGCTTTCATATTAAGCGAGGGAATTTGTCGGCTTATAAAATTGGTTCGCAGACCAAACGGATGTCTCAAACCTTCTAGTTTATTTAATCGAGCCCCATCGTCAAGCAGTGTGTCTATTCTTCGGGATAGATACACGGTTTGTGATGTGGTGCTCGTTTATATAAACTATTCGGGATGTGAGATCAGTTTGATTTCATATCTTAAAATTTTCAAATTTAAAATTATTTTCAAAAAAATCAAATACTACTTTTCAAATTATTTATTTTAATTAAATTAAAAATTCGCCGACAACTTCTGTTAGGCGACCCCCTTTTCAAAATAGAACACACAACCTAAAAATATGCCGACAACTGCAAACTTTGGTAGAAAAGTTAGCAAAGAAGGAAAACTGCCCCGTATCGGAGATTCTACGAAGGATAGGGCTGGTGCCAGTCAAATCCCGTCTTGGGCCCTGAGTAGAGCCCGCCGTCATGACAGAAAAGCCAAGTAAAAGAATGAAGGCTAGCCCGCCTGTCGTAGTCTCAGGATTACATATTAGGGAGGATACCACCTTCCAGCATTTGGCCGACAGACCATCTGGTCCTAGACCTTCTGCTGCTCGAAGGATGGTATGGCGTCCCACTACTGGGCGGTTAAGATTGAGACGACGACCGAGAAAAAAGTCTCGCCGGAGGCTGGAATCGAAGAAAGTGCTACTCGCGATAAAGGGGACCCGTGAAAAGGGGACCCGGCAGCTATCGCACGACAACCGCAAAGACACACAGAAAGCCCCGCTAGAAGATGCCATGGAAAAATTGAGAACCGATATCCGACGGTTGGCAAAAGAAAGAGAAGAAAAGTTCGGAGATGAGATTGATTCATCGGAATTCATGGACGACGAATATGCGAAATCAACATGGTTGAGACACGAGCTTCATCGGCTTCGCAAGGTGCTCCTGCCGCCAGCGAAGAGAGGAGCCGGAGTCGATGAGAAGGCAGCTTCGGAAAAAGACGACACGATCGCTCAAATGGCGAAAAGGATGGAAGAGATGGCCGTAACTCCGGCCACTCTCCGCAGTCAAGTACAACCACATAGAGAGACACCCCCGTGAGGTCATTCACATTGTAGACGGAGGAAAGGAGATTACATCCGTCAATCGGGGATGATCAGCGAAAAAGGATACAACACAAAGTATGATCCCCGAAAAGGATATCAAGAACTTGGTGGAACGAGCGAGTGCGAGAAGCCTTAGCACAATCGAAGAGCGGGACATCCATTCGGACGGGTAGACCTTACCCGGAAGAATTCGACGCCGTCCAATACCCGAAAGGCTTCGTACCACCTCCGTTCAAGACCTTCGACGGAACCGGGAACCCCCGACGAGCATGTTGCACACTTTCGTGCCGAGTTGTTGCAATGCCGGCGGGAGCGATGCATTACTCTTCCGATCGGTTCGTCGGCAGTCCGTCGGGAATCGCCTTCGACCGGTATGCGGAATCACCAAATGGTTCGGTGAAGACGTTCTCAGAGCTAGAGAACCTCTTCATCAAGCGATTCGCCGGAGCTCAGCACCACATCACTATAGGTGATTTAGTGGTAGAGAAACAAAGGCCGAATGAAACTTTGGTGGATTACATACTTCGATGGAGGAACTTAAGCATGAAGTGTGAACCACAACTGCAAGAACAACATGCAGTCGGCATTTTACTTAAAAGCATTCACGGCCCGATAGCACTTCTCCTCAAAGGATTCACTATTAAGACTTTCGAGAAGTTGTTAAGCAAGGCTGGAAGCTTGCAAGAAGAGGCGAAGCAATTAAGTTTCGCCGACAAGACGGACAAGCAGAAGCCGGTGAAGACCTTCAAAAAGAAATCCGGGATCGTTGCAGCAGTCGATAAAGGCAAGCAACCGATGCAAATACCACCAGAACGGCCGCAGCAACCCCAACAGAATTACCAGCAACCTCGGTCCAGCTATCAGTCGTCTCCGCAGTATGAACAACCGTCTCGTCCGCAACGTACATTAAGGGAACTTCTGAGCGAGAGAATATCCGTTCAAGAATGAAGCAATACTCGAAAATGTTCCGTAGTCCGATGAAGACTCCAGATTTCCAGCTGCCGCAGCCAAAAAGACCGGAGGAAGTCAACAAGAAAGGTGATCCCAACTTTTGCCCCTACCATCGGATGCTTGGGCACAAGATAGAAGATTGCATTACCTTTAAAAGTTGGCTCAACGACAACCTTCGGAAAGGAAATATAACAATCCCGAAGGAGTACATGAAGGAACCCCAGAAAGGAGGTTCCGTCAATGTTATCTCAACTGATCCCATCATTCCGATAGATCCCTATACGACTGACGATGGATGGACTACCGCCTGGACAAGGTCTTCGAAGAAGATTTTAGACAGCATACGAACCGCTTCGGTGCGAGCTTCAATTCAGAGTTCGAGACCTGTTAAGCCGGCACTATCACTTGCGATAGAAGAACCACCTCAACAGGAGGCGATTGAAGAGAAGAAGAAAATTGACGAAGAAAAGAGGACCGAGACTCCTAAGGCTAGACTAGGGGCTGCTTATCCTAGGATAGTTGTTTCCGATTCGTGGGAGAAATCCCTCGAACCTCTGATTTTGTATGATTATCTGCTCACTTCGGTGGGATCATATAATGATAAGGGTGATGGCGTTGGCTACGTTTGATCGTTTCTAACGATTACGTAACTAGCGACAATCCGGACATCGATTTCGATACCAACGACAATTCTCAAATCATACACGATCTCGACAATCAAAATAACGAAGAAGATATCCATCAAGGAGGCTACGAGAGTTCAACAAGCAACGGATCTATCTGTGAGTTTCGAGGAGCTCCAGTCACGATAGAGTTAGAACCTTCAGAATCTGAAGATAATCCGGAAGAGCCTGTCACTCCGATTCAAGAAGAGACACCGGCAAGCTCAATACTAGATTCAGAGGAAATTACAGAAGTCAACTTGAGAAGTGGAAGAGTTCTACCTCCAAGAATGGGTCCGAAAGACAAAGGAAAGTAGGTGGTTGTTCAAGAAGAACCAACCCTAGCAGAAGAAATACCCATTCGAGAAGAAGCCGAAACGCATGAAAATAAAGTGGACTACAACGTACTAGCCCATCTTAGGAAACTACCGGCCAAACTGAGCATTTACGATGCTCTCATCTTATCAAAGGAGATGAGAGAAGCTCCGATCAAAGCCTTACTTGATCCAGTAAATTCGCTTAGCTCAAATGGCCGGAGATTCCTTAGATGAGGTTTGTTCGTTAAAGGAACAGACGAGGTGTTACCTTCACGGACAATGACCTACTACTTGGGACAGCAGATCACAACCGACCGTTGTACATTTCGATTACAATTGGGAAGTTTACGCTCTCCGCAGTATTGGTGGATCCAGGAGCATCAATCAATATAATGAGTCTTCGAACACTAAGCATACTTGGAAATTGATGCTCGTGAGCTCGAAGCCGACAAAATGTTATTAAGAGGATTCAACCAGAAAGGAGAAAGAGCCCTCGGGTCAATAACGTTACTAATGAAGACCGGTGACTTAGCAAAGACAACCGCAAAATTTCACATAATTGATTCAGAAACATCGTTCAACGCTCTGCTGGGCCGACCGTGGATACATGAAAACAGGATGGTACCATCATCTCTACACCAGTGCATCAAATACTACGATGGAGGGGAACAAGTGCATCAAAGGTGACTTACAACCATTCTCCGTACATGAGATCGGAATCCACGAAGACGCAGCCTATTATGCACCACGAAGAAAACAATCTTCTCCAGAGATACCGTAACAAATGAAGCAAAGAAAGTTCGGGACAACGAAGAACCTGAAGTTCTAGTCCAACAGATCACTCACCACTCCCTTCCGGCGAGATGGTGAAGGTTTCTCCACAACTCGCATCCGAGGTCGAGGCCGGGGACGAGGTCGTGGTAGAGACGTTAGGACAGTTGGACAGAGGAAACCAGCCATCAATGTTGATTGGGAAGATAGTTCTGAAGAAGAAAAAGAAATCAAACAAGAAGCAGCGACAATAAGTCAGAAGAAGCCGCAATTCAGGATCTCTCTCGAAGATGAGAAGAACGAAGAATACAAATCAATGTACGAGAAGATTAACCACTACGTACATACTATGACCCTAACCCCGATCCATTCTAACAAGATCGAGGGTATGGTGGTCAAAGAAGTACGTAATGACGGTGCAAGGCCAATCAAGTTCTACCGTGGTGCTTCTACCTCCAAAACAGAAAATAATGTACAATTCGAAGATGTCACTTCATCAGAATTAATGGAATTACCTTTTGAGTGGTACTCTCCCTGTGTTCAAAATTTAATTCAACGTGGTTTCTTACCTCGACAATGGACAAAAGGCCAATCACAACATTTTGAAAAATTATGGAATAATTCCGGTCGTCCACCCAATTCAAAGCATGGTCTCGGATTCGGCACAGTAGGATCAGTTGACGATACTGAATTTTGCTTGGTTGTCACTTGCAAGTCCAATGAAAACTGCATGGAAACTACAGACGAACTCGAAGATTTACAAATTGGAGATGCTCCACCAGAATTCGAAGAAGAAATCAAATCTACAATAGATGAGTTAACGGAAGTTAACTTAGGTACTAGCGAAGAGCCTAGACCTACCTTTGTTAGCTCCTTACTCAATAAAGAAGACTCCGAAGAAATAATCAAATTATTAATGGAATTTAAAGACTCGTTTTGCTTGGAATTATGACGAGATGCCGGGATTAGCTCCGGAGGTTGCAGTCCATAAGCTAGGAGTGGATCCTACTTCGTCCCGGTCGGACAAGGTCCCGTAAGAATGCGTCTAGAAATTGAACAACAAGTCATAGCTGAAGTTAAAAAGCTAATAGACGCTAAATTTGTCCGTGAAGAACAATACCCAACTTGGCTAGCCAATGTAGTGCCGATCGAAAGAAGAATGGTCGGATCGGAATCCGTGTGGATTTCGGAGATTTAAACAAGGCATGTCCAAAAGATGAATTCCCTCTACCAATCCCGGAATTAATGATCGACATTGCTTCAACGCATGAAATATTCTCGTTCATGGATGGATCTTCGGGATACAACCAAATAAAAATGGCTCCGAGAAGATGAAAAGCTTACCGCATTCGGGACGCCGATCGGAGTATTTTGCTACACAAGTAATGCCATTCGGACCGAAGAACGCGGGAGCAACCTACCGAAGAGCAATGACAAGAATTTTTGATGATCTCATCCACAATCAAGTCGAATGCTACGTGGACGATGTGGTCATCAAAAGCAAAGTAAAGGAAAACCACCAGTATGATTTGATAATTGTTTTCGAACGATTAAGACAATTTAACCTTAAGATGAATCCCTTAAAATGCGCCTTCGGCGTCACCTCCGGAAATTCTTAGGATTCGTTGTCCGACATCGTGGAATTGAAATCGACCCGGAAAAGATTAAAGCTATCTTAGAAATGCCGCCTCCCAAAACCTTAAAACAATTACGATCTTTTCAAGGAAGGCGGCATATCTTCGACGCTTTATCTCAAACTTGTCGGTAGGTGTCGACCTTTCTGGCACTAGTTAAAAAGGACGCCAAATTTATTTGGGAAGAGAAATGCCGAAGGCCTTCGAGGACATTAAACAATATTTAATGACACCTCCTCGTCTTAGCGGCCCCGAGCCTCGGGTAGACCGCCGATACTTTACACCTTTAGACGACTCTCTCGGAGCCCCGTTGGCCTGTGTCAATGATGAGGGTAAAGAAAATGCTCTTTAATACTTAAGCTGTCGTTTACTTCCGATGGAAGTAAGGTATCCCGCAATTGAAAAGCATTGATTGGCCCTGATCTTCGCCGCTCAAAAGCTCAGGCACTACATGCTTTCTCATAAGGTCAACCTAATCTCGAAGTTTAATCCATTGCAATACTTGATGACTCGTCCGACACTTTCCGAGCGGACTTGCCGCATGGTCAATGATATTATCGCAATTCGATATAACTTTCGTGCCTCTGCGTGCCGTGAAGGGACAAGTCTTAGCGTGACTTTCTCGCAAGCACACCCTTTGCGTCGACGAATCTCCTCTCAATGACGATTTGCCGGATGAACAAATAATGAACCTAAAAGACCTTGATGATCGACGTTGGGAATTGTATTTCGACGGAGCATCTTCAAGCACACAAAGACGAAGAATCGCAAGTGATAAGTGCCCGGTAAGGCGGGAATCGGGCTAATCTTTATAACACCGGAGCGGGGGATGTTAAGATACTCCTACCACTTGACGAACACAGTGTACAAACAACGAAGCAGAATACGAAGCCCTCATAACGGACTGGAATTAACTATTCAGATGGGGATAACAGACATTAACATCTACGGGGATTCGCAGTTAATCATTCAACAGATCGCCGGACAGTACAGAATTTTTAAGCCAAGACTTGAGCAATACTTCCAGCATGTCATTCAATTGTTGGAACAAATTCCGAATGTGACAATCTACAAAATTCCCAGAAAAGAAAACGCTTTAGCAGATGCGCTAGCCCGTCTAGCAAAAGAATTTGCCCGCTTGCAAGATGGATCGATAGAAGTGTCGGCTCACGGACGTCGGTCCTATCACAGCTCGACATAGACACAATACACAAATCGAGAAAAAAAAAAGAATCAGTTGCAGCGAGTGACGGAAAACACGAGAAGATTGGCGACAGCCATTGATAGATTACCTGCAAACAGGAAAGCTACCGGACGATAGGTCGCTAGCCCATCAGATCAAGAAAAGAACTCTGTCTTACGCATTAATAAATAACACATTATACAGAAGGTCTTTTGATCAAATGTGGCTAAGGTGCCTAAGCGGGTCCGAGGCCCGTGAAATTGTTAAAGAGGTACATTCAGGACTCTGTGGCGCTCACCAGTCGGGTCCGAAGATGAAAATGAAAATTAAAAGACTAGGGTACTACTGGCCCTCGATGATGACCGACAGCATGAAAATCGCCAAGAGCTGTCACCAATGCCAAGTGCACGGAGTGGTTCTACACCAACCTCCAAATGTGCTACACCCGACAATTGCATCATGGCCATTTGAATGTTGGGGCACAGATATAGTGGGTCCGATAGAACCACCATCTTCGAAAGGACATCGCTTCATTCTTGTGGCTACAAATTACTTTTCCAAGTGGGCAGAGGCAGTTCCACTTAGAGAAGTGAAAGCACACCACGTGCTACAGTTTTTCAAGAACCAAGTTGTCTACCGTTTCGGAGTGCCGCGCAGGATCATCTCGGATAATGGGTCAGCATTCAGAAGCACGCAAATCAACAATTTTGTCTGGAGACACGGAATTGACTGGCGATACTCAACAATTTACTACCCAAGAGCGAACGGCCTCGCTGAGGCTTTTAATAAAACTCTCGTTCAAATCTTAAAGAAAACTTTGGACGATAATAAGAGAAATTGGCACGAGAAGTTGTTAGAAGCCTTATGGGCCTACCGGACAACCTTCGTAACTCCTACTCAAGCTACACCTTACGCTCTGGTGTATGGGTCCGAGGCAGTGTTACCTTTAGAGGTTCAGCTTCCTTCACTCAGAATTGCAGTTGCAAACAAGATCACGACAGAAGAAAACGCCAAATTACGACTCGAAGAATTAGAAAGCTTGGAAGGGAAAAGACTTGCAGCGCAACAGAATTTAGAACTATACCAAGCTAAGATGGTTCAAGCCCATGACAAAGCCCGAGAACCTTCAAAGTTGGTGACTTAGTTCTCGTTCTCAAGAGACCTATCCTTGCACACCGCAAGATAGGAGGAAAATTTTAACCCACTTGGGAAGGACCGTTTGTGGTTGAAGCGAGTATACTCGGGAGGTTCCTACCAGCTAGTGAATTGCCGGGGAGAACGACATATGCTTCCGATCAACGGACGATACTTGAAAAAGTATTATGCTACTCGATGTTTTGAAGGAATGAATTCTTCATCCCTAAGAAACACAGGCGAAGTAATTACTGATAATTGGGTCCGAACCCAAAAATAATAAAATGTGCTAAAATAAATAAAATCATGATAATAAAGTTTTCCTTGTTTTCTTTTCCAAATCAAAATCTCTTTCCTGATCTTATCCCGCTTCATTCCTGTTAAATTCGAAAATATAAAAAAAAATATAAAAATATATGTCTTTAATAAACATTTTCTTAATGTTCTTGTTCTTAGTACAGCCCCTGATCCTTTTCCTTGTCTTTTCGCAGGGAAATGTCGAATGGGCGGTTGGTCCTGAACTTTAAGAATGGCGTAAGCCTTGCACTCGATGAAAAGAGGGTGAAAGATGGAGCGATAATCGAGATCGACTCGGATTTCGCACCGGCGGAGCCTACAATACGAGGAAAGTGGCTGGGTCCCGGTTAACCGAGAAGAACTACCCGGCAGACGGTGATGAAAGTGGGTGGCCCAAGCCACCAATCCAGCGAGCAAGAAAAGAAAGGCAAATGCCGAAGAAGACAAGAAAATAAAATCGCGTAGTCGCTACGGCAGAGTGCGGGATTGTCGGCGCCGCGCCCACGGAGATTCAAGAAGTGCGGAGAGCTACTCTCACGACAACGCAACGAAGAAATAAGAATCACCGTATCCGTAAGATGTTAACAAAACTAGGCTGCGGACCGGCGCGACGAGACGATTACTACTGCCGTGCGTACACTTCGAGGACACCGGTTCACCGGGAACCCGAAGAAAGGAGGCCGACTCCTAGGATAACGAAAGGACCGGGGAAATCTCCGGAAGATCGAAGAAAGAAGGCTACCACGCCACCGGATAGAACCACCGAGTGATGCATGACCTTGTTGCGAAGCAACCCCGGGGGATGTCCCGACGGTGCATCATCCCCGAGGAGCCGAGGTATGCAGGAGAACGTGAAGGGATTGAACCATATATCCCACAATATGTCACAAGGCCTCGCCATCTGCAGATCATTCCAGAATACGAGCTGGAGAGAATGCAGAATGTTGAAAAGAAAACCTTTGAATACTTCGAAAGAATTAAAGGTAGAAGAATCAATATACTAGAGAGCCTCGAGCTGCATACGGACCGTATTCTCGGAGGTATGAACAACGACAAATCGTGGATTGTATCCGGGATTTGAAGAGAATGGGCCGAGCAGGCCGCCTAAGGAAAATACCTACTCGGAACCCCGGAGATGGATGCCGGGAAGAGAAGAATCACAATACAATGCGGATGCTTGCTACAACTTCTTCGAAGACGGGAAGGGAAACCCACCGGGAATACTCCGTCATGGGCGAGTAGATCCGATGCCATTAGTCATCAAGAGAATTGTAAAGAGATTGATAACATGGAGGTACTGCCGGCCAGATTGCATACCCAATAGTTGCATTATCAACATCTACAAACAGGGTGATCGCATACCCCCACATATAGATCACCACGACTTTGTCGGACCCTACGCACGGTCTCTTTCCGAACGAGTGTAACATCATGTTCGGATCCGACCTCCGGATAGCGAGGCCGGGTGAGTTCCGAGGGCCGGTGAAGATACCTTTACGGTAGGTTCCGTCATGATGCGAAGGGCAACGGAGCGAGATATCGCTAAGCATTGCATACCAGGAGTGCCGGTGAAGCGGATCTCGGTTACTTTCGAAGGATGGACGACGACAAGACACCTTACCATTTCCGACCGGACCCGAGCTAGAAAACCTCTGGCCTTACGAGCTGTGAGTTACATGGGAGATATCACACCTCCAACGTACATCCGGCCGGCATCCTTGCCAAGGATGGCTTGGAAGGTGATGTTATTAACCATGTACCCCACTATTCAGACATGGATTTTTGACAGATGCTTCTTTTGATGGATCAACAAAGATCATACACAGTCCGTTTTGAGTTTACATAGATTGTATTAAATATATTCCAGATCAAAATGTATGATGTATCTTCTACATGATTGGAATGAAAGTGACCATGTCACGTTTTTGGCCTTCACCTCTTTTGTGCAAATTGATTGGGAAACGCCATTAAAGTTAAATGAACTTCGAACAAAGAACAGAAAAGAAATAAAAAGAAAAAAAAATCTAAAATGACGAACACCAATTTCACATGAACATTAAATAAACAATAAAGTAAAATTTGAATCATTAAAAGATAAACGAAATCAACATAAATGTTAAATCAAATCACAAATCGATTCTCAATCAAATTTCAAATCCACTCTCGATCAAATTTCAAATCGATTCTCAATCAAATTTCAAATCCAATCTCGATCAAATTTAAAATTTGATCTTCCAAATTTCAAATCAAATCTTAAATCAAATTTCAATCGAGTTCAAACTCATCCTTCCAAATCTCAAATTCAATCTTTCCAGATTTCAAATCTCGATCAAATTTCGAATTCGATCTTCCGGATCTCAAATCAAATCTCAATCAAATTCAAATTTTTGGGTCGAGGATTTTACATCCAAGACTGCCTTTGCTTTAGGATTCTTTCCTATTAGCCTGAAATACATCAAATTCAAACTTTTGGGTCGAGGATTTTACATCCAAGATCGCCTGCTTTAGGATTCTTTCCTATTGCACTTGAAATACATCAAATTTAAACTTTTGGGTCGAGGATTTTACATCCAAGATGCCTTTGCTTTAGGAGTCTTTCCCTATTGCCTTGAAATACATCAAATTCAAACTTTTGGGTCGAGGATTTTACATCCAAGACTGCACTTGCTTTAGGATTCTTTCCCTATTGCCTTGAAATACATCAAATTCAAACTTTTTGGTCGAGGATTTTACATCCAAGACTGCACTGCTTTAGGATTCTTTCCCTATTGCACTGAAATACATCAAATTTAAACTTTTGGGTCTAGGATTTTACATCCAAGACTTGCCTTGCTTAGGATTCTTTCCCTGTGCATTTGAAATACATCAAATTTAAACTTTTGGGTCGAGGATTTTACATCCAAGACTGCACTTGCTAGGATTCTTTTCCTACGGCATTGAAATACATCAAATTCAAACTTTTTGGGTCGAGGATTTTACATCCATGGCTGCCTTGCTTTAGGATTCTTTCCCTATTGCCTTTGAAATACATCAAAATTCAAACTTTTGGGTTGAGGATTTTACATCCGAGACTGCATTGCTTTAGGATTCTTTCCCTATTGCGATGAAATACATCAAAATCAAACTCTTAAGGTTAAGGATTTTACATCCAATACCGCATTGCTTTGAAATCTCTCCTTACTGCAGTGATTTAATCTGATCAATTCAATTTTCTTTCGAGGTTGAAGATGTTACATCTAAAACCTCAGAATTCCATTTTTCATTTCAAATCAAATCTCTCAAATTAATCTTGACAAACTTCAATCTAAATTGAAATTCCAAATTGAAATCTAAACTCACACATCAAAACTTAAATTGAAACAAAATGAAATCTAAATCGAAATTCCCCCAGATCATGTGATTTGGAATTTACCTCCTTTTCCTTTCCCCAGCGAGAGTTCAGGAATCTCATGTTTCAGAGATATACTTGCTACTCCCAGTGGAAACTCTTCTACTTCGTCCTAAGTTCGTCACTTGGACATCCGTGTTGGTTTTGTTGATCGTTTCGGTCAACGCCGATACGCGCGGTGTGCTCCGTCAGCTCACCACACCTATTGGGGGTCCATTTGTTGACCTCATTTTTGATGAGGTCTTCTCTTCTTCTCTTTAGTACTTAGGATCTAGCCTTAGGCTTTTCCTTTGACTATCTTAGAGGACTAGAATTGGGACCAACCTTTTAGAAATTCAAACCACTTCTTAACTCCCTGCAAACTCCACAAACTTGACTATAGACCTCTAATCACCTAGAGGGTTGAAATCAAATGTGGAAGTTTAAAGGATGAGTTCCTATAGGACTCTTTGGCCTTAGGACCGCCTACAGGTGGCCTGATGCAGTGAAGGGGCTGACTTACACACACACTACACTTATACTCTACACCTACACACTACACTTCCACACACCTCCTAAAACTACACCCATACCCAACTTGACCTCCTGACTCATGTAGGTGATTCACATGGATGGTCCTTAACCCCTAAGCCCTTGGCTAAGAGGGTTAGGAACAACATAGTGAATGCCTCAAATGAGTCCCTTCATGACTCATATGGGCTTGATATGGCTTCATGGCTCAACCAAAATGACTTCTTTCCACTTACATCCACCCAATCTTCAATTTCCCAAATTTTCAATTTTTGACCCCGGGACCCTACACCCGCTAACTTACCCAAAACCCTGAATAGCCCAAATTTTTCAAAAATTTCCTAAATCACCCAAAATTCCTCAAAATTGATCTTAAAAATTTCCACATTACTCAAATTGATCATCCATACCCAAAAATACCAAAAATTCCAAGAAAAACCTCCCAATACCCTCCAAATACCCAAAATACCCCTCTTGACCCAAAAATCCAAAAATTCAGAAAATTCCCAGAAAATTCCAGAAAATCCCAAATATTCCCAATTTCATTTTGTTCAACTACACCATGGGCCAATTTTTTCAATTTACCCTACTTTTGTCAATACCCCCGATTTGACCCATTTTAACCTGAATGTGAACCCAATGTCAAACCAAACCTACCCAATTGACCCAAATTCTGGTCCAATTCAGTTCTAAACTTCAATTCAACATTCCCAACACCAATCTAGACCAAATCCAAGTCCAATTTGATTGACATTTGGATCCAATTTCACTTTTGGCCTTAAAGCCCAATTTGGACTCATGACCCAAACCTAACCCAAACTCACCCAATTCAACTCCAATTAACCCCAAACCTTTTCTAAATCTTCCTTAACATTCCCACAAACAAAACACCAACATGATTTGCCCAAAATTTGGACCTAAATCCCACTCAAATTCAACCCAAAGCTAAAAGGCCCATTTTGACCTAAACCCAAACCTAACCTAAATGAGCCCAAACCCCAAAATCAAAGCCCAACCAAAGCCAAAACCTCTTTGAAACACTCCCATAAACATTTCTCAACATTGATTTTACATCAATTTCAACCCTAGCCCAAGATTGGCCCAAGTTAGCCCAATTTGACCTGCATAGTCCCACTTACCAAATAAACCCAAATTCAAACCAATTCAACTCCAAATCACACCAAATTGACTCCAAGCCCTTCATAGAACATCCCCAAACCAATTATGACATTTATTTGACAAAGTTTTTCACAAAATCTTTACCCAAATGCCCATCCTAAAATCAAAAAGCCCATTTCCCTTAAACTTTCCTAAGAGCCCACTTCCTTCGAATTCAAAAGCCCAAAATCTACCCTAAAGCCCACATGACATCTCCATTTGCCATCCACTTAATTAAAGCCATTACCTAAGTCCTAAATTCACCATCAAATTATTCCAAATCAAGTTTCATACAAATTTCCATCAAATTACCAAAAATTCCTAAAATTCATTTTCATGAAATTGACCAAACCTTTTCCCAAGCCAAAGGTGAGCCATGGAGCCATGCATGAGCCACATGTGAGCCATGAGAGCTTTGGACACTCCACCATGCCATATTGGGTAAGAAGAGGAGGGCTTTCCTTAATCCCTAAAGCTCATTAGCCTTAATCATGTTTCACACTAAACTTAAATTTAATCCAAATATATTTGGATGGAGACTTCTCCATGCCAAACCGAGCTGATCACTTTGATTCCCCACGGCATCCAAAGCCACCTTGAGGGTGCACCAAGCCCAAATGGGTGGGTTGACCCATTTAGACTCAAAACTAGCCCTTCCCCATTCCATTTTGATTCAAACCCTTTACACATGTCCATGGCCGATTGATTGCACAAACCTCTAGTCACGACCCACTGGACACTGAGGGTGACCCATGCTGCTCGGCCGGCCGCACAGGTCGCCGGAAAACACCATGGCCGAGAGCTCACATGTGAGCCTGACTTGGAATTCTCACCTGTCGAGTGCCCCATCCTCAGTGGCCATTGGAGCTCGTTCTTCTCTTGCCAAGAGCAGCTGATCCCAAGCCCTAACTCTCCACAGGAGGCCCTCCACCCTCTCCTATTTAAACACCACCCCTCTCGGCTATGAGAGGTGCTGAAAACAAACCTTAAGGAAACTGCGCCAAAATTGTTCCGGACTCCTCCCCATACACGAGCACTTGATCCCAGGTGAGATCCCCCTACCATTTCTTCTCTGTAAGCTCGATTTCGAGTTGAAATTCCACCCAAAACTAGGACACTTCTCCACGGTGGAGCCAATCCCCAAATTGATTGGTCCTACACCTTCACCGGACCGAGGGAAGGTGTCCACCGACAAAAGCCCCATCTCCGGGCCACCCGGTTGCTCCGGCCTCCAAGCTTTGTGATCGGGCTTGGTCGAAATCACACCTAGACAATTCACCGGACCGGGAGACTTCATGCTGGAGCTTGATGGGATCCAATCGAAGGTGCAACAACTCTCAGATCGAAGCCACACTTCTCTGAGCAAAGGTATGAGCTAATTCTTCATCCCGAGCTTCTGGAGATTCTCCATTTCAAAAGCTTTAATTTCAATGCATTATAACTGTATAGATGTGTTCGTCTCTTCAAGACGAATCCATAGAGCATAAGAACATGAAAATCCATTTAGTATCGAGTGAGATCTTAGGGATTTAGTGTGGACGGCTCTCGGGTGAGGACACTCGGGGACGATGAACGGATGCCGTCCATTCAATACACGCGCGGACGGACGGCTCAGATGGCGTCGGACCGGAGAGACGGTACGAGAACCGCGGGGCCCGGAGCGCCGAGTCGGATGGCGGCGTCGAATGGGAGCGCGACGCGTGTGCGTTCGGAGATGCCGAGGATGAGTTGGCGCCGCGTGGATAAATAGAAAATTAGGGGTATTTTCTATTTATTTAATTCCCTAAACTTCAAAAATTCATAACTTTGTGTAGAAAAATCAGAAAAATAAAATAAAAATACCCTCTTGCTCAGTGAAAAGAGGAGAATAATATGGAAAAGAAATCATTTAATTTCATCAAGTATTTTATTTTTTATAATTTATTTACTCTCTGCATACTTTTAATTCTCCATGCATGTATACAATTCACCATGACATGAGACCATAGGGCTTTTGAAGCCTCTGAATTTGGGAACATTACCAGAATTTTCCAAAGTCAGAGGCCATCCCTATGAAGAGTTATTGATTTTTCAAGTTCATGCTACTGTTTTGAGTATTTTAATTCCAATAAATAGCATGTTGTGAAATAAATTCTAGGAAAATTTGATGATGTTCCTTATGACCAGAGAACCCTAGGAAAAATAGGTTTTGAATTAGTTCATTTAAAACAACCCTAATTGGCTTAAACACTCAAAATAGGTCTCTAATTAATTAGAGTTAACCATACATCAAATTGACCTGAAATCAATTCTCCACTGACCTCTAGGATCAGAGGAACCCACCATAAAAGTTTGAGGTCAATTGGACTTGGTTAGCCCCACTAATTGGGTTGATTAAGCCACTTAGTCATTTTAAACTTTAAAAATTCATAACTTTTAAAATACCTTTCAAAAATTCACCAAATTGGTTTTGGAGCCTCTCTGATATCAGGGGAATTTAAGAAAATTAAAATTTCAATTTTCTAAAAAAGTTGATTTTTAATATTATTTTAATATTTTAATAATTAAAAAATAATAAAAATTACAAAAATAATAAAATTCACCAAAATGTCACATTTTGAATTTTAATCACTTAGGAACAAACCCCATATTTTTCTTAGGTCTATTTAGTGAGATATTAAATTTTAAAGCTTTAAGGTAATTTTAAAATTAAAAAAAATGTATTTTCTAGCATTTTCACTAAAATAATTATAATAAATCATAGAAAAATCAGAAAATTGAAAAATTTACTTCTCTGATTTCCTTGATATCAGAGAGATTTTTGAAAAATATAAAATTCATTTTTCAACATTTATTTTATTTTTAAATTAATTAACACTTCAAAACTTAAAATAATTATAATAAAAATAATATAATTTAAAAACTCACCAAAATTGGTCCAAGTGGTCCTCTGGTCATTAGGAATGTCCCATAATTTTCTTAAGGACAGAAACTTTCCCTTGGTCATGTTATTAAATTTTCCTTGAAAATCTCTATTTTCTACCAAAAATAATTATATAAATAAATTAAATACAGAAAAATCACATTTTCTCCTCTCATGTCTTTATTGACATATGAGTGAAGTCACATAAAAATTTCAAGTTCATTTGAGTTCAATTTAGTGAGTTATGAAATTATTAAGCTTAAAGGGTAAAGTTGTAATTAAAATTTTTAATCCTTAATTAAAACTTTTAGGTTTAATAAAAAATTAACAAGTAAAATATTTGATCCTAATCTGATTTGGATGATTGAAATTTAAATAATTAAAGGCTAGAAACCCATTAAACAATTTTAAAATAATTAAACCTTAATTAAATAATTGATTAAATTTGGAAGAATAATAAAATTGGAATTATTAAAATAGGGATATTATTAGGAAGAGATTTATTCTTTAATTTAAAAATCCCTAAATTAATCATCTCATTAATATTCAATTCTTAATTAAAATGATAACTCAAAATTCAAAATATTAAAAGACTTAATTATTAAACTAAAATTAAATTATTAAACTCTTTCAAAAATTTCAATTAAAATTAAAAATAAAATTAGATTAAAAATTAAATTAAATTAAGTAAATTAAATTAGATTAAATTAAATTAAATTAAATTAAAATTAAAAGTTGAATTAAATTAAAGATTAAATTAAATTAAATTAAATAAACAAATTAAATTAAATTAAATGAATAAATTAAATTAAATTAAATTAAATAAATAAAATAAAATAAAATAAAATAAAATAAAATTAAATTAAATTAAATTAAATTAAATCAAATTAAATTAAAATTAAATCAAATCAAATTAATTTAATTTAACATCAAATCAAACTAAATTGAATTAAATTGAATTAAATTAAATTAAAAACTCAATTAAATTAAATTAAATTAAATTAAGTTGAATTAAATATAAGATCACCAAAGACATAAAGAATTCAAAATAAATCTAAAATAACTTGAACACTATTCCAAATTTAAATCAAATTAAACTTAAATCCAAATCATTTGAATACCAATTTACCCTCGAAAGCTTTGGTTATTATAACTCCTAAACAGAACATTAAATGAAATGTTACTTCATTTATAGGATATTCAAATGTCCTAGTTCACTGAGTAAGATAACAACGAAACTTGAATTCTCGGACGATTAATTCATTTGTATAATTAAACCCATTTGGACTTAAAACAATCCTAGAAATATTGAAAAGATGTTTAAGATTATTCTTAAGCACTTCCTCGATATGATAGGACATTTATAGAACAATTGGACTTAATTGTTCTTTGATGAAGAAAATCGTCCTTAAACTAAAACACAAAGAACCTAGACGTCATAGGAAATGACTAGTTATAGGATTTGGAATTTGGTAGAAAACCATAACCCTTACCTTAGCTTTACCTAGGAACTTGCTTAAATATTCTAATTGTGTTTTAAGTGCGGCTTGGGATGACGGGAAGACCCTCCGGGTACGCTTTTATTTTATTGCAATCTACTTTCTTGCAATTTACCTTCTTGCAATTTATTTAACCGCATTGCACTTACTTTTTCTTGCATGATAAACAAGCTGTTGCATGAAAACTCACACCTTTAGGATAGACCCTAAAACTGAAACCAAAACTAAGTTAAAAGCCATTGCAAGATAAAATTCACCGCCACGACATTTCAAAATATAAAACAACTCAAAATTTAATCACAAACGAACACAAAACTACAATTACAACTAAATTAAAACGTCTCTGTTGGATGATCGGGAATACCTCGGATGATGTAACCTACGTGTTGCTAACGGGATTTCCCACGGTCTAAATGAAAGTGTGGAACTCATTCGGTTGAGTTTAGCAAATTCATACGGACTAAGTGAATCCGATAAAAATAATGATGCGTGAAGGATGGAACCGTGGGATCTTAACCGGTGTCGTTATAATCAACTTTAAGATTTGTTTTAATTAAGACACAAAAAACACTTGGAAATTAAGATTTTCTCTAAACCAAAACACTTTTCTCATCCCCTGATTTATGATTTCTAAAACTAAACCTCTGCAACAACAAGGAGCTCGGAGCATGGTGGGCAGCACGACCATCGTCATCAGCAAAACTCGGATCTACTTCAGCAAAACTTCCTTAGAATTAAATAACCAAGCCATAGGACTTCGAGGTAGTTTGCCTAGTGCAACATAAATCCTCAACTCTTCGTTAGGCATTTGCATGATCACGTCATGTAAATTAAGCCCTAACCGGTCTTAGGACTCCGAGGTAGTCGTTTAGCACGACATAAACCCTCATATCTTCGAGGCTATTTGTATGATTTTGTCATACAAATATAAGCCCTAATTAATTAAAATTGGCAAGATCAAAACATTTAAATAACCATTAGGACTTTCCTAAATCCAAGCCAAACAATAGGATAGTCGGGAAGTCACCGAAGTTCACTTCGGATCCGTAATTTCCCCTACCCTTCTTCCTTTGAATTCTCGAAACAAAATGTTCCAAACTTGATCCATTCCTTATTGAAATTCCAAAAAATTCAATCCTTTGAAAACTTAAACTTTGAAATTCTTGAGAGCAGAATTATTGATTATTATCGAGAGTTTTCTTAGGTGATTCCCGTCACTTAAGATGTAATTAACTATAGGGGCTTGCCCTTATAGGGAATTTTAAAGAACCCGGGTAATATAAACCCCGTTTAATGCTTTCATATTAAGCAGGGGAATTTGTCGGCTTATAAAATTGGTTCGCAGACCAAACGGATGTCACAAATCTTCTAGTTTATTTAGTCGAGCCCCACCGTCAAGCAGTGTGTCTATCCTTAGGGATAGATACACAGTTTGTGGTGCGGTGCTCGTTTATATAAACTATTTGGGATGTGAGATCGGTTTAATCTCATATCTTAAAACCTTCAAATTTAAAATTATTTTCAAAATAAACACACAGACCTAAAATTCGCCGACAACTTCTGTTAAGGCGACCCCTTTTCAAAATAAACACACAGACCTAAAATAGTGCCGACACCAACTCAACAGGATTTAAATCTCTCAAAAATAATGTATTTTTACTTAGAAATCTCTACTGATCTTCCCTTTCACTGGGAATGAGTTAAGTGTGAAAAAACCCTAAGTAAGAATCCTACAACTTCTTACTATAAAACTATGTAAAAACTAACTCTAAAACTCTCTCTACCGTGTCTCTTTCTTCTTCTTCAAGTTCATTATTTTATACTTTCTTAGAAGATGCCTTGATGTCTCTCCAAAATGTGCTCATATTCAATGTATCTACCAAGAGATGCATCGTTTCAAGTTAAATTTGAATTTATTTTGGCGCCCTTGATTAGTTACCCATATTTGTACCAAGGATGCCTCAAACACCTCTTGAAAATTTGCTAAAAATTCTTTGAAATTGCAAAGTAACTACCCTGCGCTTAATCACGGGGCCTCTGGCACTTTGTCGCGCACTTCTCTGTCTGATGTACTCAGGCGCCAAATTTGGGCTCTTAGGTGCCAGATCTGGATGCTTAAGCGTCCCAGTTCATTTTAACTCCTTCTTCACTTTTGCTCCAAATTTGATCCTTTTTTCACTCCTTCTACCATATTTTGTTCATTTAATTATACCTAAAAAAACACATAAATACCTTCCATTAAAGTGAAATATAATCAAAAATATGTATAAAAGTGTGTATAAAAATATTATGTATTTTAAGTATATCATAGCCTAAGAAAATTTCTAACCTAACTTCAACTATTCTAATAATCAATATTAATTTCCATTTAGATATCATTATTTTGAGGTTTACCTTGGAATCTTTCTTGTGTTCTTCTAGTGACTTGCATTTAACTAACATATTATAATATATATAAAAAACATTATTCTTTGATATTTTTCCCTTTCATTTTTAAGCCAAAAAGGATTATATTGTTACAATACACACTATATTCTTATAATAAAGGAGATCTTTTGAACATCAATAGGGTAAATCTTGATCTTCTTATATCTCAAGAATGTATCCAATAAGCTCATGACTGAGTAGCCGACAAGAAGTTCACTAATGTGTATTTTCATGATAACAAAACTATCTTTAGGGTTGGTTGACTTTAGATTTTAAAAATTTACAAATATCCTTCACTTTTCATCAAACATTGGGAGCATAACCATGTCTGCGACCTCATCTAGATATTAAACTTTTTAAGATAGCCATTATCTGGAAGATTTTATACTTCTTGGTGAATTGGCTTTAGGAGAGTTATGTTAAATAGTCTTTTATTTTAATTTATGGGTTATGTTCCAAAATAACATTTTGCAAATGAAAATTAATGCCCACATCAACTCCTGGCATCTTCCTTGTTGACTACGCAAACTAATCTCTATTCTCATGGAGAAACAAAATTAGTTTATTCATTTTTTACAAGGGTAAAAAAAATAATATTCAATAATAGCAAAGTTGCTCCTTATCAACGCAAGTATACGTATCGTTTAAGTAGTACAGGGCTCTAATGGATTTCTAGATATCGATCCCACAGAGAAGTTAGAGATTATGAACTAATTACAGCAGTTGAAATTACTATCTAATAAACGTAAATAAAGAACACTTCTACTAAATTCTACTACTAATTTTTGAATGGGAAATTGCAATATAGAAAATTATCTTTCCCCTTGTTAAGAGCTTTAAGTGAATGGATAATTAAATTAGTTAAATTTATATTGTGCCAAATAGGAGCATTCCTATTCTTTACCATTTAGTCCAGGCATAAAGAATATTGAAAAATCCTATGCTTGGTTACTGAATCTACGGCTAGGCTGGGAGGATACCGGCTCCCACGTTCCCCTCTCCTGAGGGCTAACATCTACACTTCAACACCTAAACGACAGGACCGAATTAAAGATTTTAGTCAGTCACTCTAAAATATCCAATTCTACGCCTGATAAATAATATTTCCCAATTTATTTGTACCCTCCTTTCAAGGACTTTGATTTCCCTAAATCTTGGATGTAATCTTTACTTTAGTTGTGAAATCAACATATTTTAACATTTCCATTTGCCAAATTGAAAGTAAATTAAGATTTAAGTAGAAAGATTATCACAATTTTTATTGAATATTTTAGGCACAACTAATTCAATTTTCCATTTCACAAAATCTCAAAAACAAGGAGAAAGACAAAGAAGACTACTCAGAATGCATAGGAAGAATAACACAAAACTTGGATTTCATATAAAATCAAAGTTATAAAACAATAAACACAACTTATCTCAAATTTTCTCCCCAAGCAGACTCCTTGAAGTTCCTCTGACTCTTCCTTCTTGTACAACACACTCAACTAAACTCACTATTATACTCTCTAGAACACACTTACACACACTAATGACACTTTAGAGACACTAAAGACACTAAATAGACACTCAAAAAGGACACACTTTCGGCCTAAATTTGTCTCTTTTAAAGAGGGAGAAATATTTTCAAAGGTTGCTTAAGCACCTCTTCAAAAAGCGTCCAGATTCAATGAATCTTGCTTGAACCGACCTTCTCGCCGTCGGCGGGCTCGTTGGCGCCGTCGGAGGGCTTCTAGAACATAGGCCAACTGCTTAGGCTCACTATTAGCAGTCTCGATCTCGCCGTCAGTGGGCTCCTTTATAATATATTTGAATGCTCTCGGGAAAAACACGCCGTTGGCGGCCTATTCCTCGTCGTCGGCGGCCTAGTTTAACTTTTGTCTCTTTTGGTCCTTTTGTTCCAGATTCTCTCATTTTCTCATCTTTTTGCTCCATTATCTATAAATCTTCATACCTGCAATAAAACATAGAAAATACCTTTCTTTAAAGTGCAATATCATCAAAAATTAATATAAAATCGGTATGAATTTCTTAATACATTTTTCTTTGGTTAAAATCCCTCAAACTTAACTATTACTTGTCCTAAAGTAATCTTGATACTACATAAAAGCAATGATTATTTCTAGTAAAGCTTTAATTCAGAAATACTATGAATTGGATTTAAATAAATATTATAGTTAAGTTTATTAGAAAGATTTTTAGATAATTAAATTAATTCTATAAATGTAAGGTTATTTAGTCATCAAGTTTAAGATTTCTAGTCTTCTATTCATTTCAAGAATGACTATATGTTGCAATATTAAATTACTTAGGATATTCAGATGATAGGAAATTCATGAAAACACTACTTAGTAAAAATACTAATCCATATATATAAGTTCAGAAATGTAACTGAGTTTACCCTTTAGGTTGATTCAAATGAAGCTAATTTTTGATAAGGCATCTCCTCAAGCTTCTCCTAACTTACTTTTTTCTTTTTATTTGGATTGCATTTTAATCCTTTTTTTTTCTTTTCAGGGATTGTTTTTCAATCCTTTTTTTTTTTCAAGTGAAGATTACTGTATTTGGATAGCCTGTTAATAATTTCGAACTTCACTGTCCTCTTCCTAAATTTGAAACTTGAAACATTTCTTTACTTTATATGTATTTCATAGTTTTGACATCATTGAGTTTCAATATTTTCTTTCTCAACTAAATACTAAAGAATTTAATATTTTAAAATATAGTTTTCCTTACTTTAAATAGTTAACTATATTCTTATTCTTTAATTCCAAATATCTTAATCTACAAAATTAGTTTAATTACTAAAAATATTTATTTTAACCTTCTATAATAGTTAAATAGAATAATTCTAGTTTACTAAATTAAATTCAATACATGAATCATTTTTATAATAATTTTTGAAAATATTTAATTGAGAACATTTAATAGTTAAATTTTGTTTTTCCCTCCCCCAAACTTAAATTTTTCTATCTAATCATATAGGTGGAAAGAAAAAATACTGTAAATTTAAATCATACCTTCGTGCTTTAGGTATTTCTTTTTAAAGTTCTGCAGTTTCCTCTCATCACTTTAACTTGTACTTTTAAGACTTTCTACACACATATAACATTAGAGAATTTGCTGGGTAAGGAAATTTTGAAATAAGTACACAATACTAACACAATTTCCTACTACATTTAAATGCTTTACCTATTAAAGTACTAAGCACAATTAACACAACATCTACATACATTTTACTAATTTAATTTTAGAGTTACAATTACAGTCTGAAATAAAAAACTCAACATCTACACTGATGTAAATAACTTACACAACATAGTTTAAATGACTTACACAACATAATAATCAAAATACATAAACTAAACAACAATACTAAATTGAAGAAAACAAACAAACACATAACACTAGTATCTAGTCACAGAATCTAATCTTTAGCATCAAAATCCCAAACTATATCCTCACCTCCTTGTTCAGCAGGTGGAGTAGGATGGTAGTGAGTATAACGAGGGCACTCAGGAAATATAACATAAAGCTCCCCTCTCCTATAGCGATTCTCAGCATCATAGTAAGCTATCTCAAACTCAGAATGCCTCTGGAGATATTCACTATCATAATCGTTCCTCTGATCTAATCCTCCAATCCTTTGATCTATTTGCTCCAACCTTTCATCAATTTTCTCAAAACTTTTCTGCTGCAGAGTCAGTTCATTCATCAAGTTATAAAGTGTAGGAGAACTATAGGTAGGAGGGTCATAACTAGTAGAGGGAATATCCCTACTAGTCGAAGGTGCAGAGCTCCTAGTCCCAGATCTCCATCCTTCATGGGATTCATAAGTTTTTATATTAGCCTTTGTAATGGGTTTCATAGGTTCAACCCATTCTTCATCATTTCTAGCCTCTACTCTAGATAACTGGCAGAGTGCATAAATCAGACCAGGATGTCCTAGTCCTCCTCCAGTTTCACTTCTTGCAATGGCTAATATGTTTCTATAAATAATATTTCCCACATTTATACTTCTGTTGTTCTAAATACAAAAATTCAAAACTGCTCTATCCCTTAAAACTTCACTATGATGATAAGTGAGTAGAAATGTAGAGCAAATAAAATAATGCCAAGCCTTAGAGGTTGCATTTAACATGGAAAGAGGGAAGTTTACCTGATCATGCTTCTTCATTTTCCAAGTCATTTTCCCATCAGTGAGAAAGTTAATCACCTCCTCCAGCGGTCCTTCCATTGTTCCAAACGTATCATAATCGCTGTTATGAAGATCTTGCACTTCATAGAAAGAATTTATCCGAGCCACATTAAAATCAACTAAAAATCCTCTAACCTTTATAGGCCCATCCTCTATCTGGGCCAGGTTGGCATAAAATTCCTTTACAACTTCAACTGCAGCTCTGTTCGTCGAATAACAAAAATTTTCTCATCTTTGTTCTTTGATTATCTGTTACACTTCTCCTCCCTAATTCTTGAAAAGTTTATCCTTGATGCATTTTTTTTTTCTTTGATGCTAAATTTGTACCTTGACTGAGCCTTAGAGTTCACAAATCGTGTCTCATCAAAATCAAGTTGCCTCTTTTGTCGTAGAGCCATTTCTGGATCTATCAAATTTACAAAAATCTCAACTAAGTTCCAAAATAATACTAGAATGGCTTCCAAAGGTGACTTAAAGTAATCTAAAATGAATTCCATGAATTTCTTCCAACTATTTTCTCCACATTTCAATTTTTCCAAAATTCCTAAATGTGGAAGAAATACATGGTGAAAATCAAAAAAAAAATTTATGGGTGTGAAGCTCTTACCAAAGGAAGATAAAATCTGGCTTAAAATGTGTTGAAATTGCTCCAAATCCAAGATCTCTCAAGCCCTAGTTTGTTTTTTTCGATGTTTAGAGGAAGGGGATGATGAATAGTGGTGGTTGATAGGCCAAATAAAGGTATTTTTTGTGTCCTCACCGTCAGCGGGGGAAATCTCGTCGTCGGCGGGCTAATTAATTTTAATAGGCTTAAGTCTCTGAAAAAAGCCGCCGTCGGTGGCGTCAAAGGCACTGTCAACGGGCTTTTTAAAAAATTAAAAATTTTTAATATTTTTGTAATTTTTTAATTCATTCTAATCCTCGTTAATGTCCAATCAATCGATTTAAACATATTTTACAATGATTAGATATTATTTAAACTCGAATAAATCCACACAGCACAAAACATCACAAATTTTATATAAAATCCAAGTGTTTACAATAATCGTACACAACATTATAACAAGGTATTTTCTCAACCTTAATAAATAAAATTTAGCGTCGCAATCCAAACCACAATACTCAAAACGCTGAAACAAATAAATGATTCATAATCTCATCTATACTGAGATCAAATATCGAAATTTAAAATAATAAAAATGCAGATTACACAAAATTAAATTCAAAATAATTCAACACATAAGCAGATACGAACGTCTTCTACTCGTCAGGATTAGTGCTAAACTCATCTCTGATATTACCCATAAAACGTTAATGAATGAAAAGATTGTAGAAGGGTCTGTAAGAAAACTCTTTAGTAAAACCTTCTTCTATCCATCCTTTCTTTCTCATAAGTCGTATGAAACTAGCCTCAAGATGTCCAGAATGATCGAAGTGTTCTTTCATCCTCCAGTCAATATGATCAAATAAGTTAGAGATATTATTAATTGAAGTCATCACATTTTGTACCTCTTTTACCAGTCCTTTGAGTTTCTGTAAGATCAAATCAATTTTGATCAGTCAAGGGTCTGATTGAAAAAGAACTCTGAGATGTTTGATCCACAATAATGGTGTTGACCTCATTTTTGATGAGGTCTTTTCTCTTCTCTCTCCTTAGTACTTACGATCTAGCCTTAGATTTTCCCTTTGACTATCCTAGAGGATTAGAGATGGAACCCACCACTTAGAAATTCAAAAACCTCTTAACTCCCTGCAAACCCCATAAGTTTGAATGTAAACTCCTAATTCACTTGGAGGGTTAAGATCAAATGTAGAGGTTTAAAGGATGAGTTCCTTATAGGACCCTTTGGCCTTGGGACTACCCTGGGTGGCCTGGTCTGGAGAGGGTTCAACTGCACACATTACACTTTCACACACATTCCAAATCCAAAAACCATTCATACCTAGCTTGACTTCCTGACTCATGTAGGTAATTCATATGGATGGACCTTAACCCCTAGGCCCTTGGCTAAGAGGGTTAGGAACAACATAGTGAATGCCTCAAATGAGTCCTCTCATGGCTCTTATGGGCTTGATATGGCTTCATGGCTCTTATAGGCTCGATATGGCTTCATGACTCAACCAAAGTGATTACATTCTACTTAAATTTGATCAAGCTTCATTTTTCCAAAATTTCAATTTTTGACCACCGGGGCCCTACACCCACCAAACCTACCAAATGCCCTTGAAGCTACCCAAAATTTGCAAAATCACCTAGATTACCCAAAATTTCTCAAAACCAATCCTAAACATCTCTCTCCACTCAAATCGATCATCCTTAGCCAAATATTCCAAAATTTCCAAAAATACCCCACAATACCCTCCAAATACCCAAAATACCCTTTTAACCCAAAAATTCCATAAATTCGAAAAATTCCCAGAAAATCCCAAATATTCCTAATTTCATTTTGTTCAACTAAACCATAGGCCAATTTTGTTAATTTAAACTACTTTTACCAAAAACCCCCAATTTGGCCCATTTTTAACCAAAGTAAGCCCAATGTCAAACCAAATCAACCCAATTGACCTCAATATTGATCCAATCTAATTCTAAACATCAATTCAATATCCCCAATATCAATTTAGACTAAATCCAAGTCCAATTTGATTAAGATTTGGATCCAATTCCAATTTGAAGCTTAAAGCCCAATTTTGGCCCATGACCTAAACTTAGCCCAAACTAACCCAACTCAACTCCAATTAACTCCAAATCTTTTCCTAAACCTTCCTATTATCCCCACAAAAAAAACACTAACAAGATTTGCCCCAAAATTTGAACCCAAACTCCACCCAAACCTAATCCAAAACCAAAATCCCTAATTTTGGCCTAAACCCACCTGAACCCAAATGGGGCCAATCCCAAAATCAAAGCCCAACCAAAGTTGAAAACTGTTTGTAACACTCCCATAAACATTTCTCAACATTAATTTTACATCAAATCTAAAATTAGCCCAACCTTAGTCCAAGTTAGCCCAATTTGACCCACTTTGGCCCCTTTACCAAAAAGTCTCAAATCAAACCAAATTCAACTCGAAATCACCTCAAATTTGTTTCAAATCACTCATGACACATCCATAAACTAAACCCAACATTTGTTTGGCCTAATCCTTCACAAAATTTCCATCCACCAATTTGTTTTCAAACCTAAAGGCCCACTTTCTTAAATCATTCTAAAATCCCACTTCCACCAAATCCAAAAGCCCTAAAATTCATCCAAAGTCCATATGCCACTCTTTTTCTTCATGCGTTCAATTAAAATCATCTTTAAGTACTAAACCAATGATCAAATAATTCTAAATAAAGCTTCATCCAAATTTCCACCAAAATATCCAAAATCCTCAAAAATCCATTTTTATGAAATTCACCAAACTTTTTTCAAGCCAAATGTGAGCCATTGAGCCATGTACAAGCCACATGGAAGCCATGGAAGCCAATTTCCACCTCACCAAGCCATTAATGGCAAGAAGAGGAGATTCTTTCCTAATCCTTCATTAAGCCCTTTTAACCATATATATGTCACACTCTAAACCAAGCTTAGCCACCTCACCATGGAAAGAGACCTCACCACACTCTATTGGCTGACCCAAATGATTCCTACCAGCCAGAAGTCAAGCCTTGGGGAGGTGCACCAAGCCTAAACCATGCCTTGGACCAAATCAAGCCAAAATTAGCCTCCCCTCTTTCCTTTTATATCAAACCTTATACACTTGTCCAAAGCCAATTGACTGCACCAAACCCCAGCCCTGACTCCCCTGAGTTAGATGGTGACCTGACTCTGGCCGGCCAACCACCAGGCCGCCGGAAACCACCAGGCCGAGAAGGCTAGTTTGATTCAAAAATTCAATTCTCACCTGCTGAGCTGCCCCACACCAGTTGGCCACCACATCTCTTCATCTCCTCCCCTAGGCAGCTAATCCCAGCCATCAATTGACCCTGGGAAGCCCTGGCCATGGCTATTTAAACCAGCCACCCCCTCTAGGCCAAAAGATTGGCTGAAATCAACCTTCATGGAATTCCTCCAAACTCCTCACAGAGCTTCCCCTAGCTAAGTGCAATCCATCCCTACTGTTCTCCTGCCCTAAATCCCAGTGATTGAGTTCAATTTTGGAGCTCAATTCTCAGGCAAGAACAGGACATCTCTTAAACCTCCACCAAAACCAAATTAAACTCACCCACACCTGCACAGGACCAAGAGAAGGAGTTCTCCACTGGAAGTCCCCTCACCAGGCTAGCCATTCTCTCTATCGACCAAGCTTTGAAATTGAGATTGGTTGAAGTCGCACCTAGACAATTCCACAGGGCCAGAGGCTTCATCCTTAGGCTCTTCCAGCTCCAACGAGCACATTCAGTTGAGGCCTCAACTCCTGAACTAAGGTATGGACACTCCTCCTCCCCGAGAGCTTCCAGCGATTCTTCATTTCGTTTAAGTTGATTTCAATGCATGTAAACCATATGTATGTGTTCGTCTCTTCAAGACGAATCCATAGAGTATAAGAACACGAAAATCCATTGATAAATGAGAGAGATCTTAAGGTTTTAGTGTGGACGGTCACGGGTGCACACCAGTCGTAGACGATGACCAGGCGTCGTCCGATCATGCGTGTATTGAGTGGACGATCCAGATTGCGCTGGATAAAAGGATGGAGCGAGACCGCGGGCCGCGTGGCATCCGAGTCCAATGGCGACTTCGAATGAGAGCATGCCGCATGGGCTTTCGGATCCGCCGAGGTTAAGTCAGCGTCATGCTAGATAAATAGGTATTTTCTAATTTATTTAAATACCCAGAAATTGAAAAAATCCATATTTTTGTGTAGAAAAATCATAAAAATAAACTAAAAATACCCTCTTGCTCATTGAACAGAGGAGAATAACGTGGAAAAAGAATTGAGTTAATTTGATGAGTATTTTATTTTTAATTAATTATTTACTCATTTCAGTATTTTAATTCTCCATTTGCATAGAAAATTCACCATGGCATGAAACCATAGGGCTTTTGAAGCCTCTGATCTTGGGAACATTCCCTGAATTTTTCAATTTCAGAGGCTATCTCTATGGCAAGTTATGTATTTTTCAAGTTTATGTCACTGTTTTTTGGTATTTTAATTCCATTAATCAGCATGTTGCTTAGAAAATTCTAGGAAAATTTAGGGAAATTTATTAGGACAAAAGGACCCTAGGATAATTACGTTTTGAATTAATTCACTAAGAATAACCCTAATTGGCCTAATTACTCAAAACTGAACTTTAATTAATTAGGGTTAACCGCACATCAAAAGAACTTGAAAATAATTCTCCACTGATCTTTAGGATCAGAGGGATCTCACATAAAAATTTGAAGTCAATTGGAAATGTTTAACCCCACTAAATAGATTAATTAAGTTACATGACCAAAATTAAACTTTAAAAATTCATAACTCCAAAAATACTTTTTAAAAATTCACCAAATTGGTTTTGGGACTTCTCCGGTATCAGTGGAGTCTAGAAAAATTAAAATTGGATTTTTTTTTAAAAATCTTCATTTTTCACCTTATTTTAATATTTTAAATAATTAAAAATAATAAAAATCATAAAAATATTAAAAATCACAAAATTTCATATTTTAACTCCTAATCACTTAGGAACAAACTAAATATTTTTCCCAAGTCTCTAGGTTAAGATAATTAATTTTAAAGGCTTAAAACAAATTTTGAATTAAAAAATGGATTTTTAATCCTTTTCACCAAATTAATTTTAATAAATCAAAGAAAAAGCATAAAATTATAAAATTTGTTTCTCTGGACTCCTGGAGGTCAGAAAGATTTAAGAAAAATATAAAATCCATTTTTCAACTTTAATTTTATTTTATAATTGATTAATACTCTAAAAATCAAAATAATTATAATAAATAAAATATAATTCAAAAAATCACCAAAATTAGTCCAAGTGGTCCTCTGGTCATTAGGAACATCCCATAATTTTCTTAAGGACAGAAACCTCACCTTGGTCATGTTGTTGAATTTCCATGGAAAATCCCTATTTTCTATTAAAATAAATATATAAATTAAATTAAATTCAGAAAAATTACATTTTCTCCTCTAATATCTTAATTAACATATGAGTGAGGTGACATAAAAATTTCAAGCTCATTTGATTTCAATTTGATGAGTTATGAAATAATTAAGCTTAAAAGGGTATATTAATAATTAAGAATTTTAACCCCTAATTAAAACTTTAGGTTTAATCAAAATGGGGGGTAAAATATTTGATCTTAATTCTTTCTTAGATGATTGAAACCTTGGAAAATAAAAGGGTAGGAACTCATTGATAACTTTTAATAAACCAAAAAAAAATGAAACCTTAATTAATTAAATAATCTGAATTTTGGAAGAATAATTAAAAGAATTTGGATTATTAAAATGAGGATATAACTTAGAGAGACTATAATCACTTAAACTAAAATCATCAAATGAATCACTTTAATTATATTTAACTCTTAATTAAACTTAAGATGTTAACTGAAATTAATAAATTAATAATAAAGAAAAGACAACCCTTAATTAAATTAAAACTTAAAACATTAAATAACTTCATAATTAAACTGAAATAAATCTAAAACATAAGAAAATTTATTAATTCTAAATAAATAATCACTTGAAAGTAAATTTAAAACAAACTTTAGAGATCAAAACCAATTTCAAAAAAAAAAATAATTCTTAATTAAAAAATCAAACCAATTAAAAGTTAATCTAGAATATTGCAATCAAATTAAAATTTAAATCATTAAAGTCTAAAATAAATAATTTAAACTCCCCTTTAAATTCAAATAGTTTAAAACACTTAAGAATAAAACAACTTGAACACTATTCCAAACTTAAATTTATTAAAATTTTATAACTAAATTAAATCACCTTAAAACATTAATTCTAATTTTAAATCGTTGAAATTCTTAATAAATTGATTTGCCCCTAAAGACTTTTATCATTATAACTCCTAAATGGAGCATCAAGTGAGGTGTCACTTCGTTCATGGTATAATCAAATGTCCTAAGTTCACTGAGCAAGAGTTAAAACTTAACTAAAAATTTTTTATGATTGATTCATCTCTACAATAAAAATTCATTTAGACTCGAAATAATCTCAGGAGTATTGAAAAGATGTTTAGAACCAGTTCCAAGCACTTCCTCAATACAATGAGGTGTTTTAAGAAGAATAATTGAACTTAGTTGTTCTTTGACGGAGAAAATCATCCTTAACAAAATATTAAGAACCTAGACCTCATAAGAACTTCCTAGCAGTAGGATTAGGAACTTGGTAGACAACCAGAACCTTTCCCTTAGCTTTACCTAGGTATTTGTAATAAACATTTAAATGCTCTTAACATGTGTTTTAAGTGTAGCTTGAAATGACGGGAAGACCCTCTAGGTACGCTTTTGTGTTATTGCAAGTTACTTACATGTACTGCGCTTTACCTTTCATGCACGTTAAACAAGATTGTTGCATGAAAACTGAAACCTTTAGGATAGCCACAAAACTGAAACCAAAACTAAATTAATAGTTACACAAGATAAAACTCACCGCCACAACATTTCAAAAGATAAAGCAACTCAAAATTTAATCACAAACAGAACAACAAAACTACAACTATAACTAAATTAAAACGTCTTGTTGGATGATCGGGAATACCTCGGATGATGTAACCTACGTGTTGCTAACGAGATTTCCCATGGTCTAAATGAAAGTGTGGAACTCATTCAATTGAGTTTAGCAAATTCATCTGGACTAAGTGAATCCGATAAAAATAATGGTGCTGGAATGATGGAATCGTAGGATCTTAACCGGTGTTGTTATAATCAACTTTAATATTCCCCTAACAAAGTATTAAAAACACCTGGACTTTAAGACTTCTAAACCAAAACACTTCTCTTATATCCTGATTTTCACCTTCTAAAACTAAACCTCTGCAACAACAAGGAGCTTGGAGCACAGTGGGCAGCACGGCCGTCGTCATCAGCAAAACCTGTGTCTACTTCAGCAAAACCTTTTTCATAGAATTAAAAAACTAAACCATAGGACTTCGAGGTAGTTTTCCTAGTGCAACACAAATCCTCAACTCTTTGTTAGGCATTTGCATAATCATGTTATGTAAATTAAGTCCTAACCGGTCTTAGGATTCTGAGGTAGTTATTTGGTACGATATAAGCCCTCACATCTTCGAGGCTATTTGTATGATCATGTCATACAAATATAAGTCCTAATTAATTAAAATTGGCAGGATTACAACATTAAACAAACTCTAAAATTGAAGCCAAACAATAGGATACTTTGGGAAGTTGCCAAGATTTTTCTTGGATCCTCACCTTCTTCTACTTCTCTTCCTTTAGACTCCTAAAATAAATTGTTCCAAATTTGATCTATTCCCTATTGAAATTTCCAAAATCCAATTGTTTGAAAAACATAAACTTTGAAATTCTTGAGTGCAAAACCACTGTTCATTATTGAGAGTTTTCTTAAATGATTCCCATCATTTAAGATGTAATTAACTATAGGGGCTTGCCCTTATAGGGAACTTTAAGAACCCAGGTAATATAAACCCTGCTTAATTTCTTTATATTAAGCAGGGGAACTTGTCGACTTATAAAATTGGTTTGCAGACCAAATGGATGTCACAAATCTTCTAGTTTATTTAATCGAACCCCATCATCAAGCAGTGTGTCTAGTCCTCGGGATAAATACACGGTTTGTGATGCGGCGCTCGTTTATATAAACTATTTGGGATGTGAGATCGGTTTGATTTCATATTTTAAAATTTTTTAAACTTAAAATTATTTTCAAACTCAAATGCTACATTCCAAATTATATGTATTTAAATTAAATCTAAAATATGAAAATTCACCAACAATTCCTGTAGGCGACCCCTTTTCAAAAATACAACTTAACCTAAAAATATGTCGACAATTTCTGGCGACTTAGCTGGGGAATAGTTCCTCTCTCCATTTTGATCAGATAGTTTTGCTTTCTTAAATCGGTAGTGTATCCATGTCCCTAGTGGAGCAAACTACCATTCTTTCCGTTGGCATACCACGTTCATTTCTATCTTGAATGGGTATAGCCAACTTCTCTCAGATTTAGGAGCCACTGTTTAGACACCCCTAAACAGAGAGGTTCTGAAAAACCTTTTACCTCTTTTCTGAGGTGGGGTGGACCCCCAATAGGTGTTAGCTCAGGAGCGGTCCTTCGGGTTGAGACGTCTTACGAGACTTTGTCTTCCTTTCCAATTCTGAATCGGGTCCTTTACCTTTTCTATACCTTTAATCATTTTGTTCCTAACAAACAAATCCTCTAATAAACAACCTTCTAAAAAAAGAATTCTCTTAAAAATTACAAATACATTAAGATAAACGAGAATGTGTTCGAACTCTTTCTTTTTCGTTCTAAGTTTTGTGACGAAAGGAAGCATAATTTGGGACTGACATTCAGAATCTACACTGCAGAAAATGACTGCACTAAGGTTAATTTTCTCCTTCACCAATGGAATGGACTTCACTGTCTATAAGGATGAACTTCCCGACAATGGAATCATCTGTTTTGGACAAGGATTCGACAATACAGATATTAAGTTCGCTGACGTCACCCTCTTCACACTAATGGACAAAGTGCCAGAAACTGAGGAGCCCGTAATTGAGTTCAACCTGAAGTCGACTCAAGAATTCCCTCCCCTGCAAAGGGTTCCAGCCGAAAGAAGTACTGCTATTCATAAGAGGACTGTTGTCTCTACCCCCACCGGTCTAGTCATATATGAACCTACCCCGGCTTCTGCCAAACTGAAGCGGAAGGAAATCCAAGTCTGTGATGAGCCTGTCACCGTGGAGGGTACAAATTTTGCTACAATACCATCTATTTTCGAGATTGGGTCCAGTTCGTGAGTTGGACCCCTAACTTGGACTCAAAGGAGAAATAGAAGCAGAAAGATAGCCAGGATTGAGAAAGCCAAGGCCGCTGAAGTTACTTTCTTGGAAGAGATCCTTGAACTGCCAGTGTATACACCTCTGTTGGAAGGAAGTAGGTTTCACCCCCTCTTTGCTGCATTGGATGAAGAAGACGTCCGAAGGATTGCCGCTACATTACCCCTACCTGCATACTATAGTAACTACAAAAGAAAAAGTGTTAAGACTATGCCATTTTCTCAACTACAAGCTGTGATAGAAAAATTGGCAAAGAAAGAAAGATGCCCCGTGTCAGAAATCCTGAGAAGAATGGGACGAGTGCTAACTAGATCCCTCCTCGGACTGCGAGTAGAGCCTATCACTGCCGTAGAGAAACCAAGGAAGAAAATAAGAGCTAGTTCACCTGTTGTTGTATCGGGCCATCATATTAGGGAGGACACCACCTACCAGCATATAACCGACAAACCGTCCGGTCCTAGGCCTTCTGCTGCAAGAAGGATGGTGTGGTGACCTATTATTACCGAACCGAGACCAACATAGAGTCCTGAGAAGAAAGGCCTCATCAATGTCCCTGAATCAGAAGAAAGTGCTCCTCCAATAAAAAAAACTCCCAAGAAAGAAGTTCAATAGCCATCACACGACAACCGCGAGACCGTCTAGAAGAGACCCCTCGAGGATGCTATAGGAAAGCTAAGGACGGATATCCGACGGTTGGTGAAAGAAAGAGGAGAAAAGTTGGAAAATGAAGTTGATTCATCAGAGTTTATGGATGAAGATTATGCTGAGATCAACATGGTTAACACATGAGCATCATCAGCTTCGCAAGGTGATCCGGAAACTGCGGAAAGAGATGAACTGGAAGTGATTAGAGCACAACTTCGGGAAAGAGATGACACAATTTCCCAGATGGCAAAGAGGATGGAAGAGATGGCTGCTGCTTTATCCACTCTCCAGAGTCAGGTACAACCTTAGAAAGAAACACCCCCAGAAATCATCCATATTGTAGATGGAGGAAAAGAGATCACATCCGTCAACGGAGATGAGCCACCAAAGAAGGATTCTACACAGAGTATGATTCCCGAAAAAGACATCAAAAATATGGTAAAACAGCAGGTGCGAAAAGCCTTAGCACAGTCTAAGAGCGGAGCTTCTATTCAGACGGGCAGACCTTACCCTGAAGAATTTGATGAGGTCCAATACCCAAAAGGCTTCGTAGCACCTCTGTTTAGGACTTTTGATGGAACGGGAAACCCCCGACAGCATGTCGTACATTTTCGTGCTAGTTGCTGCAATGCCGGTAGGAGTGACGCTTTACTCTTCCGTCAGTTTTTTAGCAGTTTATCAGGGAACGCCTTCGACTGGTACGCAGAATTGCCAAATGGTTTAGTTAAGACCTTTGTAGAATTGGAAAATCTCTTCGTTAAACGGTTTGCCGGGGCTTGGCACCACATCACATCACCATCGGTGATCTAGTGGTGGAGCACCAGAAACCGAACGAGACTTTAGTGGATTACATACTTCGATGGAGGAACTTAAGCATGAAGTGTGAACCACAGCTTCAAGAAGAGCATGCAATCGGCATCTTGCTTAAGAGTATCCATGGCCCGATAGCACTTCTCCTTAAAGGGTTTACAATCAAGACTTTTGAGAAGTTGCTTAGCAAGGCCGGGAGCTTGCAAGAAGAGGCAAAGCAGTTAAGTTTCGTGGACAAGAACTATAAGTAGAAGCCCGTAAAAGCATTTGAAAAGAAATCTGGAATCATCGCAGCAGTAGATAAGGGTAAGCAGTTGGTTTAGATACAGGCAGAGCGGCCACAACCTAGTTATCAACCACTACAACGGACATACCAACAACCGCAACAGATCTATCAGCAACCTCAGCAAGGTTATCAACAGCCTCGAACAGGCTATCAGTCGCCTCAGCATTATGAACATCCGCCTCATCCACAGCATACTCTAAAAGATTTTCTGAATAAGAAATATCCATTCAAGACTGAAACAGTAGAAAAGATGTTCTTCAGTTTAATGAAGACATCGGATTTTCAGCTACCAAAGCCCAAGAGGCCGGAAGAAGTCAACAAGAAAGATCATCCAAACTATTGCCCTTACCACCGAATGCTCGGACATATGATAGAGGATTGCATCACTTTCAAGAGTTGGCTTGATGACAATCTCCGTAAAGGAAACATAACGATCCTGAAAGAATACATGAAGGAACCCCAAAAAGGAGGTTCCGTCCGTCAATGTTATCTAGACGGATCCTATTGTTCTGATAAACCTGTATATGACCGATGATGGATGGAGTACCGTCTGGACAAAGTCTTCAAAGAAAATTTTGGATCACATTTAGACCGCTTCAGTACGCACTTCAACTCAAAGTTTGAGACTTGCTGAGCCGGCACTATCACTTGTGATCGAAGAACCGCCTCAGAAGGAGGAGAATATCGTGGAAGAGAAGAAACCTGAGGCTCCGAAGGGTAGACTAGGGGCTGCTTATCCTAGGATGGTTGTTTCTGATTTGGGGGAGAAATCCCTCGAACCTCTGACTCTGTATGATTGTTTGCTCGCCCTGGCGGGATCTTATAATGATAAGAGTTATGACATTTGCTACATTTTGACAGTTTCAAATGATTACGTAACTAGCGATAGCCGACTTAAACTGGATCTCGATTCCAATATAAATAACGATTCTCAAATCATACACGACCTCGATGACCATGATGAAGAAGATGTTCACAAAGGAGGCTACGAAAGCTCAACAAGTAACAAGTCCATTTGTGAATTTCCAGGAGCTCCAATCGCGATAGAATTAGAGTTATCAGATTCTGAAGCAACTCCAGAAGAGCCAGTCGTTCCAATTCAAGGGGAAACATTGACAGATCCAGCACCAGACTCAGAACAAGTGACTGAAGTCAACCTAAGAAGCGAAAAATTCCTACCTCCAAGAATGGGTCCAAAGGCTAAAGGAAAGCAGGTGGTTGCTCAAGAGGAGCCAACCCCAGCAGAAGAATTTCCCATTCGGGAAGAAACTGAGAAACATGGTAATAAAGTGGATTATAACGTGCTAGCCCATCTTAGGAAGCTAACAACCAAACTAAGCATATACGACGCTTTGATCCTGTCAAAGGAGATGAGGGAAGCTCTGATCAAGGCTCTACTAGATCCAAAAATTTGCTTAGATCAAATGGCTAGTAATTCCTTCGCCGAGGTTTGCTCGTTAAAAGAACAGCGAGGTGTTACCTTTACGGACAATGATCTATTACTGAGAACAGCTGATCACAACCTACCGTTGTACATTTCAGTCACTATTGGAAAGTTTACACTCTTCAGAGTGTTGGTTGATCCAAGAGCATCAATCAACATAATAAATCTTCAGACGCTAGCATATTTAGAAATTGATGCTCGTGAGCTTGAAGCAGACAAGATGTTATTGAGAGGCTTCAATCAGAAAGGAGACAGAGCTCTCGGATCGATTACACTATTAATGAAAACCGGTGACTTAGCAAAGACAACCGTAAAATTCCATATAATTGATTCTGAGACATCGTTCAATGCTCTACTGGGTCGGCCATGGATCCATGAGAACCGGATGGTACCGTCGTCTCTGCACCAGTGCATAAAGTATTATGAAGGAGGAGAACAGTGTATCAAAGGTGATTTGCAACCATTCTCCGTGCATGAAATCGGAATCCATGAAGATGCAGCCTATTACGCGCCTCCGAAGAAAACAATCTTCTCCAGAAATGTCATACCAAATGAAGCAAAAGAAGTGCAAGACGATGAAGAGCCTGAAATTCTAGTCCAACAGTTGCTCACCACTCCCTTATGGCGAGATGGTGAAGGTTTCTCCAGAACTCACACCTGAGGTCGAGGCCGGGGACGAGGTCGTAGAAGAGACGTTGGAATAGTTGGACAGAAGAAACCAGTCATCGATGTTGATTGGGAGAACAGTTTTAAAGAAGAAAAAATCAAGAAAGAAGCAGTGACAATAAGTCAGAAGAAACCTCAGTTCAAGATCTCTCTTGAAGATGATAAGAATGAAGAATAAAAATCAAGGTACGAGAAGATTAACCATCATGTACATACTATGACCCTAACCTCGATCCATTCTAATAAAATCGAGGGTATGGTGGTCAAGGAAGAGCATGGTTGTGGTGCTAAGCCGATCAAGTTTTACCGTGGTGCTTCTTCTTCCAGAATTGAAAATGATATACAATTTGAAGATGTTGCTTCATCTGAATTAATTGAACTGCCTTTTGAGTGGTACTCTCCCTGTGTTCAAAATTTAATTCAAAGTGGTGTCTTACCTCGACGATGGACAAAAAGGTCAATCACAACATTTTGAAAAATTATGGAATAATACCAGTCGGCCTCCCAATTCAAAACATGGTCTCAGATTCGGCACGGTAGGATCAGTTGACGATACGTGATTTTGCTTGGTTGTCACTTGCGAGCCTAATAAAGACTGCTTGGAAGCACCAGAAGATCTCAAAGATCTACCAATCGGAGATGCTCCGCCAGAATTCGAAGAAGAAATTAAATCTACAATAGACGAGTTAATGAAAGTTAACTTAGGTACTCGCAAAGAGCCTAGGCCGACCTTTGTTAGCTCCTTACTCAATAAAGAAGACTCCGAAAACATAATCAAGCTATTAATGGAGTTCAAGGACTATTTTGCTTGGAGTTATGATGAAATGCCAGGATTAGCTCCAGAGGTTGCAGTTCACAGGCTAGGAGTGGATCACACTGTTGTTCTAGTCAGACAAGCTCCGAGAAGAATGCGTCTAGAGATTGAACAACAAGTAATAGCTGAAGTTAAGAAGCAAATAGACACTAAATTTGTCCGTGAAGAGCAATACCCAACTTGGTTAGCCAATGTAGTACCAGTTAGAAAGAAGAATGGTCAGATCAGAATCTGCGTATCATGTCCTAAGGATGAATTCCCACTACCAATTCCAGAATTGATGATCAACATAGCCTCAACGCACGAAGTCTTCTCTTTCATGGATGGATCTTCAGGATACAACCAGATAAAGGTGGCATCGGAAGATGAAAAGCTCACAGCCTTTAGAACACCAATTAGAGTGTACTGCTACACAGTGATGCCATTTAGATTGAAGAATATAGGAGCAACCTACCAAAGAGCAATGACGAGGATTTTTGATGATCTCATTCACAACCAAGTCGAGTGTTACGTGGATGATGTGGTCATCAAGATCAAATTTAAGGAAGATCGCTTGTATGATTTGAGAATTATTTTCGAGCGTTTAAGACAATACAACCTTAAGATGAATCCCCTGAAATGCGCCTTCGGCGTCACCTCTGGGAAATTCTTAGGATTTGTCATTCGACATCGTGGAATTGAAATCGATCCGGAGAAGATTAAAGCTATCTTAAAAATGCCACCTCCTAAAACCTTGAAACAACAACGGTCCTTTCAAGGTAAATTGGCATATCTTCGACGCTTTATCTCAAACTTGTCAGGAAGGTGTCAGCCTTTTTCTGCTTTAGTTAAGAAAGATGCCAAGTTTACTTGGGACTCTAAATGTCAACATGCCTTCGATGACATCAAACAATACCTAATGACACCTCTTGTCTTAGCAGCCCCAGTCTCGGGACGACCGTTGATACTTTATATCACTGCTTTAGATGACTCTCTTAAAGCCCTGTTAGCCCAGGTCAATGATGAGGGAAAAGAAAATGCGCCCTATTACTTAAGCTGTCATCTAATTCCGACGGAAGTAAGGTATCCTCCTATTGAGAGGCATTGTTTGGCCCTGATCTTCTCCGCACAGAAGCTCAGGAACTACATGCTTTCTCATAAGGTCAACCTTATTTCGATGTTTAATGCATTACAATATTTGATGACCCGACCGATGCTTTCCGGCAGAATTGCTAGGTGGTCAATGATATTATTTGAATTCCATATAACTTTCGTTCCGCTTTGTGTCATAAAGGGACAAGTCCTGGCAGACTTCCTCGCAGCACACCCCTTACCGGTAGAATCGCCTCTCAACGACGACTTGCCAGACAAGCATATAATGAGCCTAGAAGATCCTGATGATCAGCATTGGGAATTGTCTTCGACGGAGCATCCTCATCACAGAAAGATAAAGAATCGCAAACGATAGTGCCCGGTAAGGCAGGAATCATACTAATCTTTATAACACCGGAGCGGGGGATGTTAAGGTATTCCTATCACTTAACAAAACCGTGTATGAATAATGAGGCAAAATACGAAGCCCTCGTAACAGGATTGGAATTAACTATTCAGATGGGAATAACAGATATCAATATCTATGGAGATTCACAGTTGATCATTCAGTAAGTTGCGGGACAGTACAGAATTCTGAAGCCAAGACTCGAGCAGTACTTTTAGTACTCCATGAAACTGTTGGAGTAAATTCTAAATGTAACAATCTACAAGATTCCTAGAAGAGAAAATGCTCTCGCAGATACGTTAGCCCAACTTGCAAAAGAATTTGCCTGCTTACAGGATGAGTCAGTTGAAATGTCGGTTCAAGGACGGCAGGTCCTCTCACAGCTCGACATGGATACAATACACAAATCATAAAAAGCAGAAGAAACAGTTGCAGCAGTGACAAAAAATACAGAAGATTGGCATCAGCTGCTAATAGACTACTTGTCTTCCTGACTCATGTAGATAATTCATATGGATGATTCTTAACCCCTAAGCCCCTGGCTAAGAGGGTTAGGAACAATATAGTGAATGTCTCAAATGAGTCCTTTCATGGCTCATATGGGCTTAATATGGCTTCATGGCTCAACCAAAAATGATTCCATTTCACTCACACTTGATCAATCTTCCTTTTTTCAAAATTTCAGTTTTTGACCCCCGGGGCCTCTACCCACCAAACCTACCAAATACTCTTGAAATGACCCAAAATTTGCAAAATTACCTAAATTACCCAAGATTCTTCAAAATTAATCCTAAACACTTCCCACCATTCAAATTGACCATCTTTGGCTAAAAATACCAAAATTTCCAAAAATACCCCTAAAACCCCCCAAAATTACCAAAATACCCTTTTACCCCAAAAATCCAAAAATTCTAAAAATTCCCAGAAAATTCCAGAAAATCCCAAATATTCTCAATCTCATTTTGTTCAACTACACCATGTGTCAATTTTGTCAATTTACCCCACTTTTACCAAAACCCCCAATTTGACCCATTTTTTAACCAAAGTGAACGCAATGTCAAACCAAACCACCCCAATTGACCTCAATTTTGGTCCAATTCAATTCTAAACTCCAATTAAATATCCCCGATATCAATTTAGACCAAATCCAAGTCCAATTTGATTGACATTTGGGCCCAATTCCAATTTGGCGCTTAAGGCCCAATTTTGACCCATGACCCAAACCTAGCCCAATTCAACTCCAATTGGCCACAAATCTTTTCTAAAGCCTTCCTAACATCCCCATAAACAAAACACTAACTTTATTTGCCCAAAATTTGAACCTAAACTCCACCCAAACCTAACCCAAAACCAAAATCCCTTAAATTGACCTAAGCCCAAACCTAACCCAAATTGGCCCAAATCCAAAAATTAGAGCCCAACCAAAGTTGAAAACTCTTTGTAACACTCCAATAAACATTTTTCAACATTAATTTTACACCAAATTCAACCTTAGCCCAACCTTAGCCCAAGTTAGTCCAATTTGGCCCACCTTGGCCCCTTTTACCAAAAAAGCCCAAATTCAACCCAATTCTACTCCAAATCACACCAAATTGATTCCAAACCATTCATAAAACATCCCTAAACTAAACCCAACATTTATTTGGCATGGTCTTTCACAAAATTATTCATCCAAAAGTCCATTTTGAAATATAAAGGCCCACCCATTTAAGCCTTTTAAAAAGCCCACTTCCACCAAACCTAGAAGCCCAAAAATTCATCCAAAGCCCACATGACAATTCCTTCTCATCATCCACTTGATAAAATCATTCCCTAAATTTTGAAACCTATGATTAAATCATTCCAAATTAGTCTTTATGTAAATTCCCATCAAAATGACAAATTTCCTAATATCCATTCCAATGAAATTGACTAAGCCATCCCCAAGCCCAAATGAAGCCATGAAGCCATCCTTAAGCCCCATGTAAAGCCATGAGAAGTTTGACATGTGACCATCCCATAAATGGCAAGAGGAGGAGCCTCTTTAAGGATTCTCTTAAAGGTGATTAAACCTTTTCATGCTTCCCCTAAACTATGCTTAATCTTAAACATGCTTGGATAGTGACTTCTCCCCACTAATCTAGCTGACTCGCCTGACCTCCCTCAGCCCAAATCAGAGCTTGGAAAGGTGCACCCAACCCAAACCCATAGGATGACCAAATTGAGTCCAAAGGAGCCCCTTCCCCATTCCATTTTGAATGAAGCTTTCTACACATGGCCAATCTCCATTACTTACACCATTGCCAACCCCTGACCCTCCTGATTACAACAGTGACTTGACCCTGGCCGGCCGCCACCACCATAGCTGTCCGAAACCACCAGGCTGAGAGAACCCATGTGAGCTAATTTTTGAATTTCTCCTTGCTGAGTTGTCCCAGCCCAATTGAACACCATGGCTGTTCCTCCCTTGCCCTCTGTAGTTGATCCAAGCCATCAAACCCCCCTGGTGAGCCCTCCAGCCACCTCTATTTAAGCACCACCTCCTCTCGGCCAAAAGAGGTGTTCAACAAAACCTTACCAAAACTCTGCCAAAATCACTCCAGATCCCTCTCTAGACATAGAGAACTTGATCCCCACTGAAATCCAGCCCTAAAGCCTTCTCTGTGAGTCCAATTTTGGAGTTAAAATTCAAGCCCAAAACCAGGACACTTCACCACAGTGAGCCAATCTTCAAATTGATTGACTCTACACCTTCACTCGTACCAAGAGGAGAAGTTCCCCAGCAAAAGCCCCTTCACTGTGCCAGCCATTGCTTCCGACTCTCCAAGCTTTGTGATCGGCCTTGGTCACTTTTGTACGTAGGCATTTCCCCAGAGCAAGAGACTTCATCTGGAGCTTGCTTGGACTTAATCGAAGGTGACACAACCCTCAGATCGAAGCTTCACTTCTTTGACCAAAGGTATGAACTCACTCTTCCTCCCGAGCTCCTGGAGATTATCCATTTAGTTTGAGTTGATTTCAATGTACCTTAACCGTATAGATGTGTTCGTCTCTTCAAGAAGAATCAATAGAGTATAAGAACGGAAAAATCCATGGAGAATCGAGTGAGATCTTAAGGTTTTAGTGTGGACGGTCACGGTTGCACACCAGTCGGAGACGATAACCAGGAGCCATTGGATCGCGCGTGAATCGATCGTATAGTCGAGATGAAGTCAGACAGCGCAATGGTACGTGAATGGCAGGCCCCCGTAGTGCTGACTCAGATGGCGGCGTTGAATCACGGAGTGACGCATGGGCTTTCGATCCGGATGAGGATGACGTGGCGCAGAGTTGGATAAGTAGAAAATTAGGATTTTTTTTGGATTTATTTAAATACCAAAACTTCAAAAATTCATATCTTTGCAAAGAAAAATCAGAAAAATAAAATAAAAATACCCTCTTGCTCAGTGAACAGAGGAGAATAATGTGGAAAAGAAATCAAGTTAATTGGATGAGTATTTTATTTTTAATAATTTATTTACTGTTTATAATGTTTTGATTCTCCAATTGCATAGATAATTGACCATGGCATGAGACCATAGGGCTTTTGAATCCTCTAATCTTGGGAACATTCCTTGAATTTTTCAAGGTCAGAGGCCATCTCTGTGAAAAGTTATTGATTTTTCAAGTTCATGCCACTGTTTTAGGTATTCTAATTCCAATAATTAGCATGTCGTAAAATAAATTCTAGGAAAATTTGGTGGTGTTTCTTAGGACCAGGGGACCCTATGAAAAATATATTTTGAGTTAATTCATTCCTAATAACCCTAATTGGCCTAAACTCCCAAAATTGAATTTGAATTAATTAGGTTAACCACACACCAAATTGACTTGAAAATAATTCTCCATTGCTCCTTAGGGTCAGAGGAACTTTACATAAAATTTTGAAATCAATTGGACTTGATTAACCCCACCAAATGGATTGATTAAGCCTCACAAGCAAAATGGAACTTTAAAAATTCATAACTCAAAAAATACTTTTCAAAAATTCCATTGGACTCTTAAGATGAGCTGTTCCGAATTCGAGCTAATCCCTTTTGAAATTTCCATAATTCAATCCTTTGAAACCTTAAACTTTGAAATTCTTGAGAGCAAAACCACTGATCATTATCGAGAGTTTTCTTAAATGATTCCCGTCATTTAAGATGTAATTAACTATAGGGGCTTGCCCTTATAGGGAACTTTAAGAACCTAGGTAATATAAACCCAGCTTAATTTCTTTATATTAAGTAGGGGAACTTGTCGGCTTATAAAATTGGTTTGTAGACAAAACAGATGTCACAAATCTTCTAGTTTATTTAATCGAGCCCCATCATCAAGCAGTATGTCTATTCTTCGGGATAGATACACGGTTTGTGATGCAATGCTCGTTTATATAAACTATTTGGGATGTGAGATCGGTTTGATTTCATATCTTAAAATTTTCAAACATAAAGTTATTTTCAAAATCAATTGCTTCTTTCTAAAACTGTATATATATATATATATATATATATATATTTAAATTAAATTTAGAATTCACCGACAACTTCGTAGGCGACCCCTTTTCAAAACACAACCTAAAAATATGCCGACATCGCTCATCAATCGGGGTCTCGAAGATGAAAATGAAGATTAAAAGACTAGGGTAATATCGGCCCTCAAAGATGACCGATTGCATGAATGTGCCAAAAGTTGTCACCAATGCCAAATACATGGAGTGGTTCTACATCAACCTCCAAATGTGCTACATCCGACAATCGCGTCGTGGCCATTTCAGTGTTGGGGCGCCCTCTTCAAGAGGACATCGCTTCATTCTTGCAGCCACAGATTACTTTTCCAAGTGGGCAAAAGCTATACCGCTCAGAGAAGTGAAAGTGCATCATGTGTTGCAGTTCTTCAAGAATCAAGTTGTCTACAGTTTCGAAGTACCGCGCAGAATCATTTCAGATAATGGGTCCACATTTAAGAGTACGAAGATCAACAATTTTGTCAGAAGATACGGGATTGATTGGCGTTATTCGACGATCTATTACCCAAGAGCAAACAGCTTGGCCGAGGCTTTTAATAAAACTCTCGTCCAAATCCTAGATAAAACCTTGGACGACAACAAAAGAAATTGTCACGAGAAGTTGTTAGAAGCCTTATGGGCATACAGGATGACTTTCAGAACTCTTACTCAGTCTACATCTTACGCTTTAGTGTACAGTTCCGAGGCCGTCTTACCCTTGGAAGTACATCTTCCGTCACTCAGGATTGCAGTTGCAGAAAAGATCACTATAGAAGAAAATGCCAAATTACGATTGGAAGAATTGGAAAGCTTGGAAGGAAAAAGACTTTTAGCACAGCAAAATTTGGAACTCTATCAAACCAAGATGATCCAGGCCCACGATAAACTAGTCCGTCAAAGGACATTTAAAGTCGGTGACTTGGTTCTAGTTCTCCGAAGATCTATTCTTGCACACCGCATGATAGGAGGTAAATTTGAACCAACATGGGAAGGGCCATTCGTGGTCAAGACAGTCTACTCAGGAGGTTCCTACCAACTGGTGAATTGCCATGGAGAACGACCTATGCTTCCAATCAATGGACGATATTTGAAGAAGTATTACGCAACCTGATGTTTCGAATGATGAACTTTAAAAATGAGGTCTCATTCCTAGAAGCACGAGTAGAGTAATCATTTGCGACTGGGTCTGAACCCAAAACATAAAAAAAATGGATGATAAAAAGAAAATAATTAACAAAAAATGTTTTTAAAAAAATGTGTGAAATCATGATAATAAAGTCTTTATCTTTCCTTTTAAATAAATTCATTCCTGATCTTTCGCTCATCTCTTCCTACTTTCTTTAAAAAGTAAAAGAGATAAATAAGAATTTTTCATTAATAAATGTTTTTCTTATTGTTCTTGTTCTTAGTATAGCCCCTGATCCTTTCCTTGTTTTTTTGCAGGGAAATGTCGAACGGGCGGTTGATTCTAAACTTTAGAAATGGTGTGAGTCTAGCACTTGATGAAAAGAGGGTGAGGGATGGAGCCGTGATCGAGATTGACTCTGACTTCACACCAGTCGGGCTACAATGTAAAGAAAATGATTGGACCCCGATTGATCGGAAAGAGTTCCATAGCCAGACAGTGATGAAAGTGGGAGGCCCAAGTCAGCAATCCGCCTGCAAGAAGAGAAAAGCAAACGCCGCTCATGCAACGAGAGAAGATAAGAAAATCAAGTCCCAGGCTTGTCAGTGCCATGCCCGCAGAAGTCCAAGGGGTAAGGAGAGCTACTTTCACTGCCACCCAGCGGAGGAACATGAATCGCCGCATTCGCAAGATGTTAAACAAGTTAGCAGCAGATCAACATGAAGAGACAGTTGCTACCTTCAATTCAAATACTCCGAAGAAATTGGTTCATCAGGAACCGGAAAGGAGGAGATCAACTCCAAGGAAAGCAAAACAGATAAAGGAAATTCCAAGAAGAGTAGAAATAGAATCAGCGCCTCGACGCCAAGCAGATGCACCAGTTCTGAAGAGTCTTGTTGCGAAAGCAACCCCGGAGGATGTCCCGACAGAGGCTATCCCCGAGGAGCCAAGACATGCGGGAGAGCATGCCGGGGTTGAACCATACATTCCCCAGTACGTTACTAGACCATGCCGATTATAGATAATTCCAGAATTTGAGTTGGAAAGATTCCAGTTCTTTTTAAACCTTCGAGACTGGAACCAGATTCCCGTCCTCTTTAAATTTTTGAGACTGGAATCAGATTCCAGTTCTCTCCTTTCGAGGTCGGTACCAAATTCCGACTCTCTTCCCAAGATTGATACCAAATTTCAACTCTCTCCTTCCGAGAATGGTACCAAATTCCAATTCTTATTTCGAGATCAGTACCTAAATTTTTATTCTCATCCTTTTCAATCGACACATAAACTCTGATTCTCACTCCGAGGTTGGTACCTAAATTCCAATTATCTTCGCAATCCCAAGGTTGGAACCTAGGTTCCAATTCTCATTTCAAATCCAGATTTTCTTGAATTGATTTTAAATTAAACCTTAATCAAAATTGAAACTCGAAGCAAATCAAAATCTAAACTCACACATTAAAAAAAAAAACTCGGAACATAAAATGATTTGAAATCTAAATAAAATTTCCCCAGATCTTATGATGTGGAATTCACCTCCTTCTCTTTTCCCCAGCGAGAGTTCAGGGATCTCCAGACTTGGAGATATATTCGATACTCCCCAGCGGAAATTTTTTTCTACTCTGTTCTAAGTGTGTCACTTAGACATCTGTGTTGGCTTTGTTAATCTCTTCGGTAAACGCCAATACGCGTGGTGTGCTTGGTTAGCACACCACACCTATTGGGGGGTCCATTTGTTGACCTCATTTTTGATGAGGTCTTTTCTCTTCTCTCTCCTTTGTACTTAGGATCTAGCCTTAGGTTTTCCCTTTGACTATCCTAGAGGATTAGAGATGGAACCCACCACTCATAACTCCCCCTAATTCACTTGGAGGGTTAAAATCAAATGTGGAGGTTTAAAGGATGAGTTCCTTATAGGACCCTTTGGCCTTAGGACTACCTTGGGTGGCCTGGTCTGGTGAGGGTTGACCTACACACATTACACTTTCACACACATTCCAAATCCTAAAACCATTCATACCTAGCTTGACTTTCTGACTCTTGTAGGTAATTCGTATGGATGAACCTTAACCCCTAGGCCCTTGGCTAAGAGGGTTAGGAACAACATAGTGAATGCCTCAAATGAGTCCTCTCATGGCTCTTATGGGCTTGATATGGCTTCATGGCTCAACCAAAGTGGTTCCATTCTACTCAAACTTGATTAATCTTCATTTTTCCAAAATTTCAATTTTTGACCCCCGGGGCCTTACACCTACCAAATGCCTTTGAAGCTACCCAAAATTTGCAAAATCACGTAGATTGCCCAAAATTCCTCAAAACCAATCCTAAACATTTCTTTCCACTCAAATTGATCATCCTTAGCCAAATATACCAAATTTTCCAAAAATACCCCACAATACCCTCCAAATACCCAAAATACCCTTTTAACCCAAAAATTCCATAAATTCCAAAATTCCTAGAAAATTCCAGAAAATCCCAAATATTCTTAATTTCATTTTGTTCAACTACTCCATAGGCCAATTTTGTCAATTTAACCAAATTTTACTAAAACCCCCAATTTGGCCCATTTTTAACCAAAGTAAGCCCAATGTCAAACCAAATCAACCCAATTGACCACAATATTGATCCAATCCAATTCTGAACATCAATTCTATTTTTCAGTTTTTATTTTATTTTAAAATTAATTAATACTCTAAAACTCAAAATAATTATAATAAATAAAATATAATTCAAAAAATCACCAAAATGGGTCCAAGTGGTCCTCTGGTCATTAGGAACATCCCATAATTTTCTGAAGGAAAGAAAGCTTGCCTTGGTCATGTTGTTGAATTTCCATTGAAAACCCTTATTTTTCACTAAAAATAATTATATAAATAAATTAAATTCAGAAAAATCACATTTTCTCTTCTAATGTCTTAATTGACATGTGAGTGAGGTGACATAAAAATTTCAAATTCATTTGAGCTCAACTTAGTGAGTTATGAAATAAATAAGCCTAAAAGGGCATAAAGGTAATTAAAGAATTTTAACCCATAATTAAAACTTTAGGTTTAATCAAAATGTGGGGTAAAATATTTGATTTTAACTTTCTCTTGGATGATTGAAACTTAGGAAAATTAAAAGGGTAGAAACCTATTAAACACTTTGAAAATATCAAAATAAAACTCTAATTAATTAAATAATTTAAATTTTGGAAGGAATATATTTAAAATTTGGATTATTAAAATAGGGATATTATTAAGAGGATATTTATTCTTTAATTTAAAAATCCCTAAATAAGTCACATCAATAATATTTAGTTCTTAATTAAAAATTAAAATAATAATCCAAACTAAATAAATTAAAAATTAAAAGAAGATAACCCTTAAATGAATTAAAGCTTAAAATGTTAAATGGTCCAATAATTAAAATCAAATTTAAAATCTTGGAGTTAAATTAAATTAAATTAAATTAAGTCAAGTCAAAGTTTAAATTAAATTAAATTAACACCTTAACAATTAAATTAAATTAAATTTAAAATATTGAAACTAAAATTAAATTAAATTAAGATTAAATTAAAATTAAATTAAATTAAATAAAATTAAATGAAATGAAATTAAATTAAATTAAATTAAATTAATTAAATTAACATCACTTAACAACAAACCTAAATGAAATCATTAAGAGTTAAATCAAAACATATGAAAGATTTCAACACCTTTTTTTTCAATATAAGTAAATCTAAAACATGAAAAGTTAATCTGAAATATAATATCACTTAAAGTGTAAAGATTTAAATTAAATCTAAAATAACTCGAACCCTATTCCAAACTTAATAATCATTAATTAATTTTTATAATTAAATCAAATCAAATTAAATCATTAAAATATTTATTACTTTGCCCTTAGAAGGCTTTTATTGTTATAAATCTTAAATGAAGCATCAAGTGAAGTGTCAATTCACACATAAGATATTCAAATGTCTTAAGTTCACTGAGCAAGAAACAAAACAAAATTAAAATCCTTTGATGATTAATTCACCAATACAATAAAATTCATTTGAACTTAAAATAATCCCAGAAGTATTGAAAAGATGTTTAAGATTCGTCTTAAACACTTCCTCGATACGATGGGGTTTTTTAGAAGAATCTTAATTGTTCTTTGGTGAAGAAAATCATCCTTAAACCAAACCAACAACCTAGACGTCATAGGAAATGACTAGCAATAGGATTAGGATTATGGTAGACAACCAAAACCCTTTCCCTTAGCTTTAACTAGGTATTTCTTGCAAAAATATGTTTAAATACTCTAACATGTGTTTTAATTATAGCTTGGGATGACGGGAAGACCCTCAAGTACGCTTTTACTTTGTTGCAATTTACCTACATGTGCTGCATTTTAATTTTCTTGCATGGTAAAACAACTGTTGCCTGAAAACCAAAACCTATAGGATAGCTACAAAACTGAAACCAAAACTAAATTAAAAGTCATCACAAGATAAAATTCACCGCCACAACATTCCAAAATATAAAACAACTCAAAATTTAATCACGAACAAAACAACAAAACTGCAATTACAACTAAATTAAAATATCTCATTGGACGATCGCGAATACCTCGGATGATGTAACCTACGTTTTGCTAACGAAATTTCCCACAGTCTAAATAAAAGTGTGGAACTCATTCAGTTGAGTTTAGCAAATTCATCTGGACTAAGTGAATCAGATAAAAATAACGATGCCGGAATGATGGAACCGTGAGATCTTAACCGGTGTTGTTATAATAAACTTTAAGATTTGTTTTAATAAAAACATTAAAAACACTTGGATTTTAAGATTTTCTCTAAACTAAGACACTTTTCTCATCCCCTGATTTTCAACTTCTAGAACTAAACCTCTGCAACAACAAGGAGCTTGGAGTACGGTGGGCAGCACGGCCATCTTCCTAAGCAAAACTCGGGTCTACATCAGTTAAATATTCCTTAGAATTAAATAACCAATCCATAGGACTTCGAGGTAGCTTGCCTAGCGCAACATAATTCCTTAAATTTTTGTTAGGCATTTGTATAATCATGTTATGCAAATTAACCCCTGACCAGTCTTAGACATAAACCATCACATCTTCGAGGCTATTTGTGTGATTATGTCATACAAATATAAGACCTAAATAAATAAAATTGGCAGGATTGCAACATTAAAAAAACTCCCAAATTGAAGCTAAACAATAGGATAGTTTGGGAAGTTGTCAAGATTCTTCTTGGATCCTCAACTTCTCCTACTTCTCTTCCATTGGACTCTTAAGATGAACTGTTCCGAATTCGAGCTAATCCCTTTTGAAATTTCCAAAATTCAATCCTTTGAAACCTTAAACTTTGAAATTCTTGAGAGCAAAACCACTGATCATTATCGAGAGTTTTCTTAAATGATTCACGTCATTTAAGATGTAATTAACTATAGGGGCTTGCCCTTATAGGGAACTTTAAGAACCTAGGTAATATAAACCCTGCTTAATTTCTTTATATTAAGCAGGGGAACTTGTCGGCTTATAAAATTGGTTTGTAGACCAAACGGATGTCACAAATCTTCTAGTTTATTTAATCGAGCCCCATCATCAAGCAGTATGGCTATTCTTCGGGATAGATACACGGTTTGTGATGCGGTGCTCGTTTATATAAACTATTTGGGATGTGAGATCGGTTTGATTTCATATCTTAAAATTTTCAAACATAAAGTTATTTTCAAAATCAATTTCTTCTTTCTAAAACTGTATATATATATTTAAATTAAATTTAAAATTCACCGACAACTTCTGTAGGCGACCCGTTTTCAAAACACAACCTAAAAATATGCCGACATCGCTCATCAATCGGGTCAGAAGATGAAAATGAAGATTAAAATACTAGGGTAATACTGGCCTTCAATGATGACCGATTGCATGAAAGTTGCCAAAAGTTGTCACCAATGCCAAATACATGGAGTGGTTCTACATCAACCTCCAAATGTGCTACATCCGACAATCGCGTCATGGCCATTTCAGTGTTGGGGCGCCCTCTTCTAGAGGACATCGCTTCATTCTTGTAGCCAAAGATTACTTTTCCAAGTGGGCAAAAGCTATACCGCTCAGAGAGGTGAAAGCGCATCATGTGTTGCAGTTCTTCAAGAATCAAGTTGTCTACAGTTTCGAAGTACCGCGCAGAATCATTTCAGATAATAGGTCCACATTTAAGAGTACGAAGATCAACAATTTTGTCAGAAGACACGGGATTGATTGGCGTTATTCGACGATCTATTACCCAAGAGCAAATAGCTTGGCCGAGGCTTTTAATAAAACTCTCGTCAAAATCCTAAATAAAACCTTGGACGACAACAAAAGAAATTGTCACGAGAAGTTGTTAGAAGCCTTATGGGCATACATGACGACTTTCAGAACTCCTACTCAGTCTACATCTTACGCTTTAGTGTACGGGTCCGAGGCCGTCTTACCCTTGGAAGTACATCTTCCGTCACTCAGGATTGCAGTTGCAGAAAAGATCACTATAGAAGAAAATGCCAAATTACGATTGGAAGAATTGGAAAGCTTGGAAGGAAAAAGACTTTTAGCACAGCAGAATTTGAAACTGTATCAAGCCAAGATGATCCAGGCCCACGATAAACTAGTCCGTCCAAGGACATTTAAAGTCGGTGACTTGGTTCTAGTTCTCAGAATACCTATTCTTGCACACCGCATGATAGGAGGTAAATTTGAACCAACATGGGAAGGACCATTCGTGGTCGATACAGTCTACTCAGGAGGTTCCTACCAACTGGTGAATTACCATGGAGAACGACCTATGCTTCCAATCAATGGACGATATTTGAAGAAGTATTACGCAACCTGATGTTTCGAATGATGAACTTTAAAAATGAGGTCTCATTCCTAGAAGCACGGGTAGAGTAATCATTTGCGACTGGGTCCGAACCCAAAACATAAAAAAAATGGATGATAAAAAGAAAATCATTAACAAAAAATGTTTTTAAAAAAATGTGTGAAATCATGATAATAAAGTCTTTATCTCTCCTTTTAAATCAATTCATTCCTGATCTTTCGCTCATCTCTTCCTACTTTCTTTAAAAAGTAAAAGAGATAAATAAGAATTTTTCATTAATAAATGTTTTTCTTATTGTTCTTGTTCTTAGTACAGCCCCTGATCCTTTCCTTATTTTTTTGCAGGGAAATGTCGAACGGGCGGTTGATTCTAAACTTTAGAAATGGCGTGAGTCTAGTACTTGATGAAAAGAGGGTGAGGGATGGAGCCGTGATCGAGATTGACTCTGACTTCACACCAGTCGGGCTACAATGTAAATAAAATGATTGGACCCTGATTAATTGGAAAGAGTTCCATAGCCAGATAGTGATGAAAGTGGGTGGCTCAAGTCAGCAATCCGCCTGCAAGAAGAGAAAAGGAAACGGCGCTCATGCAACGGGAGAAGATAAGAAAAGCAAGTCTGTTGTTGCTACAGCAGAGGGCAGGCTTGTCAGCGCCATGCCCGCAGAAGTCCACGGGGTAAGGAGAGCTACTCTCACTGCCACCCAGCGGAGGAACATGAATCACCGCATTCGCAATATGTTAAACATGTTAACAGCAGATCAACATGAAGAGACAGTTGCTACCGTCAATACAAATACTCCGAAGAAATTGGTTCATCAGGAACCGGAAAGGAGGAGATCAACTCCAAGGAAAGCAAAACAGATAAAGGAAATTCCAAGAAGAGTAGAAATAGAATCAGCACCTCGACGCTAGCGGATGCACCGGTTCGAAGAGTCTTGTTGCGAAAGCAACCCCGGAGGATGTCCCGACAGAGGCTATCCCCGAGGAGCCAAGACATGCGGGAGAGCATGCCGTGGTTGAACCATACATTCCCTAGTACGTTACTAGACCATACCAATTATAGATAATTCCAGAATATGAGTTGGAAAGAATGCAAAATGTTGAAAAGAAAACTTTTGAATACTTTGAAAGAATTCGAGGCAAGAGGGTCAACATCTTGGAAGGCCTCGAGCTGCATACAGATGTGTTTTCGGATTACGAGCAGCAGCAAATTGTAGACTGCGTACTTGTGCTTCAGAAAATGGGCTGAGCCAGTCACCTTAGGTAAAAGACCTATTCAGAAACCGAAGATGGATGCCAGGAAAAGGAAGAATTACAATCTAATGCGGATGTTGCTACAACTTCGCGGTAGAGAGAAAAGGGAATCCACCAGGAATACTCCATCGCAGTGAGGTGGATGTGATGCCGAATATTATCAAGAGAATGGTAAAAAGAATGATAACATGGAGGGTATTGCCTGCGGATTGCATACCCAACAGCTGCATCATTAACAACTACAAGGAGGGCGATTGCATACCTCCACACATAGACCATCAAGACTTCGTCAGACCTTTCTGCACAGTGTCTTTTGTCAACCAATGTAACATCATGTTCGGATCTGACCTCCGGATTGCGAGCCCCGGTGAGTTCCGAGGGCGGTGGAGATACCACTATCGGTAGGTTCCGTCTCGGTGTTGAAAGGAAACAGAGCGGACATCGCAAAACATTGCATTCCGGGAGTGCTCGTGGAACGAATCTCCGTCACTTTCGGGAGAATGGATGACAGAAAATGTCTTTCCACTTTCAGCCAGATCCAGAGTTAGAGAGTCTCCGGCCCTACGAGATGTGATTTACATGGGAAATATCACACCTCCAATGCACATCCATACGACATTCCTGCCAAGGATGACTTAGAAGGTGATGTTATTGGCCATGTATCTCACTATTCATACATGGATTTTGACAGCTGCTTTTGAAAGAAACTTAAAGAATGTTACACAATCCGTTTTGGATATATATGGATTGTATGAGATGTTTAATTCTTAAGGAAAATATCATCATGTTTTGGAGCAAGATGTATGATGTATTTTCGACGAGATTAGAATGAAAATGACCATGTCATGTTTTGCCTTCACCTCTTTTTGTGCAAATTGACAGGGAAACGCCATTAGGTTAAATGAGCTTCGAACAAAGAACAAAGGGAAAATAAAAATAAATGAGAACTCTTTTTAAAAAAAAATATCTGAATGTCAAAACAAACTACAAATAAACACGAATTCTAAATAAATGTGAACCCTAAATTGAAAATCTAGCTAAAATCAAATCACAACAAGAGACTAAGACAAATCCCTGAATCTGAAATCCCCAGCCTTCGGCTATTCTCAAATCTCTTTTGACTCTCCATATTTTCTTCTCTCTTTTGAGAATGTCGACTTAATCTATTGACACAGAACCACGAAAATTTTTGATTTGGTTCTGATGACATGGATTCATATCCTTTACCAAATAATCAGACTTTGATCGATCCTCGTGGGACGTGAAACACTTTCAAGTCTCATTCCAAATCTTCCGCTAAACTAAAATCTCCACAGCAAATTTCAACCTTCGAGACTGGAACCAGATTTCAGTTCTCTTTAAACTTTTGAGACTCGAACTAGATTCCAGTTCACTTTAAACCTTCGAGACTGGAACCAGATTCCAGTTCTCTTTAAACCTTCGAGACTGGAACCAGATTCCCGTCCTCTTTAAATTTTCGAGACTGGAATCAGATTCCAGTTCTCTCCTTTCGAGGTCGGTACCAAATTCCGACTCTCTTCCCAAGATTGATACCAAATTTCAACTCTCTCCTTCCGAGAATGGTACCAAATTCCAAATCTTATTTCGAGATCAGTACCTAAATTTTGATTCTCATCCTTTTCAATTGATACATAAACTCTGATTCTCACTCCGAGGTTGGTACCTAAATTCCAATTATCTTCGCAATCCCAAGGTTGGAACCTAGGTTCCAATTCTCATTTCAAATCTAGATTTTCTTGAATTGATTTTAAATTAAACCTTAATCAAAATTGAAACTCGAAGCAAATCAAAATCTAAACTCACACATTAAAAAAAACTTGGAACATAAAATGATATGAAATCTAAATAAAATTTCCCCAGATCTTATGATGTGGAATTCACCTCCTTCTCTTTTCCCTAGCGAGAGTTCAGGGATCTCCAGACTTGGAGATATACTCGATACTCCCCAGCGGAAATTTGTTTCTACTCTGTTCTAAGTGTGTCACTTAGACGTCTGTGTTGGCTTTCTTGATCTCTTCGGTCAATGCCAATACGCGTGGTGTGCTTGGTTAGCACACCACACCTATTGGGGGTCCATTTGTTGACCTCATTTTTTATGAGGTCTTTTCTCTTCTCTCTCCTTTGTACTTAGGATCTAGCCTTAGGTTTTCCCTTTGACTATCCTAGAGGATTAGAGATGGAACCCACCACTCATAACTCCCCCTAATTCACTTGGAGGGTTAAAATCAAATGTGGAGGTTTAAAGGATGGGTTCCTTATAGGACCCTTTGGCCTTAGGACTACCACAGGTGGCTCGGTCGCAGTGAGGGTTGACCTACACACATTACACTTTCACACACATTCCAAATCCTAAAACCATTCATACCTAGCTTGACTTTCCGACTCTTGTAGGTAATTCGTATGGATGAACCTTAACCCCTAGTGCCCTTGGCTAAGAGGGTTAGGAACAACATAGTGAATGCCTCAAATGAGTCCTCTCATGGCTCTTATGGGCTTGATATGGCTTCATGGCTCAACCAAAGTGATTCCATTCTACTCAAACTTGATCAATCTTCATTTTTCCAAAATTTCAATTTTTGACCCCCGGGGCCCTACACCTACCAAACCTACCAAATGCCTTTGAAGCTACCCAAAATTTGCAAAATCACGTAGATTACCCAAAATTCCTCAAAACCAATCCTAAACATTTCTTTCCACTCAAATTGATCATCCTTAGCCAAATATACCAAATTTTCCAAAAATATCCCACAATACCCTCCTGATACCCAAAATACCCTTTTAACCAAAAAATTCCATAAATTCCAAAATTCCTAGAAAATTCCAGAAAATCCCAAATATTCTTAATTTCATTTTGTTCAACTACTCCATAGGCCAATTTTGTCAATTTAACCAAATTTTACCAAAACCCCCAATTTGGCCCATTTTTAACCAAAGTAAGCCCAATGTCAAACCAAATCAACCCAATTGACCACAATATTGATCCAATCCAATTCTAAACATCAATTCAATATCCCCAATATCAATTTGATTAACATTTGGATCCAATTCCAATTTGAAGCTTAAAGCCCAATTTTGGCCCATGACCTAAACTTAGCCCAAACTAACCCAACTCAACTCTAATTAACCCCAAATCTTTTCCTAAACCTTCCTAATATCCCCACAAACAAAACACTAACAAGGTTTGCCCAAAATTTGAACCCAAACTCCACCCAAACCTAATACAAAACCAAAATTCCCAATTTTGGCCTAAACCCACAATGAACCCAAATGGGGCCAAATCCCAAAATCAAAGCCCAAACAAAGTTGAAAACTCTTTGTAACACTCCTGTAAATATTTCTCAATATTAATTTTAGATCAATCTAACATTAGCCCAACCTTAGTCCATGTTAGCCTAATTTGACCCACTTTGGCCCCTATACCAAAAAGTCCCAAATCAAACCCAATTCAACTCCAAATCACCTCAAATTTGTTTCAAATAACTCATGACACATCCATAAACTAAACCAAACATTTGTTTGGCCCAATCCTTCACAAAATTTCCATCCACCAATTTTTTTTCAAACCTAAAGGCCCACTTTCTTAAACCATTCTAAAATCCCACTTCCACCAAATCCAAAAGCCCTAAAATTCATCCAAAGTCCATATGACACTCTTTTTCATCATGCATTCAATTAAAATCATCCCTAAGTCCTAAACCAATGATCAAATAATTCTAAATAAAGCTTCATCCAAATTTCCACCAAAATATCCAAAATCCTTAAAATCCATTTTTATGAAATTGACCAAACTTTTTCCAAGCCAAATGTGAGCCATTGAGCCATCTACAAGCCACATGGAAGCCATGGAAGCCACTTTCCACCTCACCAAACCATTAATGGCAAGAAGAGGAGATTCTTTCCTAATCCTTCATTAAGTCCTTTTAACCATATTCATGTCAGACTCTAAACCAAGCTTAGCCACCAAGAGACCTCACCACTCTCTCTTGGCTGACCCAAATGATTCCTCCCAGCCCAAAGTCAAGCCTTGGGGAGGTGCACCTAGCCTAAACCATGCCTTGGACCAAATCAAGCCAAAATTAGCCTCCCCCTTTCCATTTAAATCAAACCTTAGACACTTGTCCAAAGCCAATTAACTGCACCAAACCCCAGCCCTGACTCCCCTAAGTCAGATGGTGACCAGACTCTAGCTTCCCAGCCACTAGGCCGCCGGAAACCACCAGGCCGAGAAGGCTAGTTTGATTCAAAATTTCAATTCTCACCTGCTGAGCTGCCCCACTCAAACTGGCCACCACAGCTCTTCATCTCCCCCCTAAGCAGCTGATCCCAGCCATCAATTGCCCTTGGGAAGCCCTGGCCATGGCTATTTAAACCAGCGACCCCCTCTCGGCCAAAAGGTTGGTTGAAACCAACCTTCACATAATTCCTCCAAACTCCTCACAAAGCTTCCTCTAGCTAAGAGCAATGCATCCCTACTGTTCTCCTGCCCTAAATCCTAGTGATTGAGTTCAATTTTGGAGCTCAATTCTCAGGCCAGAACAGGACATCTCTTAAACCTTCAGCAAAACCAAATTAAACTCACCCACACCTGCACAGGACCAAGAGAAGGAGTTCCCCAGTGGAAGCCCCCTCACCAGGCCAGCCTCCAAGCTTTGAAATCGGGCTTGGTGGAAGTCGTACCTAGAACATTCGACAGGGCCAGAGGCTTCATCCCTAGGCTCTTCCAGCTCCAACGAACGTGTTGAGCACATTCAGTTGAGGCCTGACCTCCTGAACTAAGGTATGGACACTCCTCCTCCCCGAGAGCTTCCGAAGATTCTTCATTTCATTTGAGTTGATTTCAATGCATGTAAACCGTATGGGTGTGTTTGTCTCTCAATATGAATCCATAGAGTATAAGAACACAAAAATCTGTTGAGAAATGAGAGAGATCTTAGGGTTTTAGTGTGGACGGTCACGGGTGCACACCAGTCGTAGATGATGACCAGGCACCGTCCGATCGTGTGTGTATCGAGTGGACAGTCCAGATTGCGCCAGATCGAAGGATGGAGCGAGTCCGCGGGCCGCGTGGCATCCGAGTCAGATGGCGGCGTCGAATGGGAGAGTGTCGCGTGGGCTTTCGGATCCGCCGAGGTTGTCAGCGCCGTGCTGGATAAATAGATAAATAGGTATTTTCTGATTTATTTAAATACCCAGAAATTGAAAAATCCATATCTTTGTGTAGAAAAATCATAAAAATAAACTAAAAATACCCTCTTGCTCAGTGAATAGAGGAGAATAATGTGGAAAAAGAATTGAGTTAATTTAATGAGTATTTTATTTTTAATTAATTATTTACTCATTTCAGTATTTTAATTCTCCCTTCGCATAGACAATTCACCATGGAATGAGACTTTTGAAGCCTCTGATCTTGGGAACATTCCCTGAATTGTTCAAGGTCAGAGGCTATCTCTTTGGCAAGTTATGTGTTTTTCAAGTTTATGTCACTGTTTTTGGTATTTTAATTACATTAATTAGCATGTTGCTTAGAAAATTTTAGGAAAATTTGGGGAAGTTTCTTAGGACCAGAGGACCCTAGGATAATTATGTTTTGAATTAATTCATTAAGAATAACCCTAATTGGCCTAATAACTCAAAATTGAACTTTAATTAATTATGGTTAACCGAACATCAAAAGAACTTGAAAATAATTCTCCACTGATCTTTAGGATCAGAGGGACCTCACATAAAAATTTGAAGTCAATTGGAAATGTTTAACCCCACTAAATAGATTAATTAAGTTACATGAAAAAAATTAAACTTTAAAAATTCATAACTCCAAAAATACATTTTAAAACACCAAATTGGTTTTGGGACATATCTGGTATCAGAGGAGTCTAAGAAAATTAAAATTGAATTTTTTTAAAAATCTTCATTTTCACCTTATTTTAATATTTTAAATTCTTAAAAAATAATAAAAATCACAAAAATGTCATATTTTAACTCCTAATCACTTAGGAGTAAACTAAATATTTTTCCCAAGTCTCTAGGTTAAGATATTGAAATTTAAAGGCTTAAAACATTTTTCGAATTAAAAAATGGATTTTTCAACCTTTTCACCAAATTAATTCAAATAAATCAAAGAAAAATTAGAAATTTATAAAAAAAATTTCTCCGGACTCCTTGAGGTCATAGAGATTTATGAAAAATATAAAATCCATTTTTCAACTTTAATTTTATTTTATAATTGATTAATACTCCAAAATTCAAAATAATTATAATAAATAAAATTTAATTCAAAAAATCACCAAAATTGGTCCAAGTGATCCTCTAGTCATTAGGAACATCCCATAATTTTCTTAAATACATAAACCTTACCTTGGTCATATTGTTGAATTTCCATGGAAAATCCCTATTTTCTATTAAAATAAATATATAAATTAAATTAAATTCAGAAAAATTACATTTTCTCCTCTAATGTCTTAATCAACATATGAGTGAGGTGACATAAAAATTTCAAGCTCATTTGAGCTCAATTTGATGAGTTATGAAATAATTAAGCTTAAAAGGGTATATTAATAATTAAGAATTTTAACCCCTAATTAAACTTTAGGTTTAATCAAAATGAGAGGTAAAATATTTGATCTTAATTCTTTCTTAGATGATTGAAACCTTGGAAAATAAAAGGGTAGGAACTCATTGATCACTTTTAATAAACCAAAAAAAAAAAATGAAACCTTAATTAATTAAATAATTTGAATTTTGGAAAAATAATTAAAAGAATTTGGATTATTAAAATGGGGATATAATTTAGAGAGACTGTAATCACTTGAACTAAAATCCCCAAATGAATCACTTTAATTATATTTAACTCTTAATTAAACTTATGATGATAATTGAAATTAATAAATTAATAATAAAGAAAAGACAACCCTTAATTAAATTAAAACTTAAAACATTAAATAACTTAATAATTAAATTGAAATAAATTTAAAACATTACAAAATTTATTAATTTAAAAAAAAATCACTTGAAAGTAAATTTAAAACAAACTTGAGACATCAAAACCAATTTCAAAAAAAAAATTCTTAATTAAATAATCAAACCAATTAAAAGTTTATCTAGAATATTGCAATTAAATTAAAAATTAAATCATTAAAGTCTAAATTAAATAATTTAAACTCCCCTTTTAATTCAAACAGTTTAAAACACTTAAGAATAAAATAACTTGAACACTATTCCAAACTTAAATTTATTAAAATTTTATAACTAAATTAAATCACCTTAAAACATTAATTCTAATTTTAAATCGTTGAAATTCTTAATAAATTGATTTGCCCCTAAAGACTTTTATCATTATAACTCCTAAATGGAGCATCAAGTGAGGTGTCACTTCGTTCATGGGATAATCAAATGTCCTAAGTTCACTGAGCAAGAGTTAAAACTTAACTAAAAATTTTGGATGATTGATTCATCTTTACAATAAAAATTCATTTAGACTCGAAATAATCTCAGAAGTATTGAAAAGATGTTTAGAACCCATTCTAAGCACTTCCTCAATACAATGAGGTGTTTTAGGAAGAATAACTGAACTTAATTGTTCTTTGATGAAGAAAATCATCCTTAATAAAATATAAAGAACCTAGACGTCATAGGAACTGACTAGCAGTAGGATTAGGATCTTGGTAGACAACCAGAACCTTTCCCTTAGCTTTACCTAGGTATTTGTAATAAACATTTAAATGCTCTTAACTTGTGTTTTAAGTGTAGCTTAGAAGGACGGGAAGACCCTCCAGGTACGCTTTTGTGTTATTTCAAGTTACTTACATGTACTACGCTTTACATTTCTTGCATGTTAAACAAGATTGTTGCATGAAAACTGAAACCTTTAGGATAGCCACAAAACTGAAACCAAAACTATATTAAAAGTTACACAAGATAAAAGTCACCACCACAACATTTTAAAAGATAAAGCAACTCAAAATTTAATCACAAACAGAACAACAAAACTATAACTATAACTAAATTAAAACGTCTTGTTGGATGATCGGGAATACCTCGGATGACGTAACCTACGTGTTGCTAACGGGATTTCCCACAGACTAAATGATAGTGTGAAATTCATTCAGTTAATTTTTGCAAATTCATCTGGACTGAGTGAATCCAATAAAAATAACGGTGTCAGAATGATGGAACCGTGGGATCTTAACCGATGTTGTTATAATCAACTTTAATATTCCCCTAACAAAATAATAAAAACACCTGGACATTAAGACTTCTAAATCAAAACACTTCTCTTATCTCCTGATTTTCACCTTCTAAAACTAAACCTCTGAAACAACAAGGAGCTTGGAGCACAGTGGGCAGAACGGCCATCGTCATCAGCAAAACCTGTGTCTACTTCAGGAAAACCTTTTTCTTAGAATTAAACAACTAAACCATAGGACCTCGAGGTAGTTTGCCTAGTGCAAAACAAATCCTTAACTCTTTGTTAGGCATTTGCATAATCATTTTATGTAAATTAAGTCCTAACCGGTCTTAGGATTCTTAGGTAGTTGTTTGGTACGACATAAGCCCTCACATATTCGAGGCTATTTGTATGATCATGCCATACAAATATAAGTCTTAATTAATTAAAATTAGCAGGATTACAACATTAAACAAATTCTCAAATTGAAGCTAAACAATAGGATAGTTTGGGAAGTTGCCAAGATTTTTCTTGGATCCTCAGCTTCTCCTACTTCTCTTCCTTTGGACTCCTAAAATAAATTGTTCCAAATTTGATCTATTCCCTATTGAAATTTCCAAAATCCAATTGTTTGAAAACCTTAAACTTGGAAATTCTTGAGAGCAAAACCACTGATCATTATCGAGTGTTTTCTTAAATGATTCTTGTCATTTAAGATGTAATTAACTATAGGGGCTTGCCTTTATAGGGAACTTTAAGAAACCCGGTAATATAAACCCTGCTTAATTTCTTTATATTAATCAGGGGAACTTGTCGGCTTATAAAATTGGTTTACAGACCAAACGAATGTCACAAATCTTCTAGTTTATTTAATCGAGACCCATCATCAAGCAGTGTGTCTATTCCTCGAGATAAATACATGGTTTGTGATGCGGTGCTCGTTTATATAAACTATTTGGGATGTGAGATCGGTTTGATTTCATATCTTAAAATTTTTTAAACTTAAAATTATTTTCAAAATCAAATGCTACTTTCCAAATTATATATATTTAAATTAAATCTAAAATATGAAAATTCGCCAACAATTCATGTAGGCGACCAATTTTCAAAAATACAACTTAACCTAAAAATATTCCGACAAATGGCTCCATCGTTATCATCATCCAATGTAGGAAATATATCTGTTGGATCTATAGGTTTCCAGGGCAGAAGTACCTTCTCCCAGGCTTCATATGAAACTTGGTACCGATTGCAGAGTGCAAAAATTGTAGAAGGATGTCCAAGGCCATAAATTGATCCATGAACAATCAGGCCTAAAGCAGACTTCACATTAATCGAACCAACATCAATAGGTAGTCCCACTTGAATACAATAATTCAGAATCACACATTCCGTAGAAACTTTATTGACCCTCATAGTGGGTAACAGTTTTTGAAGAAATAAAGAAGTATCAGTGTTTAGAAATGTGGTTTAGAAGTGATGCAGAAAAATTAACATACCCGTCTTCTCTTGTTTCCCAACTTTCCGCTTCATCAATCAAGTAACGATAGATTTCATTCATATTACTCCTTGTAGGGACAAAGTTGGAGTAGTGGCAAATGGGTGTGTTCTCTATTGAATATAACTCAGTAATTCTAGACGGAGTAAAAGTTACCCATCTGCCTCGTACATAGACGACTCCGTTGTTAATTCCGTGTAGATTGGAATAGAATTCATTTACCACAGGGATGACTACTGCAGAAGTGGTATAGCACAATACTTCCCAACGTTGTCGCATAATCATCTCCTTGATAGGCGTCATAGAATTCTCCAATCCTCGATTCATGAATCCTCGTTTCTTCATCAATCTCTTTTTCATCATTACCTTATTGAAGATTCGTTGGGCCTCGCAACTGATAAATTTTATTTTATTGAACACTCGAGATCTAGGAATTTCATGATGAATGGATTCCATAATGATTAGTTTTGGTGGAGTTTCAATTCATTTTTAGGGAGTAGATAGTTTAGAATTAGAGTTCTAGGAGTTTTTAAAGAGTTAAAACCACTTAGAATCATCAGAAACCGTTAAAATAACTCCCTAAACCGTCCACTCACCGAACTCGCCGTCGGCGGCATCGATCTTATCGTTGGCGGGATTCTTAAATAACACAAACTAAACTTGGTGGGAAAAACTCCCATCGGCAGGCTCGATCTCGCTGTCGGCGGCCAAGGCAAAAATTGCCCAGTTTCGCTCTGGTCCTAATGCATTCCAAATTTTTTATGGATCCAATATCATGATGATCATAAGGGTAAATTCGAGTAGTAGAATTCATTCATACTACAAACTATCAATAAATCAAACAAATATACTATTATCGCACATAAATAAAGATAACTATGGGTTGCCTCCCATAAAGCGCTTAGTTTAGCATCGTCAGCCCGACCTATCAGGGTGTTAATCAGGTTGACTGAGCATTAAAATCTCTTTAAAATTTGGTCTTTTACCCTCAAAATATGGTTTTAATCTGTGTCCATTTACTTTAAATCTGTTTCTAGTTTTTGCATCTTCAATTTCAATAGCTCCGTATGTAAATACTTGAGTTATAGTGAAAGGTCCTAACCATCGAGATTTTAATTTCCCAGGAAATAATTTTAGCCTTGTATTATACAACAATACTTCTTGTCCTGGTTCAAAATTCTTTTGGTTAATCTTCCGATCATGCCATATCTTCATTTTCTCTTTATAAATTCTATCATTATTATAGGATTAATTCCTTTATTCCTCTAAATCATTCATCTACAACAATCTCTTCTCACCAGCATCTTTCAAATTATAATTAAATTCTTTAATCGCCCAATATGTTTTATGCTCTAATTCAAATGGTAAGTGGCAAGTCTTTCCATAATTAAGTCTGTAAGGACTCATTCCAATTGGAGTTTTATAAACAGTCCTGTATGCCCATAATGTAGTGTCTAGTCTTCTAGACCAATCTAATCTACTAGGGTTTACAGTCTTTCCTAAAATTTGTTTAATTTCTTGATTAGAAACTTTAGCTAATCCACTGGTCCGTGGATGATAAGCAGTAGATATTTTATCAATAATATTGAATTTTTCTACCAATCTTTGAATATATTTATTCCTAAAATGGGATCCTCCGTCGGTGATAATCACTCTCAGCATTTCGTATCTTGTGAAAATAATTTTCATTAAAATTTTTTGAAACACTCTTAGCATCACAACGAGGTAAGGCCTGTGCTTCAATCCACTTAGAAACATAATCAACAGCAATTAATATATATGAGTTTTCAAATGAAGGAATAAATGGTCCCATGAAATCTAATCCCCAAACATCAAAAATTTCAACTTCTAATATGAAATTTAGAGGCATTTCATTTCTTCTAGATATATTACCTACTCGTTGGCATTTATCACAAGTTTTGGAATATCTATAAATATCTCTAAAGAGAGTAGACCAATAAAATCCAGATTGTAAAATTTTATAAGCAATTTTGTCAGTCCCGAAATGTCCTCCAAACTCAGAATCGTGACATTTTTGAATAATTTGTTCAGTTTCTTCATAAGACACACATCTTCTAATAATAAGATCCTTACATTGTTTATATAAATATGGTTCATACTAAAAATACGCTTTAGCATCATGAATGAATTTTTTCTGTTATTGTAGAGTTAGCATTTATTGTAAAATATCACTTAAAATATAATTAACTATATCAACATACCAAGGCATTTTCCACTATTTTCTACTCATTTATATTATAGAGTTGTTTGTCAGGGAAACTGTCTGTAATTTCATTGTCAGTGTCAGATAATTTGCAATATTCTAATCTTGACAAATGATCCTTAGTTTGATTATCAGTTCCCTTTTTATTAATTACTTCAAAATCAAATTCTTGCATCAGTAATATCCATCTAATTAATCTTGGTTTGGAATCCTTCTTTTGTATTTAATAATTCTTTTTCTGGACATGTATAGTTAATTTCAGTATTATTAAGAGTTTTACTAGCATATCATATAACTTTAAAAATTATATCATATCTTTATCCAAGAACAGCTCCTATAGCATAATCACTAGCATCACAAATAAGTTCAAATGGTTTTTCCCAATTAGGTGAAACTATTATAGGTGTTGTAATTAATTTAACCTTTAATAATTCAAAAGCATTTAAGCATTCTTTAGTAAACTCAAATTTCTTGTCCTTTTCTATAAGTTGGCATAGAGGTTTGGTAATTTTTGAAAAATCTTTTATATAGCGTCTATAAAATCGAGCATGTCCAAAAAAACTTCTTACCTCTCTCACTGTGGTAGGAGGTGGTGATTTAGCTATAACTTGAATTTTTCCAGAGTCTACTTCCAGGCCATTTTCCAAAATTTTATGCCCTAATACAATTCCTCCTGCAACCATAAATTGACATTTCTCTAAATTTTGAACTAAATTAGTTTTTTCGCATAGCTCCAAGACATTTTCAAGATAACCTAAGCATGCGTCAAATGATATTCCAAATATAGATAAATCATCCATAAATACTTCTATTCCATCATCAATTATTTTACTAAATATAGACATCATACATCTCTGGAATGTTGCAGGTGCATTACATAGTCCAAAAGGCATCCTTCGAAAAGCAAACGTTCCATAAGGGCTAGTAAATGTAGTTTTCTCTTGATCCTCAGGTGCAATAGGAATTTGATGGTAGCCAGTATATTCATCTAAAAAACAAAAGTATTTGTGCCCAACAAGTCTATCCAACATTTGTTCAAGGAATGGTAAAGGGAAGTGATCTTTCCTGGTGGTCGCATTTAATTTTATATAATCAATACATATACGCCATCCAGTAACTTATCTGATAGGTATCAAATTATTATTTTCATAAGCTTCAACGGTCACTCTTCCTTTCTTAGGAACACATTGAATTGGGCTTACCCAAGCACTGTCCGAAATAGGATATATAATACCATTGTCTAACCATTTTAATATTTCTTTCTTGACTACAACTTTCATCGTCGGGTTTAATCTCTTTTGGGGATCAACTCTTGGTTCATGTTCATTATCCAAAATAATTCTGTGCAAACAGATTGAAGGACTAATTCCTTTAATATCTACTAAGGTCCAACCAAAAGCTTTCTTATTCTTCTTTAATGTGTCTAGAAGTTTTTGATCTTGTAATTCATTTAATTCTGCCGATATAATAACCGGTATAGTTAAAGAATTTCCCAAAAATGCGTACATCAAATGAGTAGGTAAAATTTTTAACTCAAGTTCAGGAGGTTTTATAATCGACAGAACTATATTCTTTTCAGCATTTTCCGTAATATCCAACATCTCAAATCTTTCTTGTATATAATCTATTTCTTCATTTTCTGATTCTTCCAATAATTATGCATTTTCAATTTCTGATTTATCTTCAAAGTATTCTTTAAAATGTTTATTTTGCAGATGTTCAAGAATTTTCATTCGAAAACATTCATCATCTTCTTCAATAGCAGGATATTTCATTGATTTTTCAATGTTGAAAGTTACTTCTTGATCATTTACTCTCATAGTTAATTCTCCTTTTTGAACATCAATCATTGCTCTTCTAGTAGCTAAGAAGGGTCTTCCTAAAATTATCGGTATTTCTTCATCTTCCTCCATATGTAAAACAATAAAATCCACATGAAAGATAAATTTATCCACTTTTACTAACACATTTTTAATAACTCCTTTAGGATAAGTCACTGAACGATCAGCTAACTAACCACAAGAAAATGTATTAAGAAATTTATACCAAATTTATATGAAATTGTACTGTAAAGAAAGGTATTTTTTATGTTTCATTACAGGAATGAAGATTTATAGGTAATGGGAGCAAAAATGTGTGAATCTGGAACAAAAATGATTAAAATTGATGAAAATTTAACTATCCCACCGACGGCGAGGAATAAGCGCCGAAGGTGAGATTTTTCCGAAAGTTTTGAATATATTATAAAGGAGCCCACAGACGGCGAGATCAAGCCTGCCGACAGCGATCCTTAGCAGTTAGCCATTGTTCTAAAAGCCCGCCGACGGCGAGATCGAGCCCACCAACGGCAAGAATGTCGGTTCAAGCCAAATACATTGAATCTGGATGCTTTTTAAAGAGATGCTTAAGCAACCTTTGGATATATTCCTTCCTCTTTAAATATAGACGAATTTAGGCCAAAATATGAGTCGTAGTGTGTTCTCTAGTAGTGTCTTTAGTGAGAGCTAGTGTATTATTTAGTCTCTTGGTGAGTCTTTTTAATTAAGTGTGTTGTACAAGAAGGAAAAGTTAAAGGAACTTCAAGGAGTCTGCTTGGGGAGAGGATTCGAGATAAGTTTTTTTGTTTATTGTTTTATAACTTTAAATGAAATCCAAGTTTTGTGTTATTCTTCCTATGCATTCTGAGTAGATTTCTTTGTCTTTCTCCTTGTTGTTGAGATTTGGTGAAATGAAGAATTAAATCAGTTGTGCCTAAAAATATTAAATAAAACTCTGATAATCTTTTACTTAAATCTTAATTTACTTTCAAATTAGCCAATTGAATTGTTAACATATGTTGAATTATTATCTATAGTAAAGATTACATCCGATATTTAGGGAAGTCAAAAACCTTGAAAGGAGGGTGCAAATAAATAGGGAAATATTAATTATCGAGCGTAGGATTGGACATTTTAGTGTGACAGACTAAAATATTCAATTCGGTCCTATCATTTGGGAGCTGAAGTGTAGATGTTAGCCCTCAGGCGAGGGGAACATGGGAGCTCTGAAGTGGCAGCCGGTATCCTCCCAGCCTAGCTGCAGATTCAATAACCAAACATAGGACTAGTCAATGTTCCTTGCACCTGGACCAAAGGGTAAAGAATAGGAATGCTCCTATTTGGTACAATATAATTCTAACTAATTTAATTATTTATTCACTTAATTCTCTTAACAAGGAGAAAGATACTTTTCAAAATTATAATCTTTTATTTAATCTTTAAGAAATAGAGTTTAAGATAAGCATTCGTTATTTTGGTATACTAGATTAGTAATTGCATTTGTTGAAATTAGTCATTAAGTCTCTAACTTCCCTGTGGGATCGATATATAAGACTCCATTAGAGCCCTTTATTACTTGAACGATACGTATACTTGCGTTAATAAAAGAGGAGGGAGCACAATTGTTATTTTACATTGAAATACACTTATAACATTTATAAAAGCTTAACCAACTTATACACCCTTCACTTTCTGCCTTGCTCTCCCCCGAGGTTGTCAAGTTTTTTGCGCCGTTGTCGGGGAAGTAAAGTAATTATTAAAGATAACTAATAAAATAATTATTAAAGATAATTACTAGAATAACGGACTATTTTTAAAATTTACTTAAAAATTTTATGCGTAAATTTGGAACCGAAAGTTTAATCCCTTACGATTCAGAATTAGAGTGCACTATTAAAATAATTAGAAAGTAAAAAAGAGAAATTATAAATTTAACTTAAATGGCAAATAATACAGAAATTGAAAATATAAACCAACCAAGACCTTTAAGAGATTACACTAACCCTACATTAGATGAAATTCACTTAACTATCCAAAACCCTGATGTAGTGGCTAATTCATTCGAGCTTAAACCTGCAATTATCCAAATGGTACAGAATAATCAATTTAGTGGTTCACAAAATGAATATCCTAATTTACATCTTGCTAGTTTTTTAGAATTATTTGCTACTTTTAAATATGATGGTGCATCTAATGACGCTGTTAGACTTAGGCTTTTTCCTTTTTCTTTAAGGAATAAGGCTAAGATGTGGTTAAATTCTTTAGCACCTTGATCTATTAAAACTTGGGGAGAATTATCACAAAAATTTCTATCCAAATATTTTCCTCCTTAAAAAACTGCAAAGCTTAGAAATGACATAACTTCTTTTTAAATGCACACATCATGCATTACCAGATTGGTTAATTATACAAGCTTTTTATAATGGATTAGTAGGATCTCTTAGATCTATTATAGATGCTGCTGCTAGAGGATCATTAATGTCCAAATCATTTGATGAGGTTTATTCATTAATTGAAGAAATTACTACTAATAATTTTCAATGGCCATCTGAAAGGTTAAATCCTAAAAAAATAGCCAGTATACATGACTCCGATGCAATTTCTATGTTAGCTTCTTAAATTGCTGCTATATCCAAGAAATTAGATCATTTTGGAATGAATTATTCTCCTAATATAATAGAATAAAATTGATCTAGACAACTTATAGATACTCAATCTTCATATGAAACTTTAAAGGCTATTAATAATAGACTCAATAATACTTATGCAAATTATTATAACCCTGGTAGGAAGAACCAACCAAATTTTAATTAGAATAACAGCTCTGCTAATCAGCAATAGATGAACAACTCAGTAAACCCATTAGGAAATCCATCTAACCAAGGAAATTCTAATTATAAACCTTCTTATCCACCTGGATTTAATAATAACTCTCAATTTAAGGATAAGAAGTTATCTATGGAAGAAGAAATACTAAATATGGGTCACCGTTTGCAAAATCAAGGTAATCAGTTACAAATTCAAGGAAACCAATTACAAAATCATGGAACTGTAATTAAAAATATTGAAACTCAACTTGGACATATCGCTACTGCACTTAATAATAGAATTCCTGGAACTTTTTCTAGTAATGTGGAAATAAATCCTAAAGACAAGGAAAAGAACAAATTAATGCGATAAAGTTACAAAGTGGAAAAGAGTTAGAAACAAGAATACAGAAAGAAATAGAAAGTGAGAAAGAGAAAGTAGAAACTGAAAAAGAGAAGGATCAGCAAGATAAAATTTTGAATATCCACTAATACCTATGAAAATTTCTGTAGAAAAACCACCACTACCATTTCCTCAGCGACTAAAGCAACATAAAAAAGATAAGAAATTTTCTAAATTTCTTGAAATCGTGAAGAAATTAACGGTAAACATTCCTTTTGTAGAAACATTAGAACAAATGCCCAATTATGTGAAATTTATGAAAGATATTTTAAATAAAAAAAGAAAATTCACAGATAATGAAACTGTTGCACTTAGCAAAGAGTGTAGTGCAATTGTTCAAAAAAATCTTCCTGAGAAATTAAAAGATCATGGTAGTTTCACGATACCTTGCGCTATTGGAGAAAAATTTTATGGAAAAGCTTTATGTGACTTAGGAGCCAGCATAAATCTTATGCCTCTATCAATTTTTAAAAGATTAGGATTTGGAGAAGTCTCACCTTCTTCAGTAACTCTTCAGTTAGCTGATTGTTTAGTGACATATCCTAAAGGAATTATTGAAGATGTGTTAGTAAAAGTGGATAAATTTATCTTCCCAGTGGTTTTTATTGTTTTAGATATGGAGGAAGATAAAAAAATACCCATAATTTTAGGAAGACCCTTCTTAGCTACCAGAAAAGCTATGATTGATGTTCAAAAAGGAGAATTAACTATGAGAGTAAACGATCAAAAAGTAACTTTTAACATTTTGAAATCAATGAAATATCCTGCTATAGAAAATGATGATGAATGTTTTCGAATGGAAATTCTTGAACATCTGCAAAATGAACATTTTAAAGAATACTTTGAAGATAAACTAGAAATAGAAAATACATAATTAATTAAAGAAACAGACAATGAAGAATTAGATTATATACAAGAAAGATTTGAAATGTTGGATAATACGGAAAACGCTGAAAAGAATATAGTTCCGTCGATTGTAAACCCTCCTGAACTTGAGTTAAAAATTTTACCTACTCATTTAAAATATGCATTTTTAGGTAAATCTTCAACTCTACCGGTTAGAATATCGGCAGAACTAACCAAATCACAAGAGCAAAAACTTTTAGACACATTAAGAAGTATAAGAAAACTTTTGGTTGGACTTTAGCAGATATTAAAGGAATTAGTCCTTCAATCTGTATGCACATAATTATTTTAGATAATGAACATAAAACAAGAGTTGATCCACAAAGCAGATTAATCCTAATAATGAAAGATATAGTCAAAAAGGAAATATTAAAATGGTTAGATAATGGTATTATATATCCTATTTCGGACAATGCTTGGGTAAGCCCAATTCATTGTGTTCCTAAGAAAGGAGGAGTGATTGTTGAAACTAATGAAAATAATGATTTAATACCTATAAGACAAGTTACTGGATGTCGTATATGTATTGACTATAAAAAATTAAATGCAGCCACGAGGAAAGATCACTTCCCTTTACCATTTTTAGACCAAATGTTGGATAGACTAGCTGGACACAAATATTTTTATTTTTTAAATGGATATACCGGTTATCATCAAATTCCTATTGCTCCTGAGGATCAAGAGAAAACTACATTTACCAGTCCTTATGGAATATTTGCTTTTCAATGAATGCCTTTTGGATTATGTAATGCACTTGCAACATTCCAGAGATGTATGATGTCTATATTAGTAAATTAATTGATGATGGAATAGAAGTATTTATGGATGATTTCTCTGTATTTGAAACATCATTTGAAACATGCTTAGATCATCTTAAAAAAGTCCTAGAGGTATGCGAAAAAACTAACTTAGTTCTAAATTAGGAGAAATGTCAATTTATGGTTGCAAGAGGAATTGTATTAGGGCATAAAGTTTTTGAAAATTCTATGGAAGTAGACCTTACAAAAATTCAAGTTATAGCTAAATTACCACCTCCTACTATAGTGACAGGGGTAAGAAGTTTTCTTGGACAAGCATGATTTTACAGACGTTATATAAAAGATTTTTCAAAAATTACAAAACCTCTATGCCAACTTTCAGAAAAAGACAAGAAATTTGAATTCACTACAGAATGCTTAAATGCTTTTGAAATATTAAAAGATAAATTAATCACAACACCTATAATAGTTTCACCTGATTGGGAGAAACCATTTGAACTTATGTGTGATGCTAGTGATTATGCTATAGGAGCTATTCTTGGACAAAGGTATAATAAAATTTTTAAAGTTATATACTATGCTAGTAAAACTCTCAATAATGCTGAAATCAACTATACAATTACAGAAATAGAGTTTTTAGAAATTGTATATGCTTTTGATAAATTTAGATCTTATTTAATTGGAACTAAATGTATTGTGCATATTGATCATTCTGCTATTAAATATTTAATTCAAAAGAAGGATACCAAACTAAGATTAATCAGATGGATATTACTGATGCAAGAATTTGATTTTGAAATAATTAATAGAAAGGGAACTGATAATCAATTTGTAGATCATTTTCAAGGCTAGAATATTGTAAATTATCTAACACTGATAATGAAATTACAGACAATTTTCCTGACGAACAACTTTATAATATAAATGAGTGGAAAATACCATGGTATGCTGATATAGTTAATTATATTGTAAGTGATATTTTACCACCCATGTTAACTCTGCAATAACGAAAAAAATTCATTCTAAATGCTAAAACATATTTTTGGGATGAACCATATTTATATAAGTAATGTAAGTATTTAATTATTAGAAGATGTGTGCCTTATGAAGAAACTGAACTGATTATTTAAAAATGTCACGATTCTGAATTTGAAGGACATTTTGGAACAGATAAAACTACTTATAAAATTTTACAATCTGGATTTTATTGGCCTACTTTATTTAAAGATGTTTATAGATATATCAAAACTTGTGATAAATGCCAACGAGTAGGTAATATATCTAGAAGAAATGAAATGCCTCTGAATTTTATATTAGAAGTTGAAATTTTTTATGTTTGGGAATTAGATTTCATGGGACCATTTATTCCTTCATTTGGAAACTCATATATATTAGTTGTTGTTGATTATGTTTCTAAATGGATTGAAGCACAAGCCTTACCTCATTGTGATGCTAAGAGTGTTTCAAAATTTTTAATGAAAAATATTTTCACAAGATATAGAATGCCGAGAGTGATTATCATCGACGAGAGGATCCCATTTTAGGAATAAATATATTCACAAATTAGTAGAAAAATTTAACATTATTCATAAAATATCAACTGCTTATCATCCACAAACCAGTGGACTAGCTGAAGTTTCTAATCGAGAAATGAAATGAATTTTAGAAAAAACTATAAATCCTAATAGATTAGATTGGTCTACAAGACTAGACACTGCATTATGGGCTTACAGGACTGCTTATAAAACTTCGATTGGAATGAGTCCATACAGGCTTATTTATGGAAAGACTTGTCACTTACCAGTAGAATTAGAACACAAAGCGTACTGGGCGATTAAAGAATTTAATTATAATTTAAAAGAAGCTGGTGAGAAGAGATTATTACAGATGAATGAATTTGAAGAATTAAGAAATGAACGTATAATAACGATAGAATTTATAAAGAGAAAATGAAATTATGTCTTGATCGGAAGATTAACCAAAAAACTTTTGAACCAAGATAAGAAGTTTTGCTTTATAATACAAGTTTGAAATTATTTCCTGGGAAATTGAAATCCCGATTGTTAGGACCTTTCACTATAACTCAAATATTCACATACGGAACTGTAAAAATTGAAGATCCAAAGACTAGACACAAGTTTAAAGTAAATGGACACAGATTAAAACCATATTTTGAAGGAAGAAGACCAAATTTTAAAGACGTTTTAATGCTTTGTAAACCTGATTATTAACTTGAATAGGTCGGGCTGACGACGTTAAACAAAGCATTTTATGGAAGGCAACCGATAGTATTCTTTAATTATAATATATTTTACTTGATTTATTATTAATTATGGTATAAAATGAATTCTACTACTCATATTTATCTTTATAATCATCACAATATTGGATCAATAGAAGAAATTAGAAAATATTCGGACCAGAGCGAAACTGGGAAATTATGCCTTAGCCCACCGATGGCGAGATCGACCTCGCCGACGGCGAGATCTGCGCGCCTAATTTAGTTTATATTAATAACTATCCCACCGAATGCCAGATCGTTGCCACCGACGGCGAGATGGTTGAAAGAGCGGTCCAGGGAGTTATTTTAGTGGTTTTTGACAATTCTAAGTGTTTTAATTCTTTAAAAAATGCCTATAACTCGAATTCTTTACCTTTTACTTCCTAGAAACGAATTAAAACCCCACAAAAACATAGTATTATGGCATCCAATCAACTTGAAATCACTAAATCCTGAGTGTTCAATCGAAGAAAATTTGTCAGTTATGAGGCCCAGTGGATATTCAACAAAGTTATGATGAAGAAGAGATTGATTAAAGAAATAGGATTCATCAATAGAGGAGTGGAGAATTCGACAACACCTAGCGAGGAAATGATCGTGCAACGATGTTGGGAGGATTATGCTGTATAACTTCTGCAGTAGTCATCCCCGTAGTAAAAGAATTATACTCCAATCTTCATGGAATCAACAATGGAAGCGTATATGTGCAAGGCAGATGGGTAATTTTCACTCCTTCAAGAATTAATGAGTTATATTCAATTGAGAATACACCTGTTTGCCACTATTCCAATTTCGTTCCTACAAGATATAATATGAATGAGATCTACCGATATTTGACTGATGAATCAGAAGATTAGGAATACGAGAAGACCGGTACGTTAGCTTTTTTGCATCACTTCTAAACCCAGTCTCTAAACACTGGCACTTCTTTATTTCTTCAAAATTATTACCCACTATGAGGGTAAATAAAATTTTTAAGGAATGTGCGATTTTAAATTATTGTATTCAAGTGAGATTACCCATCGACGTTGGATCTATTATTGTGAAGTCTGCCTTAGGCCTGATTGTGCGTGGATCGATTCATGGGCTTGGACATCCTTCAACAATTTTTGCATTATGTAGTCAGTATCAAGTTTCTTATGAAGCCTGGGAAAAGGTACTTTTTCCTTGGAAACCTTTAGACCCAACTGATATGTTTCCTAATTTGGATAACGATAATGAGACAACCATTATTGTGGATCAAGCTTCTCAAAATAATCTTTCAATCAGGCCCTTTACTGATAAAACTAATCTGATCTTACAGAAACTTAAAGGATTGGAGAAAGAGGTACAAAATGTGATGAATTCAATTAACAATATCTCTGATTTATTTGATCATATTGACTGGAGAATGAATGAGCACTTTGATCATTCCAGACATCTTGAGGCTAGTTTCATACGACTTTTGAGAAGGAAATGATGGATTGAAGAAGATTCTACAGAAGAATTTCCTTACAGGCCATTCTACAATCTGTTCGTGCACTTACGATCTATCAGAGATATCAGAGATGAATTTAGTACAGATCCTGATGAGTAGAAGATATTTATTTGTGTTCATTTGTGTGTTAAGTTAGATGGAATTTAGTTTTTAATGTAATTTGCGCTTTTGATATTTAATCTCAGTCTTGATGAGATTATGTGTTGTTTGTTTAGTCTCAGCGTTTTGAGTACTGTGGTTTGGATTGCGACGCTGAATTGTGTGTATTAAGATTTTAAAAGTACTTTGTTAGTAATGTAGTGTGTGAATATTGTAATCACCTGGATTACATATATAAAGTTATGATGTTTTGTGTTGTGTAAATTTATGTGTTAAAATAGAATCTAATCACAATAAAATGTATTTAATAGATTGATTGGACATTAAACGAGGCTTAATATGAATTGAAAATAATATAAATATTGAAAATATTAAATTCCAGAAAATCCTGCTGACAGCGAGATTGAGCCCACCGACGGTGAGATTTTCCAGAAACTTTAGGCCTATTTGAATTAATTAGCTCACCGACAATGAGATTTTTCCCGCTGACAAAGAGATCCCGAAAAACACTTTATTTTGACCAGTCAACCGATACTATTCATCGTCCCCTTCCTCAAAACTTCAAAAAACCGACCTAGGGCTTGAGAGATCTTGGATTTGGAGCATTATCAGCATATTTTGACACCGGATTTTATCTTCCCTTGGTAAGAGCTTCCCTCCTATGTAAAAATTTTTATTTTCACCATGAATTTCTTCCACATTGAGGAATTTTGGAAAAATTGAAAATGTTAAAAGAAAGATTTGGAAGAATTTCATGGAATTCGACTTAGATTATTTTAAGTCACCTTTGGAAGCCATTCTAGTATTATTTTGGAAATTAGTTGAGATTTTTGTAAATTTGATAGATCGAGAAATGGCTCCGCGACAGAAAAGGCGACTAGATTTTGACGAAACACGATTCGTGAATGCTAGAGCATAATTAAGATACAACCTTAATATCAAAGCAAGAAAGTGCATTCAGGATAGAGTCTTTAAAAATCCAGGAGGAGAAGTGGAATGAAAGATAAGAGAGTGAAGATGGGAGAATTTCTATTATATAATGAATAGAGCTGCTGTTGAAGTCGTGAAAGAATTTTATGCTAACCTAACTGCAATAGAAGATACACCAATAAAGGTTAGAGGATTTTTAGTCTATCTTAATGCTGCACGTATCAATTCTTTCTACAAAGTACGAGATCTGCATACCAGCGAATACGATACATTCGAAACAATGGAAGGACCACTGGAAGAGGTGATCAACTTTCTCACTGATGGGAAAGGAATTTGGAAGATTAAGCAGCGTGAACGGGTAAACTTTCCTCTGTCTATGTTAAATGCAACATCTAAGGCTTGGCACTATTTTATTTGTTCTACTTTGTTACCTACCTATCATCATAATGAAGTAACAAGAGATAGAGCAGTTCTGAATTTCTGTATTCAGAACCAGAGAAGTATTAATGTGGGGAGTTTTATTTATAAGAATATATTAACCACTGCAAGAAGTGAAAGTGGAGGAGAACTAGGACATCCTGGTCTAATCTATGCACTCTGCCAATTGTCTGGAGTAGAGGCTAGAGATGATAAGGAATGGGTTGAACCTATGAAACCCATTACCCAGGCTAATATAAAAACCTATGAGTCCCACGAAGGATGGAGATCTGGGATTAGGAGTTATGTACCTTCAACCAGTAGGGATATTCCCTCTACCAGTTATGATCCTCCTACCTATAGTTCTCCTACCCTTCATGATTTGATGAATGAAATGACTCCGCAGTGAAAAAGCTTTGAAAAGAATGAAGAAAAATTGGAACATATAGATCAGAGAATTGGAGGCTTGGAGCGAAGGCACGATTATGACAGCAATTATCTCTAGAGACATTCTGAGTTTGAAATAGCCTATTATGAAGCTAAGAATCGTTATCGGAGAGGAGAGCCCGATGTTATATTTCCTGAGTGCCCTCGTTATACTCACTACCAACCTACTCCACCTATGGAATAAGGAGATGAAGATATTGTTTGGGATTTTAAACTTGATGATTAGATTTTCTGATTAGATATTTATGATATGTGATTGTTTGTTTGTTTTCTTAGATTCAATATTGATGTTTAGTTTATGAACTTTGATTGTTATGTTGTGTAATTCATTTTAATATTGTTGTATAAGTTAAATTTGTGTGGCCTTTTAAATTTTAAATAATTCCAATTCATGATTGTAACTCTGAAACTAGATTAGTGAAATTTATGCAGATGTTGTGTTATGTTGTAGTATAAATTGTGTTAGTAGTTGTACTTATTTCAAAACTTCTTTACCCGGCAATGTCTTTGATATTATATATGTGTAGAAAGTTATTAACAGTACAGGTGATTAAGTGATGAAAAGAACATGCAGAACTTCAAAAAGGAAAAATACCTAAAGCACGAAGGTATGATTTAAATTTACAATTTATTTTCTTTTCACCCAATATAAATAGATAGAAAAATTTAAGTTTGGGGGAGGGAAAAACACAAATTTAATTATTAAATTGTTCTCAATTTATATTTTCAAAAATTTATATAACAGATTTTCTATAGTAATTTTAATTCAGTAAACTATAATTAGTTTATTTAATTATTATAGATAGTTAAAACAAATATTTTTAATAATTAACCAGTTTTGTAGATTAAGATATTTGGAATAAAGGATAAGAATATAGTTAACTATTTAAAGTAAGGAAAACTATATTTTAAAATATTAAATTCTAAGATATTTAGTTGAGAAAGAAGAGATTGAAACTCAATGAAGTAAAAACTTTGAAATACATATGAGGTAAGTAAATGTTTCAAGTTTCAAATTTAGGAAGAGGAAAATGAAGTTCAAAATTATTAACAGGCTAACCAAACATAGTGATCCTCACTTGAAAAAGAAAAAAAAAAGGATTGAAAATCAATCCAATATATATATATATATATAAGTGAGGAGAAACTTGAGGAGATGTCTTATCAAAAATTGGCTTCATTTGAATCAACCTAAAGGGTAAACTCAGTTACATTTCTGAACTTATATATATGGATTAGTATTTTACTAAGTAGTGTTTTCATGAGATTCCTATCATCTGAATATCCTAAGTAATTTAATATTACAGAATATAGTGATTCTTGAAATAAATAGAAGACTAGAACTCTTAAAACTTAATATCCAAATAGCCTTATATCTATAGAATTAGTTTAATTGTCTAAAAATATTTTTAATAAACTTTACTATAATATTTATTTAAATCAAATTCATAGTAATTCTGAATTGAAACTTTACTACAAATAATCAATACTTTTATCTAGTTTCAAGATTACTTGAGGACAAGTAATAGTTAAGTTTGGGGGATTTTGACCACAAGAAAATGTATTAAGAAATGTATACCAAATTTATATGAAATTGCACTGTACAGAAAGGTATTCTTTTTATGTTTTATTGCAGGAATGAATATTTATAGGTAATGGGAGGAAAAAGAGCAAAAAGGAGCCAATCTAGAATAAAAAGATTTAAAATAGATGAAAATTGAACTATCCCGCCGACGGCGAGGAATAAGCCGCCGACAGCGAGATTTTCCCGAAAGTTTTGAATGTATTATAAATGAGCCCGCCGACAGCGAGCCTTAGCGGTTAGCCATTGTTCTAGAAGCCCGCCGACGGAGAGATCGAGCTCGCCGACGGCGAGAATGTCGGTTTAATCCAAATAAATTGAATTTGGATGCTTTTTGAAGAGATGCTTAGGCAACCATTGGATATATTCCTTCCTCTTTAAATATAGACAAATTTAGGCCAAAATAGGAGTCATAATGTGTTCTCTAGTAGTGTCTTTAGTGAGACTTAGTGTTCTATTTAGTGTCTTGGTGAGTCTTTTTAATTAAGTGTGTTGTACAAGAAGGAAGAGTCAAAGGATCTTCAAGGAGTCTGCTTGGAGAGAAGATTCGAGATAAGTTTTTTTGTTTATTGTTTTATAACTTTAAATGAAATCCAAGTTTTGTGTTATTCTTCCTATGCATTTTTAGTAGTTTTCTTTGTCTTTCTCCTTATTGTTGAGATTTGGTGAAATGAAGAATTAAATCAGTTGTGCCTAAAAATATTAAATAAAATTGTGATAATCTTTTAATTAAATCTTAATTTACTTTCAAATTGGCCAATTGAATTGTTAACATATGTTGAATTATCAACTATAGTAAAGATTATATCCGAGATTCAGGGTAGTCAAAAGTCTTAGAAAGATGGTGCAAATAAATAGGGAAATATTAATTATCGGGCGTAGAATTAGACATTTTAGTGTGACAGACTAAAATATTCAATTAGGTCCTATCGTTTAGGAGCTCAAGTGTAGATGTTAGCCCTCAGGCGAGGGGAACGTGGGAGCTCTGAAGTGGCAGCCGGTATCCTCTCAGCCTAGACGCAGATTCAATAACCAAACATAGGACTAGTCAATGTTCTTTGTACCTGGACCAAAGGGTAAAGAATATGAATGCTCCTATTTGGCACAATATAATTCTAACTAATTTAATTATTTATTCACTTAATTCTCTTAACAAGGAGAAAGATACTTTTCAAAATTATAATGTTTTATTTAATCTTTAAGAAATAGAGTTTGGTATAAGCATTCGATATTTTCGTATACTAGATTAGTAATTGCATTTGCTGAAATTAGTCCTTAAGTCTCTAACTTCCCTGTGGGATCGATATCTAGGACTCCATTCGAGCTCTTTATTACTTGAACGATACGTATACTTGCGTTGATAAAAGGGGAGGGAGCACAATTGCTACTTTACTTTGAAAAACATTTATAACATTTATAAAAGCTTAACCAACATATACACCCTTCACTTTCTGCCCTGCTCTCCCCCGAGGTTGTAACTAACTCAAGAGTTACTAAAGTAGGTGAGACTTCTCCCAATCCTAATCTTTTAAAAATTGATAGAGGCATAAGATTAATGCTGACTCCCAAGTCACATAAAACTTTTCCATAGAATTTTTCTCCAATAGCACGAGGTATAGTGAAACTAAGGATATTTTAATTTCTCAGGAAGCTTTTTCTGAATAACTGCACTACACTCTTCACTAAGTGCAACAGTTTCATTGTCTGTGAACTTTCTCTTCTTGTTTAAAATATCTTTCATAAAGTTCACATAATTGGGCATTTATTCTAATGCTTCTACAAAGGGAATGTTCACCATTAATTTCTTTAGCTTTTCAAGTAATTTAGAAAATTGCTTATCCTTTTTATGTTACCTTAATCGCTGAGGAAATGGTGGTGGTGGTTTTTCTACAGAAATTTTCATTGGTATTAGTGGATATTCTAAATCTTGATCTTGCTGATCCTTTTCTTTCTCAGTTTCCACTTTCACTTTTTCAATTTATGTTTATTTTTGTAATCTTATTTCTAATTCATTTCCACTTTGTAACAATATTGCTTTGATTTGTTCATTTCCTTGGTCTTTTAGATTAATTTCCACATTAATAGGAAAAGTTCCAGGAATTATATTATTAAGCGCAGTAGCGATATGCCCAAGTTGTGTTTCAATATTTTTAATAGCAGTTCCTTGATTTTGTAATTGGTTTCCTTAAATTTGTAACTGATTTCCTTGATTCTGCAAATGCTGACCCATATTTAATATCAATTCTTCCATAGATAAATTCTTTTCCTTAAATTGAGAGTTATTATTAAATCTAGGCGGATAAGAAGGTTTATAATTAGAATTTCCTTGGTTAGATGAATTTCCTAATGGGTTTACTGAGTTGTTCATCCATTGTTGATTAGTAGAATTGTTATTCCAATTAAAATTTGGATGATTCTTCCAACCAGGGTTGTAATAATTTGCATAAGGATTATTGAGTCTATTATTAATAGAATTTAAAGTTTCATAAGAAGGTTGAGAATCCACAAATTACCCAGATGAATTTTCTTCTATTATAGTAGGAGAATAATTCAATCTAAAATGATCTAATTTCTTAGGTATAGCAGCAATCTGAGAAGTTAACATAGATATTGCATCAAAAACATGGATACTACCTATTTTTTTAGAATTTAGCCTTTCAGAAGGCCATTAAAAATTGTTGGTAGCCATTTCTTCAATTAACAAATATTTCTCATCAAATGTTTCTGACATTAATGAACCACTAGCAACATCATTAATAATAGATCTAAGAGATCCTACTAATCAATTATAAAAAGTTTAAATAATTAACCAATCTAGTAACGCATGATGTGGGTATTTCCTAAGAAGATCTTTAAATCTCTCCCAAGCTTCGTATATCGATTCTCCGTCAAACTAACTAAAAGAGTTTATATCATTTCTAAGTTTAGAATTTTCTGAAGGAGGAAAGTATTTGGAAAGAAATTTTTGTGATAATTCTCCCCAGGTTCTAATAGATCCAAGTGCTAACAAATTTAACCACATCTTAGCCTTATCCCTTAAAGAAAAAGGAAAAAGCATAAGTCTAATAGCATCATTAGATACTCCGTCATATTTAAATGTAACACAAAGTTCTAAAAAACTAGCGAGATGTAAATTAGGATCTTTGTTTGGTGAACCACTAAATTGATTATTCTGTACCATTTGGATAATTGCAGGTTTAAGCTCAAATGAATTAGCCGCTACATTAGGGTTTTGGATAGTTAAGTGAATTTCATCTAATGTAGGGTTAGCGTAATCTCTTAAAGGTCTTGGTTGAATTGTATTTTCAATTGCTAGATTATTTGCCATTTGATTTAAATTTATAATTTTTCTTTTCTGTTTTCCAATTTTTTTAATAGTGCGTTCTAATTATGAATCGTAAGGTATTAAACTTTCGGTTCCAAATTTACGCATACAAAACATAAGTAATTTTAAAATAGTCTGTTACTCTAGTAATTATCTTAAAAATTATTTTACTAATTATTTTAATAATTACTTTACTTCCCCAGCAACGACGCCAAAAACTTGACAAGGTGGATGCGTAACTAAATAAGTATTAACAAGTGTAAAAAAATAATATTCAATAATAGCAAAGTTACCCCTTATCAACGCAAGTATACGTATAGTTCGAGTAATACAGGGCTCTAATAGAGTCTAAGATATCAATCCCACATAGAAGTTAGAGATTATGAACTAATTACAGCAGTTGAAATTACTATCTAATAAACGTAAATAAAGAACACTTCTACTAAATTCTACTACTAATTTTTGAATGGGAAATTACAATATAGAAAAGTATCTTTCCCCTTGTTAAGAGAATTAAGTGAATGGATAAATAAATTAGTTAAAATTATATTGTGCCAAAAAGGAGCATTACTATTCTTTACCATTTGGTCTAGGCATAAAGAATATTGACTAATTCTATGCTTGGTTATTGAATCTGCGGCTAGACTGGGATGATACCGGCTCTCACTTCGGAGCTCCCACGTTCCCCTCGCCTGAGGGCTAACATCTACACTTCAGCATCCAAATGATATGAATGAATTGAAGATTTTAGTCTGTCACTCTAAAATATCTAATTCTACGCCCGATAAATAATATTTCCCTATTTATTTGCACCCTCCTTTCAAGGACTTTGATTTCCCTGAATCTTGGATGTAATCTTTACATTAGTTGTGAAATCAACATATTTTAACAGTTCAATTGGCCAAATTGAAAGTAAATTATGATTTAAGTAGAAAGATTATCATAATTTTTATTAAATATTTTAGGCATAACTAATTCAATTCTCCATTTCACAAAATCTAAAAAACAAGGAGAAAGACAGAGAAGACTACTCAAATGCATAGAAAGAATAACACAAAACTAAGATTTCATATAAAATCAAAGTTATAAAACAATAAACACAACTTATCTCGAATTTTATCCCCAAGAAGACTCCTTGAAGTTCCTCTGACTCTTCCTTCTTGTACAACACACTCAACAAAACTCACTATTATACTCTCTAGAACACACTTACGCACACTAATGACACTTTAGAGACACTAAAGACACTAAATAGACACTCAAAAGGGACACACTTTCGGCCTAAATTCGTCTCTTTTTAAAAAGGGAGAAATATTTTCAATGGTTGCTTAAGCACCTCTTCAAAAAGCATCCAGATTCAATGAATCTTGCTTAAACCGACCTTCTCGCCATCGGCGAGCTCGTTGGCTTCGTCGGCAGACTTCTAGAACATAGGCCAACTGCTCAGGCTCGCTGTCGACCGGCTCGATCTCACCGTCGGCGGGCTCCTTTATAATATATTTGAATGCTCTCGGGAAAAACACGCCGTCGGCGGCCTAGTTCAACTTTTGTCTCTTTTGGTCCTTTTTGTTCCAGATTCGCTCTTTATCTTATCTTTTTGCTCTATTATCTATAAATCTTCATACCTGCAATAAAACATAGAAAATATCTTTCTTTAAATTGCAATATCATAAAAAATTAATATAAAATCGGTATGAATTTCTTAATACATTTTTCTTTGGTCAACCATATAAATATATTGGTTTTTATTCCATATTGATGAGTTCCTCCATAATATCATTTATTTTTAGCTTCCTTCCTCGCTACATATCAAGCAATTAAACTTCTATAGATTTACATTGTAACTAATAGGTATGGGATTTCTCTAAGTTTTGTTGTGTATTTATCACTTCTCCACCTCCATCGAACATTAGAATGATACAGTTTTTTAAAACTATCACTTTGAAATTCTTGAGAAAAGGGTAAATAAGATAAAATTATTGTGCTATGAAGTTAGTCATGTCAGTCAACTATTTACTCATTTCCCCAAGTGATTGGTAGAGTAATGAATCAAATAGCTTCATTTCATTTTTTTGAGATTTTAAATAATGGTTTTAAGAAATGGAGCAAGTGCAAAGATTTAAGTGCATGTCTATTACATCAATCAAATGAGAAAAGTAGCTCTTCAACTAGTTATGCACACTATTGATTTGTGTAGTAAACATGTGCTTAAATTTTGCAAAAGATATTATCCCTCATAGGAAAGGATATTGGATCACCATAATAAATGAATGTTGGAATATTAAACCTTGATACTAATAAATTAGAACTTATTTACTTTTATAGTATCATAACTAACATCATAATTTTTAAACTCCTTCCTTCTCATCATATGTGAGTATTCAAACAAGAGAATAATTATATTAGGGTAAAAAAAATCAATGTTTTGTTTGAAAATTAGATTCAAACATTTTCTTAGATTCATAAAATATAAATGCAAAAATAAAGTAACTTTTATACGAAGTAAACAAATTTTTGACTCAATTGAAGCAATGTAATTAACAGGGTCAAATCAATCCGTATGAAAATTTTAGGATGGGATCTTGTGTCATTATTGAGCTTTTACTTTGGTGAATCCTTCAACAACTTCCTTCTCTAGTTGATGCCTCCTCGGGGCTTCAATTTTCTCTCTCGTCTTTTGTCATTTATTGTTGGAGTAGACGACAAGGCCATTCAAATTTCACTAGTAGATACTCTTTGTAATCATGTTATTGATTCTAGTGAGGGTGATAACACCTATAATCATAGTGTTATTCTTAAAAGATGCTTTTGGTAATATCTTATCAATATCATCATCTTTTCTTTTAGTTTAGTGATATGTTGCTCCACAAATTTCATAGTGAACCCCTTGAATGTAAAGATTTTCTATTCCTTGGCTCTCCTCCTTGTATAACTTATCCTCTTATTTATGCATTTTTCTATGCTCACAACACATTATAAAATGTCAAAACATGTGTTATCCAATGATCAATACTACCCTAGAAATAACTAGAATAAAGAAGTTATTTGAACCAAAATAATAAAAAAATTTTTTGAGAAAAACGGTTTCTTATTTATCGACATACACATTACAGTGATATCTCATATTTTTACAAGAATTAGTATATCTGTTACCCAATAAAAAAAAATATTATGCACAAATCATAATATTACTTGTATAATTTTTCGTACTGATAATTCTTCGTCAAAAATATTATTTTTTGAAATACATACTTCTAGTAATGCTTCTATTGACCAGCTCTGTCATGGGTTGAATTGATCAATGTGAGAGTTAATTTATCTCGGCCTATTGACCTCCTGGGAGCATTGATCTCTTAGTTAAATTGATTCCTTATCTGACATTATCAAGAAGCCTTGGTCAATAGTGGAGGCCAACCATCTTAGGCTAACAATCTTGTCAGGTTCCTAGGTAAATATTTCTCATTGGTTTGGCAAGTTGATTGACTTCATCCATTCAAACCGGTGTAGCAGCTTATGGTCGTATATTTGACAATTTGAATAACTAAAAAAGGTATTCAGATTAAGATATAAAGCGTAAATAAATAATTAATGTATTAATGAAAATATGTTGTTGATGTGTTGTCAACAAATTTGTAGCATCAAGTATGAATCTTGAAATATTTTGAGCAAGAAATATTCTAAATTCAAAATCCTGATCATCCAAGGTTTGCTTTCAGTAAGGCAAACCCAATGACTCAAACATGGTTCAATATAGGTACAATAAAGTCTTGGATCAAGAAGTTGAGACACAATTGGAAGCCTTGAATCATTAATTGAATGGATAAATGAGCTCCAAATTAGACATGTTTATAATCAAATTGAGCATCTCGTTGAGAGGACTCCAATGAGCCTAAGGTCACATAATTACATGATCATTAAAGGACACAAATCCATAAAATACATCTATAATTATGGAGGATTAGCATGTACCCATACAAGCAGGTGGTTATAAAAAGTGTGCACCAAAAGATCAAAATACCTGTCCCTAAAAAACTATAAATATTCCCTTCCCTTCACTTTGGAGGAGGAGGAGAAGAGAAGTTCGAGAGCATGTTGTAGAGGAATGAGTTGGCTAGTAACCATCAATCTACATAGTCGCTAATCACCATCGGCCAATGTCCATCGTCACCACCTACCTACATTGACCACCATCAGCAACAACTGCTTAAAACTATTATAATAGAACTATATATGTTGTTGAATTTCTTACACATGTATTTTTTGAGTTAAATAAGGGTAAGTGTAGTTTTTAATTTAATCATTCTTCATGTCATGACAAATGAGCGTGCCCATATACTTAGAAACATATAGTGGAATTTTAAGACTCTTCTAGTGGAGCGACTTTTTAATTTGTAAAAATTAATGAACTCGGATTTAGATATATATTGATTTAAATGATAATGAGTCACACAATTAATGCAAGTATACGTATCACCCAAGTAATAAAGGCCTCTAGTGGAGTCCTGGAATATTGATCCCACAGGGAGGCTTTACTTTTATGGCGTAGCACAGAAATCTATTATCGAATCACAGCACAATTGCAAGTTGTTTAATTTTAAAATTAAAGACAAAGAGGTTCAGTTACTATATCTACCAAAGCACATTCTAAACTCTAGCAAGTTAAACTAGTGCAAGTCTAAATTTATTACAAAGTTCATTTGAAAGAAAGAGTCTTCCTCCTTTCCATTCATAATGTGATGATTATTTTTACACAGATCAGTGTTGCAAATGTATTGTGCCAAATAGGAGCATTCCTATTATTTACCCATATTTCAACATAAAAAGAACATTGGTTAATCATAAGTTTAGTCCTAAATTCGTGGTTAGGTTGGGAGGATACTGGCTCTCACTCTAGAGGTCCCACTTCCCTTCACCTGAAGGCTAACACTCACTTCAGTTTCTAAACATTAGGACCAAATTAAGGATTTCAGCCTGTCACTTTGAAATCTCCAATTCTAAGCCCATCAAAGTATATTTCCCTGTTTAATTGCATTCAACCCCATGAACTTCACCATTCATGGAATTTGAATTTGACCTTCACTTTTATTGTGGAACTCATAATCCTTTCATAACATATGTTTCCCGATAAGTTTTAATAATTTAATTGGCCAGATCAAAAAGTAAATGAAGTTCTATGTGAGATGGTCATCACAAATTCTTCATAATAAATCAACACATTATTTCAATTTCACAACATCAACACATCACATGAAAAGGAGAAAGACAAAGGAATCTACTCAAGACTCATGAGGAAAAGATGACAAAACATGGAATTCATATATAAAAATAACGTCATAAAAACATAATAAAGTAAAGAACAATTATCTCAAAAGCTTCCCCAAGCAAATCACAAGGAACTCCTTTGAGTCCTCATTTTTCTTCACAACAACACACAATTTTTTCTTTAGAATAGTAAGGAAGAAGAAATCTCTCACTTTACCTCTCCTTTCACATTCCTTAGAAGAGAAAAACAAAAACCTAACTTCCTACACAAAAAGGAAAAACTCACTCTCTAAACTCTAAACTCTTCTCTTCCTTTCTTCCCCCTTTTGAAACGTGGCTCCAAAAGTGTTTAAATTCGGCCAAAACTGAATTCTGAAGAGTTTCCTCAAGCAAACTTTCAAAACCCAGCCAAATACATTAAATCTAGTTCAAAATTGAGATAGGGCACTGTCCAACACTGGTAGGAGCATCGTTCGACGCATTATTCCACCAAAATGTTGTAACTCTCTAGAAACTGGTGCTGTCCGGCGCTTGTTCAATTAAATGCACTTTTGTACTTTTTCACTCCAAATTTGCTCCTTTTCTCTGCCTTTTGCTCCAAAGGTCTAAAGTCATTGTACCTACATGAAATCATAAAAAATACCTTCCTTTAAAATGCAATATCATCAAAAATAGGTATGAAATGAATAGTAAAAAGCTATCGAATTTTCAGTGGATCAAGATCCCACAAACTTAATTATTACTTATCCTCAAGTAATTCTAGTTAATACATAAAATTATAATCAACTACGATGAACTTTCTTTCTAAAATATCATAATTTTGATTTAGATAAGTACAATAGTAAAATTTTCAGAAAGATATTTAAATAATTCAAGTAAATTCTGCAGGTGTAAGAATATCGAGTAATCAAGTCTAAGAGTTCTAGCGTTCTATTCTTTTCAAAAATGACTGTAGATTGTTCTATTAAGGAACTTAAAAAATTACATGAAAAGAAGTTTATGAGAACACTACTAGTAAAGATGCTAATCCATACATATAAGTTCAGAATAATAATTAAGTTTTTTTCCCATTAGGTAGGTCTAAGTGAAGCCAATTTTTGATTAGGTGTCGGCGCATTTTATATTTTTTTAATTTAATTTAAATATATATATATATATATAGTTTTAAATAGTTTGGAAAATATTATTTGATTTTGAAAATATGAGACCAAACCTATCTCATATCTTTAGCAGTTCAAATAATTGAACGCCGTACCGTAAACTATGTGTTTATCTCGAGGAATAGACACATTGTTTAATAATGGGGTTCAATTAGATAAACAAGTGAATTTATGACATCTGTTTGGTCTGCGAACCATTTTTATTTGCTAAAAAATTCCTCTATTTAATACAAAAAAAATTAAATGGGGTTTATATTAAGCTGGGTTCTAAAATTTCCTATAAGGTCAAGCCCATATAGTTAATTACATCTCAAGTGATGGGAATCACTTAAGAAAACTCTCGATAAAGATTAGTGGTTTCACTTTCAAGAATTTCAAAGTTTAGGTATTCAAAGGATTCAATTTTGGAATTTTAAAAGGGATTGGATCAAGTTTAGAACATTTTGTTTTAGGATTCCAATAGAAGAAATGTAGGAGAAGCTGAGGATCCAAGAGGAATCTTGGCAACTTCCCAAACTATCCTATGATTTTGTTTTGATTTAGAGAGAATTATTTAATGTTTCAATCCTGCCAATTTTAATTAATTAGGACTTATATTCGTATGATATAATCATACAAATAGCCTGGAAGATGTGGGGGTTTATGTTGTACCAAAACGCTACCTTGGAGTCCTAAAACGAGTTTAGGGCTTAAATTGCATAACATAATTATGCAAATGCCTAAAGGGAAGTTGAGGATTTATGTTTCACTCGGCAACCTACCTTGAAATCCTATGGATTGGTTATTTAATTGACTAAAGCAAGGAAAGCTACATAGTCAACCTTGCTGCCCACCGTGCCTGCTCCGAGCTCCTTGTTGTTGCAAAAGGTTTAGTTTAAGAAGGTGACAATCAAGAGATAGGAAAAGTGTCATGGTTTAGAGTTTAATTTTCAAATTTATTGTCTTAAATTTTATTAGGGGAAATCTTAAAGTTGATTAAGCAGAGCCGGTTAAGATTCCACGGTTCCATCATCCCCGCACCACTATTTTCATCGTATTCACTTAGTTCAAATGAATTTGCTAAAATCAACTGAATGAGTTTCACACTTTCATTTAGACTGCGGGAAATCTTGTTAGCAATACGTGGGTTACGTCATCCGAGGGATTCCCGATCATCCTACGAGACGTTTTAATTTTGTTGTAATTATAGTTTCATTGTTTTGCTTGGGATTAAGTTTTGAGTTGTCTTATATTTTGAATGATGTGGCAGTGAATTTTATCTTGTTTTGATTTTTATTTTAGTTTTGGTCTCAATTTTGTGGCTATCCTATGGGTTTCAGTTTTCATGCAAGGTGACATTGTTGTTTAACATGCAAAACAAAAGTCCAATGCATGTAAATAAAATGCAAAAAAATAAAAGCGTACCTGGCGGGTCTTCTCGTTATTTCCAACTGCACTTGAAAAAATATTATGGTTGTCTACCAAATCCTAATCCTATCAGTAGTCAAATCATAAGGTGTGTTTGTGGATGATTTTCTTCATCAAAGAACAATGAAGTTCAATTGTTCTTCTAAAACATCCCATTGGGTTGGGAAAGTGCTTAAGACGAGTCCTGAACATCTTTCCAACACTTCTGGGATTATTCTGAGTCCAAATGAATTTCATTATATGGATGAATTGGCCATCTAAGAATTTAGTTAAGTTTTGATTCTTGCTCAGTGAACTAGGAAGTTTGATTATCCTATGAGTAAAGTGACATTTCATTTAATATTTCATTTAAGAATTATAAAGGTGAAAGCCTTTAGGGGCAAGTTAGTTCATTGAGGAACTTAACCATTCCAATTAAAGTTGAATTGCTGACTTAAGAATGATTCTATTTAGTTATAAATTTTCAGGTTGATTTTCAAGTGTTTTAAATCATTTAAGTTAAAAAGGTGTTTTGAATTGTTTGATTCAGTTAAGTTTTAATGATTTAAGTTTGTTTTAACTTAATCATAATGTTTTTAAATTAATTTTAATCGGTTTAATTTTAATGTTTTGATTTTAAATTATTTTGAATTGATCTTAATATTTCAAATTTATTTTTAATTTTATTTATGAGTGATCTTTAAATTAGTTTTAATATGTTAAGTTTATTCTTAATTTGATTTTTAAATTGTTTCAAATTAATTTTAATATTTTAAAATTTAATTTGATTAGAATATTCCAAGATTATTCCCTTTAGTTTCATTCATCATTTTTGTTGTTTCATTTTTTTAAGTGATATTTGATCAATCTATTGGTTAGGGATTCAATTCAAATAATTAGAATTTTCCTATATTAAAATCCCATAACTTTAATCATTCATGCCTTAATTAATCTTCCAAAGTTAAATAATTTAATTAATTAAGATTTCTTTCTTAATGTTTAGGGTGATTAATGGGTTTCTACCCCTTAGTTCCCTGAGTTTCTATCATCCAAAAGGAAAGTTAAGATCAAATGGTTACCTTTCCTTTTGGTTAAACCAAAATATTAATCAGGCTGAAAACTCTTTAATTACCTTTATGCTCTCTTGGGCTTGTTCATCTCATAATTCATTAAATTAACCTCAAATGAATTTAAAATTTTTATGTCACCTCACTCACATGACAATTAAGACAGTAGAGGAGAAAATGTGATTTTTCCATTTTTAATTTAATTTATATAATTATTTTAGTGGAAAATAAAGATTTTCAATGAAAATTCAACAACATGACACAGATGAAGTTTCTATCCTTAGGAAAATTATGGGAAGTTCTTACTAACTAGAGGACCACTTAGACCAATTTTTTTTATTTTTTGAATTTTATTTTATTTATTATAATTATTTTAAATTTTGGAGTATTAATTAATTATAAAATAAAATTAAGGTAGAAAAAAGGTTTTATCTTTTTTTCTAAATATCTCTGACCTCAACGAAGTCAGTGAAATAAAATTTATATTTTTTTATTTTTCTTTGAATTTTTAGAATTATTTTAGTGAAAGGGTTGAAAAATCCATTTTTTAATATTAAAAGTCACCCTAGGCCTTTAAAATTCAATATCTTTGCTTAGAGACTTAGGAAAAATATTTGGTTCATTCCTAAGTGATTAGAGGACTAAATATGACATTTTTATGAATTTTAATTTTTTTTATGATTTTTATAATTTTTTAATTATTAAAATACCCAAAAATGGGTTAAAAATGAAAATTTTAGGAAAATTCTAATTTTAATTTTCTTAAACTCCACTAATATCAGAGAGGCCTCAAAATTGATTTGGTGAATTGTTGAGTTATATTTTGGGTTTTATGAATTTTTTCATTTCAAATATAGTCATGTAACTTAAATAATCCATTTAATGGGTTAAATCATTTCCAATTTACTTGAAATTTTTATGTGGGGTTCCCGTGACCCTAAAGATCAGTGGAGAATTGATTTCATATAATTTTGAAGTGTGGTCATTCCAAATTAATTTAATTTTAGTTTTGAATATTTGGCCAAATTAAGCTCATTTTTAATTTATTAGATCAAGCCATAATTTTTTTAGGGTCCTCTAGTCCATTGTAACTTTCCCTAATTTTTATACAATTTTATAATCATCATGCTAATTTTAATAATTAATTTTCAAGAAAATGACTCTAAACTTAGAAAATAGATAACTTCCCATAGATAGCCTTTAGCCTTGAAAAATTCAGGGAATGTTCCCAATATCAGGGGCTACAAAAGCCCTATGGTCTCATGCCATGGTGATTTATGCATGCTAATGGAGAATTAAAATACTCAGAATAGTGTTTAATTAATTTAAAATTAAAGATTCAATAAAATAAATTAATTCCTTTTCCACATTATTCTCCTCTGTTCACTGAGCAAGAGGGTATTTTTCTTTTAATTTTTGGATTTTTCTATGCAAAGATATGCATTTTTAAAGTTTATGGTATTTAAATAAATAGAAAATCCCTAATTTCCTACTTATCCGATGTGGCGCTGACTAGATCCTGTGGCGGATCGAAAGCACACGTGGCGTGGTTTGATTCAACGTCGTCATCTGAGTCAGCAAGCACTTTTTGTTCTGTGGTTCTGTCTGGCTTCATCTTCGCCATCCATTCGATACACGCTCGATCCAACAGTTGCTGGTCATCATCTTCGTCTAGTTCAACCTGAGAGCCGTCCACACTAAAACCTTAAGATCTCAAGCTACACTTAACTAAATCAAGTGTGGTGTGTTTCTACATGCTCTTCTAGCCTAAACGAAGCTATCCATATGGCTAACATGCATTAAATTCAAGCCAAATGAAATGGAGAATTGTTGGAAGCTCGGGAGGAAGGAATGCTCAATACCTTTGCTCTGAGGTGAAGCCTCGATCAGAGATGCTCGACATGTTTATTAGAGTTCCAGAAACCTACGGATTGAGCCTCTGGTCGTGGTGAATTGCCTAGGTATGAAAGTGACCAGACCCGATTTGGAGCTCTGGCCAATAGAACAACTAGGTGGCCTCTTTCACTGGGGAACTTCTCTTGGTGTTCGGATGGTGTGGGTGCAGTTAATTTCATTTTGGTAGAGTTTCTGGGGATGTCGTGTTTCTAGCCTGAATTTCAGCTGAGAAATTGGGCTCGGCTGGTGGGATTCAGAGCAGGAGGATAGTGGGGATCTAGTTCTCTTGGCTGAGAGAAGGTCTGGGAGCAATTTGAGAGAGTTTAGTGAGAAAAAATTCAGCACCTTTTTAATGGCCGATAGGGGGTGGTTTTATAGAGCTTGCTGGAGAGGGGAGCTCAGGGCTAGGCAATGAGTCCCTGGGCCGCTTAGGGTGAGGGCTGAACAGGCCAGGTGGCAAGTGAGGGGATGGCTCACTGCCATGGCTCAATTTTGAGTTTTAAGCCCACAGGGGAGCGCTCGGGCGTGCCTGTTCCAGCAGTTGGGGTGGTTGGCAAGGACGGGCAGGTGGCCTGGTAGGCTGAGGAAGAGTGGAGGAGAAGTTCAGCTCAATTAATTGGGGCAGGGAGCTTGCTTAAGATGAGTTTAATGGATAGGACTTAGCCTTAGCAAATGGCTAAACCAATTGGTCCAAAGTGGTGGACCATTGGTCCATGGCTCAAGGGAATGGGTTAGGTTAGGTCAAACCCACCCTAGGAGGTATAGGGTTTCTTGCCATGGGGTTGGCTTTATCAAATTTGGTTTGATTTGGTTTAATTTGGCTCACATGTTCACATGTGTTGGTTTGGATTTGAATTGGGCTAGCTTGAGTTTGGGTTTGATTTGGATCAAATTGATTTATCAAAATGGCTTAAATGATTGACACAGAGTTTATGAAAAAGGTTTGGAGTGAAATTGAATTGATTTTGGAAGTGTATTTGGTGGATTTTGGTGATTTAGTTCAATTTGGTCACCATGGGTTAAGCTTGGGTTTAGGTTAGGTTAGAGCTTGGCTAGGGCTCAATAGATGGTTCAAAATGATGTAAGTGATTGTTATGAAAGGTTTAGGATAGAAATTGGGTGGAAATGTTGGGTTAGAAAATTCAATTTTGGAGAATTTGGGCCATGTGGCAAGCTTAGGGCAAATTTGGGAAATCCTGGTTCCAAATGATTTTGCATGAGGCTTTGATCAAACTTTTGGCCAAATGAATGTTTTTTTTGGTATAGTAATGTTTTAGGAAGAGTTTGGGATTTTTTTTGGGAAAATTGAGTGGCATTGGGTCATTTAGGTAAAATTGGGGGTTTTGGGTTTAAGTTGGGGGTTTTGGGTTTAAGTTGAAATTGAATTCAAATGTTAACCGAGTTAGACTTGGTTATTATTTAGATTGGTATTGGGGAAGTTGAATTGAAGTTTAGAATTGAATTTGAAAAAAAAAAATTGGGGTCAATTGGGTTGTTTTTGCTTGACATTGGGTCTATTTGGGCTAAGTGAGCTAAGTTGGGATTTTGGGATGAAAGTAGGTTAATTTGAAAAAATTGGGTTATGGTGTATTTAAATAAAATGAAATTGGGAATAGTTGGGATTTTCTGGAATTTTTTGAGAATTTTTGAAATTTTTGGAATTTTGGGCAAAAAAGGGTATTTAGGGTTTTTGGAGGTTATTTGGAGTGTATTGGGGTATTTTGGTGGATTTAAGAGGTGGGAAAAGTTTGGAAATGATTTTTATGAGTTTTGGGAATTTTGGGTCATTTGTGGGGAATTTTTGGGGTGTTTTGGTTGATTTGGTGGCGATAGAGGCAATTTAGGTAATTTTGGATAAGTTTAGGGACCCGGGGTCAAAATTTAAAATTTTGGAAAAATGAAGAGGGTTTCAAATAGGGAAGAATGGAACCTTTTGGTGGGGTCAAATTTGAGTAAAAGTGATTTGAAATGGAATTAGGGTTTAGGAGCATGAGCCATGGACTTAGCCAAGTCCAACCACTTTGGGACCAAGTCTAGCCAAAAGGTAACCACTTTATGACCCTTCACATATGGACCCTAGCCATCTTAATAGTGGCTTTAGTTCAATCATGTGAGTTTCACAAAGGGTAGAAGGTAAGGGTTCAAGGTTTGGGTTAAATGGCTTAGGGGTGTGTGAGTGTGCAAGAGAAGCTCAAGTCACCTAAGGTTACCTTAAGTCCAAGCATTCCTACAGGAACTCACTATTGGTTTTCCATATGGTGGATTTAACCTTCCAAGGTAATTTAGAGGTTTGTGTCGGCATATTTTTAGGTTATGTGTTTTGAAAAGGGGTCGCCTACAAAAATTGTCGACGAATTTTTATATTTTAAATTTAATTTAAATATATATATAGTTTAAAAGATAACATTTGATTTTGAAAGTAATTTTAAGTTTAAAAGTTTTAAGATATGAAATCAAACCAATCTCACATCCCAAATAGTTTATATAAACGAGCACCGCACCACAAACCGTGTATCTATCCCGAAGAATAGACACACTGCTTGATGATGGGGCTCGATTAAATAAACTAGGAGATTTGTGACATCCGTTTGGTCTGCGAACCAATTTTATAAGCCGACAAGTTCCCCTGCTTAATATAAATGAATTAAGCAGGGTTTATATTACTTGGGTTCTTAAAGTTCCATATAAGGGCAAGCCCCTATAGTTAATTACATCCTAAGTGACAGGAATCACTTAAGAAAACTCTCGATAATGATCAGTGGTTTTGCTCTCAAGAATTTCAAAATTTAAGGTTTTCAAACAATTGGATTTTGGAAATTTCAATTGGGAATGGATCAAATTTGGAACAATTTATTTTAGGAGTCCAAAGGAAGAGAAGTAGGAGAAGCTGAGGATCCAAGAGGAATCTTGGCAACTTCCCGACTATCCTATTGTTTGGCTTCAATTTAGGGAGAATTATTTAGTATTTTAGTCCTGCCAATTAATTATAGAAATTACATTTACATAATCACTTGATTATACAAATGACCTGAAAGGTAGGAGGATTTATGTCGTATCGGACGACGACCTTGGAATCCTAAGCGAGTTAGGGCTTATATTGCACAACAAGGCTGTACAAAGGCCTAAAAGAACAGGTGAGGATTTATGTCGCACTAGGCGGACTACCTCGAATCCTATGCCTTGTTGTTTAAACTAAAGAATCGTTTTGCTGATGTCGACCCAGGTTTTGCTGTTGACGATGGTCGTGCTGCCCACTGCGCTCCAAGCTCCACGTCGTAGCAAGATCGCAGTTTAAACTTAAATCTTAAGTTAAAGTGAACATGCAAATCATTTTATTTCATTTTATTATTATTATCGTTTTCATTTTCATTGCAAGCGTGAGTGTGTATTGCAGTGACAGGGGCGGTAGTAAAAGAATGCAGGAAAAATATGTATACATGAACATGCTATGGTGAATAACAAGAAGCAAGTATCACAAGCAGGTTATGCTAGGCTAAGCAATAAGCATGCTACGCTAACAGGAATATGCGCTATAACAGGTAAAACATGCTATGCTAACTGAGGCAAGTACTGAGGAAAGTAAAACATGCTATGCTAGCAGGTGTACATGCTAAAAAGTAAAGCAGGTAAAGCAATAAATAAAAGAAGTAACAGTGCTACAAATGTACCGTAGGCGCTGATTACCCGCGGCGTATTGTTACCTGTTTATTATTATCACTTTATTGTTTCCTGCAGAAAAGGCATCAGCACCAAAGCAAAATAGGAGTGAACGTAGTAAGGAAAACCTGACTAAGTGCGCTACCGTACGTGTAGGGAAAGTAAGGTGCAAAACCCGACGGTAAATCTAAGAAGAAAAAGACGAAACAAAGAAAAAGAAACCCGAAAGGAAGGAGAAAGAAAGCAAAGAAAATCGAAAAAAGAGAAGGAATCATGTAGAAACCCCGTAGAAAAACACAAAAACAATCGTAGCAAAACTGCGAAACACTAAAAGAAGAAACTCACAGATGTCCCGCTAAACTCACAGCAAACCGTAAGAAAGCCATAGGGCATCTGAAAAAGGACCCGTAAGCGCGGTGGTGTTAAGCACTCAGAGCTGTGCTATATGTCCCACCTTAGGTGCTGACTACTAGACTGACTTTCTGCAGATGGCAGCCCTAACCCGACTCGAGTAGCCGACTGTGGACCTTTGTAAATTTTCACACATTTCATTTTGGGTTTGCATGCAAGTAAAGCCGTAGGTAGGTAGGCTGTGTAGTAGTGGAGGTGATTTTGTAATTTTCAAACATATGTATTTTTATTGTTTTTAAAAAATTTTTTAGTCCACAGGTTGACTACCCTAATAGGACTAGGACTACGAACATCCTTGAGACCGTCGGCGGTAGAAACCCCGAGGACGGGCGAACGGTTCCGTGGTTCCCGCTCTACTCTCTACGGAGTCACCGAGTCGGTGTCCCCATTCAATGATTCTCGTAATTTTTCTTTTGCAGTCTTATCAATGTCCCCACCGCACTTACAGCCTTGCTTGATGGCCCCACATATAACCCAAGGGGGTTATATGTGCACACCTACACGTCCCCTGTAGGTGTGTGCTTTAAGCCAAGAAACAAGGTGAAAACTAGGGATGAGAGGTCAAGGAAAGAAAGAGGAGAAAACAATTCACCTAACACAGAATCGTAAAACAAGGTGAATTGGTTCTCAAAATCAATCAACTCAAGTCAATCACCCCGGACTCCCGACAATCCTCACTCGTCCTAAAGGAAAGACCTAAAAGTGCCGCCACGCTCGTGAAGTGACCTAGGCCTCTAGGGCGGTGCTAAACCCATCCCCATGACACTCAAGTAAATGGCAAAGAAAAGGGAAACATAAAACAGCCGCAGGAAGGGAAAGTAAAGTGGAGTGAAGTAGAAATGAAGTAAAAAAGAACGAAACCATCCAAGAAAAATCGGGCAGCATAACGGCGTAAAAAGAATTTTCCACACCTGCAATTTGAATAAAAAGAAATGCCGCAAGCATGTATATGTAACAACCAATGTTTCCATCCATCCCAAGCATGTACATATTGTATATGAAAGAGGATCAAAGTTTTTTTTTTGTTTTATAAAGCATGCATGTTTAAGTTCGGGGGCTAGCTAAGAGAGCCCAAATCCTCAAAACAACTTTCAAACCATGCTAGCAAGAGGATTCTGAAGTACTCCTATACATATTTAACATATTCCGAGTTGTAGAAATGCTAAAAAGGGTAACTAGAGATCTTTGAACGCTTATCATGCTTAAAGCAAAGTTGTTGCATGGCAACACCACACCAACACAAAACATTTAAAATACTAAAACCGAGCCCCTTAAGTGGTGCAAGGGAGGGGCTGCTATGAGGCAATCAAAACAAAGAAAACCAAGCTACGTTTTTAAGAATACATAGGGACTGTTACACAGGCATCAAAACCGAAACAACAGAAAGGGGCCAGATTTCCATACGAAACCTTCTCTCAACAATCATATCCCCTCAATTTCCAGCCGAACAAAATAATAATTTTCAAGAAGACTTGATCACAGAAAATATTGCATAAAGAAGAGCGGTCATTACCATTAAGTTTCCACATAATTCGAGACTATAGTTTTCTGAAGTACTCAGATCACCACAAGAAGAGTAAAATTATAATCACAACTAATATTAGTCTCGATGTGCATATCATTAAGAAATCTCCTTCTTTAAAAAGAATCATGAAAGGCAAACAAAGAATCTCGGGTTTTAGTTCACCCCTCTAAATCGTCAAGGATGAAGAGCGACAGAACCATTCTTAAAACTTTTCAAATCGGCATAAATACAAAAGAGAAAACGACCATTTGAATTTTCGGTGATATGTATGTAAATCTCGAAATTCGAGCAGACATGTAACTTTTTTCTTCTTTTTTTTAATCAAATGTAAACATTCAAGGAAGAGTACTATGTATGTAAACTTTCAAAAAAAAATGAAAAGGACTAGCGACTTAATGTACGGTTTGATGAATTGAAATTTCAATCTTAAGCATTGAAGGCTCAAGGTGTTCGGGGATCAAGCTAGCAAGATTACTCGTCATGGAAATTTGTTGGCATGAAGGTAAAGAAATTCCACGATTTTAGCAACCCGATGAAATGACTCGTAACCATTAAGCTGATTCAAATCAGTCCTCAGAAAAAAAAAAATTATTCTTCTTGTTAAGAGCCAATAATAACTCTTATGGCTTGAGATGCACCACAAACGAAACCAAAGAAGAAGGCTAAATTGTAGGATCCTTACCTCTAAATGCTCACTAGGCTAAGAACTTCTTATGCAAACCCAGAGCAGCTTCAAAATAAGTACGGAGAAAATTCGGCAGCACCTCCACCTCCTCTCAAAATTTCGGCCAACCTCAAACCTTCCCAAAATGAGGGTTTATATAGGCAGAGGAGAGGAGAACTTACCTTGGTTCACCAGAGAAACAAGCTGAATGCGACAAGGGGAAGAGTAGTGACAAGAGGAAGAGGCGACAAACGTCGCAGCAGAGGGCATGGAGGCAAGGTGAGCAATTGGAAGCTTTTGGCCAGGGCACGCGTACGAGGAGGGGGACCTCGCTCGAAGCTTCGCAACAGGGAGAGGGGCTCGGCGAGGAGAAGGTTCGGTCGGGCTCCAATCACGAATGGGAGAGGGGGCTGGGCATGAGTTAGGGATGCGTGGGTTTAGAATTAGGGATTTAGGAATTTTGATTTTCATTTCTTTTTTTCATTTTAATTTAAAACAATGTTTTATTCAAATTTTTGGCCGATTCGGATAAAATTTGACCCCGCACAAAACTATATCAAAATTAATGTCCTTCTTACGTAATCTTGATGTTCCAGACGCAACGGCGCAGTCTGTTTCGTCATCCGGGGCCATTTGGACAACCTCGTTATCAAAACAGGTCAAAAAACGATCAAATTTGGGGATTTCGCTATTAAATCAGATTTAGTTGAAATTCAAGGTTGAACTGGTAGCGATCAAATGTTGCATTCAGTTTTGGGGAGTGTTTCAAAGCATTTAAATTTTAAATTGAGAAGAAAATGGCTAGCGTCGGGTCAATTTGGGTCAAATCGGAGCCTAGGTCGGACTTAAGTCAAAATTGGGGTTTTTGATGAAATCAGCTTAAATTGACAAAATTGGGCTGTGGTGTAGTTGAACAAAATGAAATTGGGAATATTTGGAATTTTCTGGGAGTTTGTGGGAATTTTTAGAATTTTTGGAATTTTGGGTTAGAAAGGGTATTTTGGGAATTTGGAGGTTATTTGGAGGGTATTGAGGTATTTTGGTGGGTTTAGGGTTTAGAATGTGTGTGAGAGTGTGGTGTGTACAAGCTAGACCTCACCAGACCAGACCATCCAGGGTACTCCTAAGGCCAAAGAGTCCTATAGGAAACTCATCCTTTAAACCTCCACATATCGGTCTTAACCCTCCAAGTGGCACTGGGGTTTACAATCAAACATGTGGGGTTTGAAGGGAATCAAGAAGTGTTTGGAATTTCTAAGTGGTGGGTCCCATTTCTAGTCCTCTAGGATTAGTCAAAGGAAAAGCCTAAGGCTAGATCCTAAGGACTAAGAAGAGAGAAAAGACAATACCTCATCAAAAATGAGGTCAACAGTTTGCAACCATCCAAATAGGGTCCCAAGAGGAGTTAAGAAGTAGCTGAAAATTTCTAAATGGTGGGTTCCAACTCTAGTCCTCTAGGATAATAGTCTAGGAGAAGTCCTATGGCTAGATCCTAAGCACTAAGAGGAAGAAATAGACCTCACCAAAAATGAGGTCAACATTAGGCGTCTCCTCAAGCTTCTCCTCTCTTCTCTTTTCTTTTCTTTTTATTTTGTTTTTGCTTTTCTTTTCTTTTCTTTTCTTTTCATTTTTTTTTTCAGTGAGGATTACTATATCTGGATAGCCTTTAATGATTTTGAATTTAACCCTTCTCACCCTAAATTTGAAATTTGCCACATTCCTTACGTTATAAGCACTTCTTTAGCTTATTAATGATTCATCATAGAGTCTCAATCCTTTCTTATCACATAAAATTTTAAGATTCTTAATATTTCAAAGATACAATTTTTCTTTCTTTGAATAGTTGACTATAGTCCTATACTTTTATACCAAATATCTTACATTACAAAATTACTTTTCATTACCAAACACTTTCATTCAATTTCATAAAATACCTAAATAAAATCAAAATACAGTTATCTAAAATTAAGCTCTATTACAGGAAATCATGTTACAAATTTTTGAAAATAATTTTAAATGAGAATAATTAACAGTTAATTCTCTTTTTTTTTCTTCCCCCAAACTTAGATTTTTGAATATATTTTACATGGAAGAAAGAAAAAAATCTAAATATTACTCACTATGTTGGCTTTTCATACCTTTGAGTTTCAGTAGGTTTTTCTTCATAAAGTAGAATAGTAGACCTGAAATAATTAAGAAGCATTTCTGTACACAAATATGGGTTAGAAGTTTATAAAGAAGAAGTTTAAAACACATTAAATAGTGCACATAACATTAACATCCAACTGTTACTTGTACAAATTAAACTAACAATCCAAACACATAAAAACTTAACTATCACATCACAAACATCAACAACAATGTCTACTACAAGTACATCCAACACACATATAACATCTCAGATACAAATCATAAGAAGTCTCAGGTACATCACAAATGAAAAACACAAATACATCACAAATTTTAATGAAAAATAAAAATAACAATACACAAACTACCAATCTTCATCTTCTGCAGGAGCTTCACCAACATCAGGTTCTTCAGGCTGGTATGGAGTGTACTCAAGGTAAGTAGGAAATACAACATCAGTGTCTCCCCTAAAAAATTTCATATGTGCGTCATGATAAGCTATTTCATATTCTCTTCACTGCATCTGATAAACATCATTAATTTTGTTCCTCACTTCCAGCCCCTCTACTCTAGCATTTAATCTTTCCAGTTGATCCATTACATCATGCTTAGTATTAGATGTAGATGGTCTATCTCGACTAGAAGAAGGTTCATCAGCTCTCTTACTCCATTTCCATCCTACAGGGGCTTCATAAGTCTTCAGATTCTGTTGGCTTCAGGGGGTGAACTACCTCATCATAATCTTAAATCACTACAATTGCCTGAATACATAAAGCATGAATCAGACTGGGGTGTCCTAGTCCTCCTATAGTTTCTCCTTTTGAGCTTGCAAAAATACTTTTACGAATAATAGCCCAAATATTTATATTCTTCATGTTCTGAATACAGTAATTCAAAACAACTCTATCAACAGTAACATCATTGTGATGGTTGGTAGGTAACAGTTCTGTAGAAATGAAATAATTTCAGGCTTTTGATATAGGATTCAAAGTAGAAATGGGAATTTAACTTTAATTCTCTGCTTAATTTTCCATTCCCCTTTTCCATTAGTCAAAAAGTTTATAATCTCATCGAGTGCTTGATTCGTGATAGAAAAATATTCATATTCACCATGGTAGGGTGCTCTCAACTGATAAAATGCATTTATGCTGGCAAGAGTAAATTCAACTATTTGGTCACTAACTACAATAAATTCACTCTCAGAATAATATAGATTAGCATAAAATTCTTGAACAATACCCAGCATCGCATCAGCAGTGAAATAACAGAAAACCTCCCATTGACGATTATCAATCAGTTCTTCAAGCATTCCTCCAGGATTTTTAAATGCTCTTTCATGAATAAATTTCTTATTGCTAAGAAATGAACTAAAATGTGAATAGGCTTTGAAATTCATAAATTTACTTTCATCATAATCAAATTTCCTCTTCCCCTTAGACAATCTTGGAGTCATTTATCTATAAATATCAAAATTTTCCAAATCAATTTTAAAATTACAATGCAATCGACTCCAAGGCAATTTTAAATAAATAAGAACTCAAAATCCTTGAAAAATATCAGTTTCTCCATAAACTTCAAAATTCCAAATCTTCCTAATGTAAGAGATTTCCACGGTCAAAATCGAATATTTTTAGGTTAAAGTGTAGCTCTTACCAAGAGAAGATGAAATCCAAACTTTTCCAGCCACAAAATCACTTCAAATCCAAATTCTAGTGAGCCCTAGACGTGAAAATCATCCTTGACTGGAGGTTGAAGACAAAGATTTGGGAAAAAATGGCGGGCCCCAGGATTAAATCGCAAAAAATTTGAGTTTTGGCCATTTTTCATGTTCGAGCACTGTCCAGCACTGGAAGCAGCGCCGTTTAGTGCATTATTTTGCTGAAATGACCAAACTCTCTAACTTTTGGCATTGTTTGACGCTGGTAGCAGCGTCGTTCGGTGCCAGTTCAAAAACTAGGTTTCCGACTTTATTTTACAATTTCAATCATTTCAAACCTGCTTTGATGTCTAATTAGTCTAATTAAGCATTGAATATCATCCTAAAGTTTTGGCAAATGATATTTTTTAACACAAACAACACATAACATTACTTTCATATATAAAATTTATGAGTCATGCAAATACACACAACACTAAACATTACATATTTTCAAGTCATAATCTTAAATTCAGTGTCACACACAACCACAACAAAATAATGCTGAGAACTAAACAAATAATGCATGATCAAAGATCTCCTTCATTCTCCAATGCAGATGATCAAAGAAATCAGAAAGATTGTTGATTGCCTTCATCAAATGTAGTACTTCCTTCTCAAATTTATTGATTTTCTTCAGGATGGTTTGTGAACTTTCAGGAAAATAAGTAGGAATATGTGCTGAGCTTTACGGTTGTTGATCTTCAATAATGCTCATATCATTCATATTACCAATTGACTGGTTACTATATGCATTTGCTGGGTTTATAGGCTTCCAAGGTAGAAGTACTCTTTCGCAGTTGAATGTAATTTTCAGAATAACACACTCCTTAATTACCTTACTGATTTTCATTGTCGAGAGCAATTTTGCACAAATGAAGTAATGTAAGTGTTTTGACGTAGGATTTATTAGTGTGGTCTAGAAACATGCATACCTACTATCTCTTATCTCCCATTTATTACTTTCATCCGTCAGATATCGATATAGGTCATTCATATTGTTCTTCATCGGGGCAAATTTTGAATAGTGGCAGAGTGGCACATTCTTTATCATGTATAAATCTTTAATCTTTGCAGGAGTAAAGGTGACAAGCCTACCTCGCACATAAACTGATCCTTGGTTGATTCCATGAAGATTTGCATAAAACTCCTTCACAACCGGAACAACTACAGTGGTGGTATTATAACACAATACTTCCCAACGTCTCTGGACAGTAATTTCATCAATTTTATTTGTAGGAGAATTCGTAACTTGATTCACAAAGCCTTGCTCCTTAATTAATCTCATTTATGAGATATTTTGTTGAAATGTCGCTGCGCCAAGTAACTTATGAACTTTCTAAGGTTAAATACTTGAAATCTTTGAATTTCCATCAAGTCGACATCCATTTAGACAAGAATTTGAGTTTTCCTCTTTGTTCCTTTGGATGTTCCAGCATCTAACGGTGGTTTTTGAAAGTTATAATGGAGAAGTTACTGCCTAGAACAGCCAAAACTCATATTTTAAAGACGATAAATGATTTTCTGAACAATGGCGCTGTCTGGTACTGATATCAGCGTCGTTCGGCGCTACTTCAAATTCGCCAAACTTCACTTCGTTCAAATTTTTTCCAAATTTTGATTTGATTCATTTCTTAAATATTATTAATGATAATTAAGGAAGAGTAAGACTTAATTAAGAAATAAACAAACACAAATAACACATCGAACAAAGCAAAAACTCAATAACTGTGGGTTGCCTCCCACAAAACGCTTTGTTTAATGTCGTCAGCCCGACATAAATTTCAGTTATTCAGGTTGATCCAACATTAAAACATCTTTAAAATTAGGTTTATTCCCTTCAAAATATGGTTTTTATCTTTGGCCATTAACTTTGAATATTCTTCCAGATTTAGGGTCTTCGATAATCACAGCTCCAAACTGATACACTTTTATGACAATGAAAGGTTTTGTCCATCTAGATTTCAGTTTCCCGGGAAATAATTTCAATCTAGTATTGTATAATAAAATTTTTTGTCCTGGTTCAAATTCATTTTTGACAATCTTCGGATCATGCCATATTTTTTTCTTTCCTTATATATTCTATCATTATCATATGATTCATTTCTGGTTTCTTCCAATTCACTCAATTGCAACAGTCTATTCTCATCAGCATCTTTCAAACTAAAATTCAATTTCTTTATCGTGCAATATACATTATATTCTAATTCAACTTGCAAGGGACAGGTTTTTCCAAAGATTAATCTGTATGGGGACATTCCTACAGGAGTTTTATAAGCAGTTCTGTATGCCCATAAGGCAGTATCTAATCTAACAGACCAATCCAATTTCTCAGGATTAATGACTTTCTCCAAAATTCATTTAATTTCATGATTAGATACCTCTGCTAAACCATTAGTTTGGGGATGATAAGCCGTAGAGATTCTATCCACAATATTATATTTTTCTACCAATCTCTGAATCAGATTATTCTTAAAATGGGATCCTCCATCAGTGATGATTACTCTAGGCACTCAATATCTTATGAAAATATTATTCATTAAAGCCCTCAAAACACATTTAGCATCACACCTACGTACAGCTATTGCCTCAATCCATTTTGATACATAATCAACAACAATAGTATATTTATATTTCCAAATGAAGGCATATATGATCCCATAAAATCTATTCCCCAAGGATAAAAAATTTCAACTTCCATAGTAAAATTAAGAGGTATTTCATTTCTTTTAGATATATTGACTATTCTCTGACATTGATCATAAGTTTTGATAAATCTATAAACATCTCTGAAATGTGTAGGTCAATAAAATCCAGATTGCAAAATCTTATGTGCAGTTCTATCAATTCCTAAATGTCCTCCAAGTTTAGAATTATGACATTCTCGAATAATTTTTTCAGTTTCTTCCTAAGGCACACGTCTCCTAATAATAATATCTTTACATTACTTGTTCAAATAAGGATCGTCCCATATTTAATATCATGCATAATTTTTTTCTGCTGTTGCATTATTAAATTAAGTGGTAAAATATTACAAACGATGTAGTTCACAATATTAGCATATCACAGTAAATTTCCTTCAATACACTGTGAAATTGTTCATCAGGAAAAGTTTCAGTAATTTTCTTTTTAAAATCATCCAAATTAGGTTGTTCAAGTCTAGATAAATGATCAGTTATTTGATTATTGACCCCTTTTCTATTAACGATCTCAAAATCAAATTCTTGTATTTAAAGCATTCGAATCAGTCTTGGTTTTGCGTCCTTCTTTTACACTAATTATTTAAAAGCAGATTGATTAGTATGCAGTATGCATTTAGCTCCGATTAAGTAAGATCTAAATTTTTTAAAAGCATATACAATTGCTAATAACTCTCTCTCAGTAGTTGGGTAATTAATTTGAGTGGCAGTAAGAGTTTTACTAGCATAGTATATAACTTTAAACATTTTATCATGTTTTTACCCTAAACAACTCCAATAGCGTAATCGCTAGCATCTCACATTAGTTCAAATCGTTTCTCCCAATCAAGTGAAACTATTATAGGTGCATCAATTAATTTTTACTTCAATAAATTGAAAGCTTTTAAACATTCATCATTAAAATCAAACTTTCTCTCTTTTTCCAAAAGTTGGTATAGGGGCTTAGAAATTTTTGAAAAGTCTTTGATATATCGCCTATAGAATCCTACATGTCCCAAAAAGCTTCTTACCCCTCACACAGTTGTTGGAGGTAGTAATTTTTCTATAACATGAATTTTTCACAGGATCTACTTCCATGTCATATTCAGATATTTTATGCCCAAGCACAATTCCTCCTGCAACCAATAATTGACACTTTCCCAGTTTAGAACTAAGCTTATTCTCTCGCATACCTCTAAAACTTTTTCTAAGCTGCATAAACATGCATCAAATGAATCTCAAAATACTGAGAAATCATCCATAAACATTTCTATTCTATTATCAATTAAATTGCTAAACATGGATGTCACACATCTTTGAAATTTTTCAGGTGCATTACATAAGCCAGAGGGCATTCTTCTAAAAGCAAAAGTTCCATAAGGGCTAGTAAATGTAGTTTTCTCTTGATCCTCAGGAGCAATAGGTATTTGGTGATGACCGGTATATCCATCTAGAAAGCAATAGTATTTGTGTCCAGCAAGTCTGTCTAGCATTTGGTATAAAAAGGGTAAAGAAAAGTGATCTTTTTTGGTTGTGGCATTTAATTTTCTATAATCAATACATATTCGCCAACCAGTGATTTGTCTTGTCGGTAATTTCATCCCGATCATTTACATCAACATTCACTCCTCATTTCTTAGAAACATAATGAATTGGGCTCACCCAAACACTATCAGAAATAGGATATATTAGTCCAGTATCTAACAACTTTAAAATCTCTTTTTTAACCACTTCTTTCATTATTGGGTTCAATCTCCTTTTTGGATTAACTCTTGGTTTATGTTATTCATCCAATAAAATTATGTTCGTATAGCTCGAAGGACTGAATCCTTTATTATCAGCTATAGACTAACCAAAAGTTTTTTTGTATCTTTTTAAAGTTTTCAATATTTTTAGTTCTTGATATTCATTTAAATTCGAAGATACAATGACTGGTACAGTAGATGATTCTCCTAAAAACATGTACTTTAAATGATTAGGAAGAATTTTCAGCTCTATTTCAGGGGGTTTAATGATGGATGGAATCAAACTTTTATCTCCATTTTTCACAGTATCTAATCTTTCATCGCAATGTTGATTTTCAATGCGCTTAATAAGAGTTGCGATGAAGAACATTTGTGAAAGCTCTCCCCAAGTTCTAATAGATCCAGGTGCTAACGAATTTAACAATGCCTTAGTCTTATCCCTAAGTGAAAAAAGAAAAAATCTAAGTCTAACAGCATCGTTCGATACTCAATCGTATTTAAAAGTAGCACACAGTTCTAGAAAACTAGCGAGATGTAAGTTAGGATCTTCATTAGGTGTTTCTCCAAATTGATTATTTTGTACCATTTGAATAATAGTAGGTTTAAGCTCAAATGAATTAGCAGCAACATCAAGATTTTGAATAGTTAAGTGAATTTCATTTGTTGTTGGATTAACATAATCTCTTAAATGTCTTGTTATAATTTTGTTTTTGTGGTTTAAATTGTTTGACATTTTGTGAGGATTTGCAGATTATTTTTATTGTTTTCAAATTTTTATAATAGTAGGCTCTAATTCAGAATCGTAAAGCACTAAACTTATAGATCTGATACTACACATAAAAACACAATAAATACACACTAACAACAAACAGACACACACAACTATAACTTGCAGTTCAAATATATGATTTCCAAAACTACAAAAATAAATTTTAACAGTTACTTTTTTTTACCTTGCCTCCCCGGCAACGGCGCCAAAAACTTGGTGTGACTTTTTCAGATTTGCAAAAATTAATGAACTCGGTATATATATATATATATATATATATATATATATATATATATATATATATATATTGATCTAAATGATAATGAGTCATACAATTAACGCAAGTATATGTATCGCTCAAGTAATATAGAGTTCAAGTGGAGTCCTAGAATATCAATCCCACAGGGAGGCTTTACTTTTATCGCGTAGCACAGAAATCTATTATCATATCACAGCACAATTGTAAGTTGTTTAATTTTAAAAGTAAAGTCAAACAGGTTCAGTTATTATATCTACCAAAGCACGTTCTAAACTCTATCAAGTTAAACTAATGCAAGACAAAATTTATAACAAAGTTTAGTTTTAAGAAAGAGTCTTCCTCCTTTCCATTCATAATGTGATGATTAATGTGACACGGATCAATGATGCAAATGTATTGTGCTAAAAAGGAGCATTCCTATTCTTTACTCATATTTCAGCGTATAAAGAACATTGGCTAATCCTAAGTTTAGTCCCCAAATCCGTGGTTAGGCTGGGAGGATACTGGCTCTCACTCCAAAGCTCTCACTTCCCTTCACTTGAAGGCTAACTCTCGCTTCAGTTTCTAAACATTAGGACCAAATTGAGGATTTCAACTTGTCACTCTGAAATCTCCAATTCTATGTCCATCAAAGTATATTTCCCTATTTAATTGCATTCAACCCCCATGAACTTCACTATTCATGGAATTTGAATGTGACCTTAACTTTTGTTGTGGAACTCATAATCCTTTCAGAACATATGTTTCCCAACAAGTTTTAACAATTCAATTGGCCAGATCAAAATGTAAATGAAAATCTAAGTGAAAAGGTCATCACAAATTCTTCATAATAAATCGGCACATCATTTCCATTTCACAACATGAACATGTCACATGAAAAGGAGAAAGCAAATAAATCTACTCAAGACTCATGACGAAAATATGACAAAACATGGATTTCATATATAGAAACAACGTCATACAAACAGAGTAAAGTAAATACCACTTATCTCAAACTCTTCCCCAAGTGAATCTCAAGGAATTCTTTTGACTCCTTTTCTTTCTTCACAACAATGTACAATTCACTCTTTAGAAGAGTAAGGAATAAGAAATCTCTCACTTTCCCTCTCCTCTCACACTCCTTAGAAGACAAAAACAAAAACCTAACTTCCTACAGAAAATGGAAAGAACCAACTTTCTAAACTCTAAACTCTTCTCTTCCTTTTTCCCCCCTTTTGAAATGTGGCTCCAAAAGTGTTTAAATTCGGCTAAAACTGAATTCTCAAGAGTTATCTCAATCAACCTTTCAAATCCGACCAAATACATTGAATCTAGTTTATAGGGATAGGGCGCTGTCCGGTGCTGGTTGAAGCGCCGTTCAGCGTATTATTCCTTCAAAACATCATAACTCTCTGGAAACTGGCGCTGTCCAGCGCTGATCACAGCGCCGTTCGGCACTAGTTCAATAAAATGCACTTTTATCCTTTTTCGATCCAAATTTGCTCCTTTTTGCCTCATTTTGCTCCAAAAGCCTAAAATCATTGTACCTGTATGAAATCATCAAAAATACATTCCTTTAAAGTGCAATATCATCAAAAACAGATATGAAATGAATAGTAAAAAGCTATCAAATTTTTAGTGGATCATGTAGGCCCTGTGATTTTTTTTTCTTTTAGTGCTTTTTCAGTTAAACATTGCAGTGTTTTCCTTCACTATTCTTATTGGTGTGTATTGAATCCTTATTCAGGAATCTGAGTCTGAATGCCAATGGAGTGGCAAATGAATGGATCGTCGACTCGAAAGAAGATTGAACCACAACTTGACTGACCTCGAAGCCCAGATACAAGCCAATTGATAAGAGGACGATCTGTCAGATTTCGGAAGACCTCATGACATGGAGTCAATCGATGGGGGGTTGGCCGATTAAAATATGGGTTGGGGGTTCTAATTGTTATTTTGTAACATTTATAGCCATCTATAAATAGATGAGCATTAAATGTAGTAGGGGTTGTTTAAATCACATACAAAATATACTTTTCTCTCACCTTTTTATGTTGTAATCATTGGATGTGATTCTTATATAAATCTCGATTCAATTCCTTAATAAATTGTTAAGCATGAATCATGCAGCAAATGGGAAAAGGAGTACCTCAAGAAGAATAATCCCAAAGTCTAGAAACTAAATAAAATGGACTGCACTTGAGAATTTGTAGTCTAACAAATCAATGAGGTAAGGAATAGGTGATGAATACCATCAAAGACGCACTAGCTCAAGAGTAGGTCTCACTATCAACATCAACAATTTGCCATCATCCATAAAGAATGGCTACCCTGAACATCAAGTTGGCCCTCCAGCCCTAGAAGGGAAAAAAAATACTCTCTATCTTGACAGTGTAGGTTAAACATCGTTCGATCACCTCCGATATAAGCACAATTAGAAACCATACCTGCGAAGCCAAAAAATGTAATTTCCACACATCTTCAAAGTTACCCCTCCCCCCTTCTAAAGATTTAAATTTCCTAGCTCTGGAACCTGACGGAGGATTTAGATCTTCTTAGGAAGTGCCCTATGAGGCGACTAGCAAAAGAATTCGTCCATCACAGTAATATATAGTTAAAATATGATATGTTATAACTGTTAAAATATGATATGCGGTAATATATTTTTATTGAAAAACTAAACGTTATTTTTTAGGCTTCCACAAATTCTGTCGGAAACACATTGTCTAGTTCAACAAAACCGCTACATCTCAAAAACTTATGTACATCGTATGCAACTCACTTATTTATTCTAGTAAGTTATTATTATTTAAACGTAATATCTGATTTAAGTATTTTACTTTAAGAAACAATAATTCATTTTAATAAAGGTGATTTCAATTAATTTGAATAATTGTTAAACGGATACAAGGTAGTATTCTTAACAAGATTTGTATCGAAACCGAGAAATGATTTATCAATCTTAACTCAAAGCAAAGATCGATGAACATCAAAGAAGGACAAATAAAAGGTCGTTGAATGCATATGTTTAGATTTTTTCCTTGGCTGTTGGTGACAATAGGAAGAGATTGGTGTGGAATGTCGATATTGAGGAGTCATCATCTAATATTAGCTTAATTTTATTCCTATAAATCCCATGAAAGATTTGAGGAATTTAGGGCTTATAGTAGAAAATGATGTGTATGACAATCTTTATAGAAGAATATCCTAGAATAATATATCCTAGAATTTTCATATAAGAAAATCATAGAAAACTAGAGATTTCTATTATGGGTCTTTTGAATCTCCTATAGAAGCAAGCTTCTATAGTTAATTACATCTTAAACAATTTTTAATTGTTAAAGAAAACTTCTGATTAATGTCAATCATTTGTTTTCTAAAATTTTATTTTTAAGGAGAGATGTACCCACTATTACTCCTAAATGTCATGTCATATTTATTATTTTAAAGTTTTGATTTTGTTTTTCATGACGTTATCTTAAAAGTTTTGTTTTTATTTTCCATGTCGTTATTTTGTTATGTTTTGGTGACTATCCAAAAAGTTTTTTTTTTTGGAATGTCGTCCTGCAAAACAGAGTTAGAACATCCTATAACATGCAAAGAAAATCTAAACGAAACTTTTTGTCTTCACCCTACAAAGAAAAGATTGTCAGAAAATAATGTCATGTTCATTGCCTTAAAATTTTGTAGGATGTTTTGATTTAACATGTCCTAGATGTCGGTATATGTCAAATTATATTGATTAATGTTTAATTTTGTCGAAATATCGGATTAATTTTATTTAATATCGATATTTATCAAATTTATATTTGAAATGTCAATTTTATGTCGGTTATGTTGATTTATGTTTGAACTGTCGATTAAGTCAAATTTTGTTTGAAATATCAAATTTATATTGATTATGTTGAATTTTTATTTAAAATATCGAATTTATGTCGATTTTGGTTTGAAATATTGAATTTATGTTTTGATTTAAGTTTAAACATAAATTTTGAATTCATGTCTGTTTGAATTCGAGTTGAAAGTTGGGTTTGATTAACTTGAGTTCATATCTGTCTGAACTTAAGTTAAAAGGTTGGAAGTTATATTCAATATTGATTGAACTAACTTGGGTTCATGTCTGATTGAACCTAAATTAAATTCAATACTGATTAAATCTACTTAAGTTCATGTCTATCTGAACTTAAGTTAAAAAGTTGGAAGTTAGATTCAATATTGATTTAATTAACTTAGGTTCATGTCTGGTTGAACCTAAGTTAAATTCAATGTTGATTGAATCTACTTAAGCTCATGTCTATCTGAACTTAAGTTAAGAAGTTGGAAGTTAGATTCATTATTGATTGAACTAACTTGGGTTCATGTCTGGTTGAACCTAAGTTAAATTCAATGTTGATTGAATCTAACTAACTTGAGTTCATGTTTTTTTTGAACTTTAAGTTAAAAAGTTAGTTTAGAATAGACTTAATTAAGTTTTAAGCCTTGTTTAAATAGGACTTAAAGGTTAATCAAGTCTAATAAATTAGAATTAATTAGAATTACTGACCATCTAAGTCCTTTTTAGGTAAGACTTTAAGTTTTAATTAAGTCTATTTAGTTGTAGTTTATTGAGATTTTAATGAATTAGACTTAATCAAGGTTTGTTGATTTAAATCTTAATTGATTAATGGTTTGATAATTTAATTAAGTCTAATACGTTAGACTTAATTAAAATTTTATGTTGAATTTAGGTTTGAATTAAGTTAAGTTAAAAGTTCAATATGATTTGGTTTTAAGTTAAGGTTTGACTTAAGTTAGGTTCAAGTGATGTTGAACCCATACTTAAAGTTGGTTTAAGTTTAATATGGGTTGAGTCTTGACTTAAGATTAAAATTGGGTTAGACTTAGGTTCATGTTGGGTTGATCCTAATTTTGATTTTGACTTAAGTCTGATATGGGTTAGACTTAAGTTCAGGTTTAGGTTTGACTTAGATTCATGTCAGGTTAAACCTAAGTTTGATTTGACTTGAGTCTAATGTAGGTCAGAATTAAGTTAGGTTTAGGTTTGACTTAGGTTCATGTCGGGTTGAACTAATGTAGGTTACACTTAAGTTAGGTTTAGGTTATGTTAGATTCAATGTAAGTTGAACCTAAGGTTTAAGTTAACTTGAGTTCAAGTTAGGCTGAATTCAGGTTATATTAGATTTAATATAGGTTAAGTTTGATTGTTTAAGGTTAATTAAACATAATTTAGGTAAGGTTTAATAACTTAATTAGACTTGTTTAAGGTTAATTAAACCTAATTTAGGCAAGGTTTAATTGATTAATTAAACTTAATATGGGTTAAGTCTAATTGTTTAAGGTTTATTAAACCTAATTTAGGTAAGGTTTAATTGATTTAATTAGACTTATTATGGGTTAAGTCTAATTGTTTAAGGTTAATTAAACCTAATTTAGGTAAGGTTTAATTGATTTAATTAGACTTATTATGGGTTAAGTCTAATTGTTTAAGGTTAATTAAACCTAATTTTGGTAAGGTTTAATTGATTTAATTTGACTTATTATGGGTTAAGTCTAATTGTTTAAGGTTAATTAAACCTAATTTAGGTAAGGTTTAATTGATTTAATTAGACTTATTATGGGTGAAGTCTAATTGTTTAATTAAATCTAATTTAGGTAAGGTTTAATTTATTTAATTAGACTTAATATGGGTTAAGTCTAATTTGTTTAAGGTTAATTAAACCTATTTTAGGTAAGATTTAATTGATTTAATTAGACTTATTATGGGTTCAGTCTAATTGTTTAAGGTTAATTAAACCAAATTTTGGTAAGGTTTAATTGATTTAATTAGACTTATTATGGGTTAAGTCTAATTATTTAGGTAAGGTTTAATTGATTTAATTAGACTTATTATGGGTTAAGTCTAATTGTTTAAGGTTAATTAAACCTAATTTAGGTAAGGTTTAATCGATTTAATTAGACTTATTATGGGTTAAGTCTAATTGCTTAAGGTTAATTAAACCTAATTTAGGTAAGGTTTAATTGATTTAATTAGACTTAATATGGGTTAAGTCTAATTTATTTAAGCTTAATTAAACCTAATTTAGGTAAGGTTTAATTGATTTAAATAGACTTATTATGAGTTAAGTCTAATTGTTTAAGGTTAATTAAACCTTATTTAGGTAAGGTTTAATTGATTTAATTAGACTTATTATGGGTTAAGTCTAATTGTTTAAGGTTAATTAAACCTAATTTAGGTAAGGTTTAATTGATTTAATCAGACTTAATATGTGTTAAGTCTAATTGTTTAAGGTTAATTAAACCTAGTTTAGGTAAGGTTTAATTGATTTAATTAGACTTATTATGGGTTAAGTCTAATTGTTTAAGGTTAATTAAACCTTATTTAGGAAAGGTTTAATTGATTTAATTAGGTCTAATGGGTTAGACATAATCAGGGTTTAGGTTTGATTAAATTTAATGTAATAAAGGTTTAACTTTAATTAATTAAGTTTAAAAGATGTCTTAAACCTAATTAAGTCTAATTTTGTCATTTTAGACTTAATTGATTAAGCTTAAGGTTTAATAGGTTTAAATGATGTTTTAAACCTAATTAAGTCTAATTTGGTCATTTTAGACATAATTGATTATGTTTAAGGTTTAATAGGTTTAAATGATGTTTTAAACCTAATTAAGTCTAATTTTGTCATTTTAAACTTAATTGATTAAGCTTAAGGTTTAATAGGTTTAAGTGGTGTTTTAAACCTAATTAAGTCTAATTTTGTCATTTTAAACTTAATTGATTAAGCTTAAAAATGATATTTTAAACCTAATTAAGTCTAATTTTGTCATTTTAAACTTAATTGATTAAGCTTAAGGTTTAGTAGGTTTAAATGATATTTTAAACCTAATTAAGTCAAATTTTGTCATTTTAAACTTAATTGATTATGCTTAAGGTTTAATAGGTTTAAATGATATTTAAACCTAATTAAGTTTAATTTTGTCATTTTAGACTTAATTGATTAAGCTTAAGGTTTAATAGGTTTAAATGATGTTTTAAACCTAATTAAGTCTAATTTTGTCATTTTTAGACTTAGTTAAAGCTTTTCATGAGTCTAACATGGACTAGATACATTTCAAACTTAGACTCTTAAACAAAATAGGTTAAGTTTATAAAAAGGTGATTTTTAGGATTAAATTTATTATTTAATAATGAATTTTAATCCAAAATTTTAAAATATCATTTAAAATTATTTTTATGACTTATAAATTATTTTCCTATGGTCATTTTCTGTTACCCTAACATTTCTAATCATTTTTATTTTATTTTTCTTAATTTTTTTTTTTTGTAATTATTATTTGAAGTAATTACAAAATGTCTTGAAAATTAGAAAAAGGTGTCATATGTATGTTTTCTATCCTTGGAAAAATCATGAAACATCCCTAAGGACATAAAGATAAATGCCTCAAAATTTCATATTTTTCTGATTTATAATTAATTTTTAATAATTAAAATACTCCAGAGAGTATTTAATTATTTAAAAATTAAATAATGGGATTAAAATTATGATTTTTATTTCATAATTTTCCTCTCTTCAAGGGCTTTCCAGAGGTATTTTTATTTTATTTTTGTGACCTCTAGATTAAACGATATCAAATTTTGAAGTTTTTGAGGTTTTCTGGAATTTATTAATTCCAGAAAATCTGTGGAGCTGCCGCGTGTCCTCGGATCCGTCGAAGAGGCAGGAGGATCCCGTGTGCGACGTAGAACAGGAAACACGGCGGGAGTCGATCAGTGCCGTCCTTTCCAAAACACGGGAACTGACGGCGGAGATAAATCCTCTATTAATTCAAAAAAAATTTGAACCGTTAAAGTTCAAACATTAATATCTCACTCATTTCTCAACAAAATTGAGTGATTTTTGAACCTATGGAATCATATAAATATGTAGAATATATCCATACGGTGATGCAATATTTCTGGGCTAGTATAACACATGATATTTCAAAAATAAAAATTATTTTAAGAAAAATAATTTCATACCTTTGCTACAAGTAAATCAAGCTTGATCAGACCTTGTAGTTGTCTTCTAAGACTCCTGAGGAAGATTGTTGTTGCACCAATTTGGTTTAAAAGTCGCCTCAGAGGAGAATTTTAAGAAGGTGGCTGGATTAGGCTATTTTTAAATTTTGATCAAATTGGCTCGATTGGGCTCAATCTATGGCTTGGGTTTGATCAAAATGGATTGTTAAGACTCTTGGGAAGAGTTTTTTGTTGGGAGCCAGATGATTTGAGCAGCCTATAGGTCTCACTAAATTTTTTTTCTCTCCTTAGTAAGGCTCGGGTAAGGCCTTATTTATAGCCATGGGGAGGTCATGCTTTGCTTAGGCTGTACTAGGGGAGTTGTTATCTTCCCTATTATTGAATTTTTGGTTGAGGGGATAATTATGGTTGTCTCTCTAAAGTTTTCCATCATGAGCTCAATGTTTTGGCTCCTTTCCATTGGATCATGCATGAGGTGGTTTAGCTCTTTGAAATGAGCTGTAATTTCTCTTCCTCATGAGCTTACAAGTCACCTATTAGCTTTGGCAAATGGTGACACATATGTTTCCCCCTCATGATTTCATTTAACCATGGTGAGGAGTGGAGTTTAAGCTTTGTTCCATTCCCATTGGTTAGCATAGGAGGTGGGAAATATTCCATAGTGTTGGCCGGCCACCTCATTGTTGAGTAGAGGTGAGTCATGGCTTAGAATGAAGGAGAAAGAGCCACCTCATTTTATTCACCATGATGGGAGTTAACCCATGATTAGCCATAATTTAAGCTAAGCTTTGTCATGTGTTAACTATGTTTTATGATGGATTTAATTTAGTTTTAACTTTAATTAATTATGGGAAGGCTATGTGTCATTTCCATTTTAATTAATTATGTTATTAAAAATTGTTGGAAATTATTTCATTAATCAATTTATTAATTGAAAATAATTTCAAATTAATTAATTGATTAATTTTATCATTTTTATTTAATTTTGTCATTTTATGATTTTAATTTAATTTTCATTTTAATTTATTATGTCATTTAATTAAAATACTTAAAATTAAATCATTAATTGATTTAATTAATCAAAATAATTTTGAAATTAATTATTTGATTAATTTTATTGTTTTTATTTCATTTTTACCTATTTTGATTAAAATAGATAAGTGTTAACCAATTTTGATTTAGGTTGACCCAAGTCAGCCTAAATTGATCAATTTAATTTCAAGATGTCCAATCTGACCTTTTTCAACTTTGTCATGGTTGATTTGATCACAATATTTGTGATTTTATCATTGTGGGGTTTTAAGCATGTCATTGGATCAAAGGGTTGACCTATGGGGTCAACAGGTTTGGTCATTGGGTCTAGTTTGGTCATTTTGACAAAAGTTGACTTTTTAGGTTAAAAGGGTGACATATGGGGTCAACAGGGTTGGTCATTGGGTCTACTTTGGTCATTTTGACCAAAGATGACTTCTTAGGTCAAAAGGGTGACCTATGGGGTCAACAGGGTTGGTCATTGGGTCTGGTTTTACCATTTAGACCAAAGTCAACTTTTTAAGTCAAAAGGGTGACCAATGGGGTCAACAGGATTGGTCATTGGGTCTGGTTTGACCATTTTGACCAAAGTTGACTTTTTAGGTCAAAAGGTTGACCTATGGGGTCAAAAGGGTTGGTCATTGGGTCTGGTTTGACCATTTTGACCAAAGTTGACTTTTTAGGTCAAAAAGGTGACCTATGGGTTGAACAGGGTTGGTCATTGGGTCTAGTTTGACCATTTTGACTAAAGTTTACTTTTTAGGTCAAAAGGGTGACCTGTGGGGTCAACAGGGTTGATCATTAGGTCTGGTTTGACCATTTTGACCAAAGTTGACTTTTTAGGTCAAAAGGGTGACCTATGGGGTCAACAGGGTTGGTCATTAGAGTGCGGTTTGACCATTTTGACCAAAATTGACTTTTTATGTCAAAAGATTGACCTATGGGGTCAACAGGGTTGGTCATTAGGTCTGGTTTGACCATTTTGACCAAAGTTGACTTTCAGGTCAAAGGGTTGACCTATGGGGTCAACAAGTTTGGTCATTGGGTCTGGTTTGGTCATTTTGACCAAAGTTAACTTTTTAGGTTAAAAGGGTGACCTGTGGGGTCAACAAGGTTGGTCATTGGGTCTGGTTTGACCATTTTGACCAAAGTTGATTTTTTAGGTCAAAAGGGTGACCTATGGGGTCAACAGGGTTGGTCATTGGGTCTGGTTTAACCATTTTGACCAAGTTGACTTTTTAGGTCAAAAGGGTGACCTATGGGGTCAACAGGGTTGATCATTGGGTCTGGTTTGACCATTTTGACCAAAGTTGACTTTTTAGGTCAAAATGGTGACCTGTGGGGTCAACAGGGTTGGTCATTGGGTCTGGTTTGACCATTTTGACCAAAATTGACTTTTTAGATCAAAAGATTGACCTATGACCATTTTGACCAAAGTTGACTTTTTTAGGTCAAAAGGGTGACCTATGGGGTCAACAGGGTTGGTCATTGGGTCTGGTTTGACCATTTTGACCAATGTTGACTTTTTAGGTCAAAAGGGTGACCTATGGGATCAACAGGATTGGTCATTGGATCTGGTTTGACCATTTTGACCAATGTTGACTTTTTAGGTCAAAAGGTATTGACTCATTATAAAAATGAGGTCAACAAAAGGGCCCCCAATATGTGTAGAATACTATATAAGTATTCTGCAAATATTGGTGTTGATCGAAGTGATCTAAGAGATGTTCCATAACAATTAAGAAAAGAGTGGGTATCATACTGCTCCTAGAGGATGTCAGATGTCTTGTTTGTCGGTTTTGAGATGGAATATTCTTCTCGTGTCTGAAAAGGAATTTACCGGGAGAGAAAATGGATGTCATATTTCATTTCTCAAAATGTTAATGTTGTTATTTTGATAAAGGAATGTCATGATTCCCATGTCAGGAAAGGACATATCCCATAACTGGAGAGAGAAAATAGACGTCATTTTCTATTTTTCTCAAAATGTCAAAGTCAAGATTTGGTTGGAGGAAAGCCATGATTTCCGTGTCAGGAAAGGACTTACATCCAATAACCGAAGAGAGAAAATAGATGACATTTTCTATTTTCCTCAAAATGTCAATGTCAAGATTTAGTTAGAGGAAAGCTATGATTTCCGTGTCAGGAAAGGACTTACATCCAATAACCGGAGAGAGAAAATAGATGTCATTTTATATTTTCCTCAAAATATCAATGTCAAAATTTGGTGTCAGGAAAGCCATGATTTCCGTGTCAGGAAAGGACTTACATCCAATAACCGAAGAGAGTGGCGAACTCACTAATATTTTTGGTGGGAATATCTGTTGGGGTTTTGACATATATAGGTCGAATGATAATTCTCATATTTAGTTATCACAAGTTATTCATTTCATCATTAAAATTTATTTTATTATTTTTAGGACCTGTCGACATATCATAGACAATGGGGAATATTTTTCTGACATTTCTTTTTATTTCCATAAAAAGGTCACCAGTACTAATTATTGGAAGCAAAAGCTAACGGTACATATATGTGTACATATCATATAGCGTGCTGCAACAAACTACTGATATTTTACATACCAACAGTTACCGATATATCACACATCGACAATTACAGATATATCACATGTCAAAAGTTCTTATGTATATCATTACATAGCCTTGGATGTTAACAGTCTGTCTATAAACGTCCTATACTCCAAAACATTATTTGTCGAACAGGTTTCAGGTGTTCGAACATTTTTATGGGATTACGGTAACTCTAAAGGCTTCAATCCTTTAAGTTCCAGGATAGCTTGGTATCCAACCGGTCTTTTGTCAGGCTTCATCCGTCGCAAAGTGATTGATATGCGTGGCCTATCGACGCTGGGTATGCAGTGTTTTACAAAGTCTGCTCCATTTTCTTGAAATAAAAGGACTGATCCTCGAGTCAGAAGGATACGGCATGTTCCTTCAAATTCTCCAGGTCCGAGAATCTATATCTCCCTCCCAAATACAATAGAGCAGCGGTTCATTAAAGACACCGTGCAAAAGGGCCTTTCGAAGTCATGACTGTTAATATGATGAGGGGTACAATCTCCTTCATCATACATGTTGATGATGCAGCTATCCGGAACACAATCTGCAGGTATGATCCCCCAAGTGACAAGTCATCTGATAATTTGAATTATCACAATGGGTAGAGGATCTACTTGTTCGTGTTGCAAAATTCCGGGGAGATTTCCTTCTTTGTCTCTTGCATAATTGTAGCAACACCCATATTGGATGGTTTGTACGCCCTTGCCACGAATCCATTTATTGGGTTCGGAATAGGTTTTCCTTCGAAGGTGTCCAGCCCTACCCTGATTTTGGGCTTTTGCAATATGATCAATGATAGCAGCTTGTTCATCCTCATCAAATATTCTGGTAAACAGTTTAAGCCCATCCAGAATATTTATTGTCCTTTTGTTCACAAGCTTATGTTGTTCAAAGGTTCTCCATTCGATAGCGCGAATTCGTCGCACGTCTTCCCTTGAGTGATTCTTTCTGTCAACTTTCTTATCTGATACCTTCAAACTCTAAGCAGGTGTGACTGATGGTGAAGTGATAATCGCTTTCCCATCTTGATTTTTCTTTGTAGGATCTAGACTTGTCGTTTCTAATGCAGAATTTATTTCTTCAAATGGAGTATTAATAGTTCGTGATTTCGATTGACTAATATCCTCCATATTTTGTTTTTCTTGTAATTGTTTTTGACGCTCCAATCGTTTATTATGATTTCGTCTCTGTGATCTAGTAAGTCCTGTTGCCATATTTTTTTTACCCGATGTAGATATTACTTGTACTGAAGTAGTCATGAATTCTTGCTCATCTGAGCTATCACTGATTGTGAAGTCATACTCTTCGGGTTTTCAGAGTTTGAATTCTATCAAAGGTGTTTGCAGATTAACTTCATTATGATTCACCAGATAAAGTAACGATCCGTGATATATGGACTCAACCTGCAACAGGTCAAAGTTGAAATAAATTCTGGTTCCCTCTTCCATGTGTCGACGGTCCAAGGCGAAGGTCATATTATTTTGAAAAGAGAAAAATAGTCTGTCTTCAGACATTTTTCTTGAAAATAATAAGTAAAATGACATTTTAGCCTTTTAAACATTTGTTCAGCAAATGAAAGAGATGTCATAAAAAAAATTAAAGATAATTTTGGAAAGAAGAATTTATTGTCCTAGTTTCTAAATAAGCCATTATTCATTTTTATTTTTATGTTGCATAGTATTTCTTTAGAAAACGTCCATTGATTGGAGGCAGGATTCTTTCTCCTTGACAATCCACCAAATGGTAGGATCCTCCCGAATATGTCTTTTCAATTACATATGGGCCCTCCCATATTGGTTCAAATTTACCACCTATCTTTCGATGAGCTAGTATAGGTCTTCGAAGAATTAAAACTAATTCGCCGATTCAAAAGGTTCTGGGGTGAACTAATTTGTCGTAAGCTCGTATCATTTTTGCTAGATACAGTTTGAGATTTTGTTGGGCTTGTAGACGTTTGCCTTCCGGACTTTCAAGTTCTTCAAGTCGTAGTCTAGCATTTTCTTCTTCAGTTATTTTGTTTGCTATCGCAATTCTGAGAGAAGGAATTTGGACTTCAAGTGGTAAAATGGCTTCAAAACCATATACCAAAGCAAATGGTGTAGACTGTGTTGGAGTTCGGTATGTAGTTCTATAAGACCATAAAGCTTCTATTAATCGTTCATGCCATTGTCTCAGGTTGTTATTCAACGTCTTTTTCAAGATTTGAACCAATGTTTTATTGAAAACTTCTGTTAATCCATTGGCCTTAGGATAATAAATTGTGGAATATCTCCAGTCAATCCCATGTCTTTGGATAAAGTTATTCATTTTCGTGTTTTTGAAGGCTAATCCGTTGTCTGATATGATCCTTCGAGGAATTCCAAATCTATAAACGATATGTGTTTTAAAAAAATGAAGAACTTGTTCTGCCTTAACTTCTCTAAGTGGTGTTGCTTCTGCCTACTTGTAAAAATAGTCAGTGGCTGCCAGGATAAATTTATGACCCTTGGAAGATGGAGGATCTATAGGGCCCACTATGTCGGTACCCCAACATTCAAATGGCCATGATGCGATAGTTGGGTGTAGGACATTTGGAGGTTGATGTAAAACTACCCCATGTATTTGACATTGATGGCATTTCTTTGCAATGTCAAGGCAATCGGCCATCATCATTGGCCAATAATAACCCATTCTTTTTATTTTCATTTTCATTTTGGGCCCAGTTTGATGTGCACCACATAAACCTGAATGAAATTCCTTAACAATCTCTTGAGCTTCAACTTGGTTTAAACATCTTAACCACATTTGATCAAAAGATCGTTTGTAAAGAATATCATTTATTAGAGCATATGATAATGCTTTTTGTTTGATTTGGTTGGCAATAAAAGTGTTTTCAGGTAATTTTCAAGTTTGTAAATATTTGATGATTGGTTGTCACCAATCATCATTTTCATCATTTATTCTCATTATCATATTTTCATCGATTTTATGTAAATTATCCATATCAATTTGAGAAAGAACTTGTCGTCCTCTTATAGAGATAGGTATGTCATCTTCTTCTGGACATGAGAATTCTTTTGCGAGTTTTGCCAGAGCATCTGCTAAAGAATTGTCTCGTCTCGGGATTAAGAAGAATGTTACATCAGGAATTTGTTGAAGTAATTTCAGAGTGTAATGAGAATACTGTTCAAGTCGTGACTTCAAAGTTTTTTATTTTCCTGCAATTTGATTAATAATCAACTGGGAATTCCCGTAAATGTCGATATTTTTAATTTCCATCAATATTGTTAATTCTAGACCGGTTATGAGTGCTTCATATTCAGCTTCATTATTTGTGCATAGTTCTGTCAAATGATAGGAAAAAGGCATCATCGTTTTGTCAGGAGTAATGAAAATCAATCCTACTCCAGCTTTGCCTGGTATAATTGTCTGTTTGTCTTTGTCTTTCCATGCAGATGATGTTCCATCGAAGTAGAGTTCACATCATTGCACATTGGAATTTTTTATTTCTGATATTTGTTCATCAGGTAAATCATCATTAAGGGGTGATCTAGTTGGAATTGGATGTGCTGCTAAGAAATCTACTAGGATTTGTCCTTTGACAGCATGTAACGGTACAAATGTTATATCAAATTGGAGTAAGATCATTGCTCATCTTGCTAATCTCCCAGAAAGTGTTGGTCGTGTTATTAAATATTGTAATGGGTTAACTCTTGAAATAAGAGTTACCTTATGAGAAAGCATATAATGCCTTAGTTTTTGAACTGCGAAGATCAAGGCTAAACAATGCTTCTCAATTGTTGGGTATTTTATTTCCGTTGGAACTAAACAACGACTTAAATAGTATAATGCACTTTCTTTTCCCTCGTCATTTACTTGTGCTAATGAAGCTCCAAGTGAATTGTCCAATGCTACGGTGTAAATGATTAGAGGTCTTCCTAATACAGGGGCTGCTAAGACAGGAGGGGTTGTCAGATATTGTTTGATGTTTTCAAAGGCTTGCTGGCATTTTTCATCCCACACAAATTTGGTATCCTTTCTAGTAAGGGTGGTGAGAGGTTGACATCTACCCGATAGATTGGAAATGAAACATCGTATATATGTTAATTTTCCTTGAAAGGATCTCAATTGGGTTAGATTTTTAGGAGGAGGCATATTCAGGATAGCTTCAATTTTGAGAGGATCAATTTCTATCCCACGATGCCGAACTACAAATCCTAAAAATTTTCCTGAAGTGACACCCAAGGCGTACTTTAAGGGATTCATTTTAAGATTGTATTGTCGTAGTCGTTCAAAGACAATTATCAAACGGTACATATGATCATCTTTTTGTTTATTATTGACAACCAGATCGTCGACATAACATTCGACTTGATTATATATTAATTCATTAAAAATCCGTGTCATAGCTCTTTGATAGGTTGCACCGGCATTTTTTAGTCCAAACGGCATAACCTTATAACAATATATCCCCATGGGTGTCCGGAAAGCTGTATTCGCTTCGTCCTCTGAAAACATCTTTATTTGGTTATATCCTGATGATCCATCCATAAAGGAGAATATTGCATGTTTTGATGCTATATCGACCATTAATTCAGGAATTGGTAAAGGAAATTCATCTTTTGGACAAGCTTTGTTTAAGTCCCTAAAGTCTATACAGACCCTTATCTGTCCATTTTTTTTTAACTGGCACCACATTGGCTAACCATGTCGGATAATTCTCTTCTCGTATGAAGTCAGCTTCTATCAATTTCTTGACTTCTGCAATGACTTGTTGCTCTATTTCAACACGCATTATCCTCGTAGCCTGTTTAACTGGGATTGTGATTTGATTTATCCCAAGTTTATGGACTGTGACTTCTGGAGACAAACCAGGCATCTCGTCGTAAATCTAAGCAAAACAGTCTTTATATTCTATCAACAGTTGAGTTATGTCTTTTGCTTCCTCATCATTAAGGAATGAACTAATAAAAGTTGGTTTTGAATTTTCATCACTTCCTAAATTTATTTCTTTTAATTCATCAATTGTCGATTTAATTTCTTCTTCCAATTCTGGAGGAGCATCTTCAATTGGAAGATCAGGTAATGATTAGGAATTGTATTCTTCAGTGATGGTCAGACAAAATACTGTGTCATCTAATGTTCCTAGAGTTCCAAATCCAATACCTTCTTTGGAGTTAGAATTTCGTTTATTATTATTCCACATTTGTTCAATGAAATGTGGTTGTTTTAAAGACCATTGTTTGAGCATTAAACTATTTTGAATAAATTTTTGTGCCCAAGGAGAATACAACTCAAAAGGAATTTCCATTGATTGTGGAAGATTTTCATCTTCTATTTTTACATCATTTTCAGTACAAGAGGAAATAGAGCCAAGTCTAAACTTAATTGGCTTTTTTTCATCATTATATACTTATTTGACTATTAGATTCTCAATCTTAGCAGTGGAGATTGGAGTCAAAGTCATAGAATGTATATAATGACTGATTTTGTCATACATAGATTCAAATTGCCTTTCTTTATCTTCTTCTTCCAAAGATATTTTGAATTGAGGTTTCTTCGCAATCACAGATGTCATTTCTTCTTCAGAGTCCAAGTAGATTTTGAATTTCAGTGGTTTCTTCATTGTGATAATCGGATCTTCTTTCCCCCGTCCTCGTCCTCAAGTATGAATTTTATGGGAATTAGTTCCTCTTGTCTTAATTGAAGAAGAATTCTTTTCATTTATTTTCTTTTATTTGTTCTTTTTTTCCACATCCACCATTATTTCTTTGGAAGACATTGTTTTATGTATAAGAGCATAATATGCTGCATCTTCATGTATACCGATTTCATGAATTGAAAACAGTTGCAGATCTCCTATAATACGACATTCTAGTCCTTCTCGTAAATATTTTATACATTGATGTAGTGAAGAAGGAACCATTTTGTATTCATGAAGCCATGGTCTGCCAAGTAAGGCATTAAAGGAGGTGTCTGAATCAAAAATATGAAATTTTGCTATCGTTGCCAAGTCAGCTATTTTTAAGAGTAATGTTATTGATCCAAGGGTACGTTCTCCTTGCTGATTGAATCCTCGTAACATCATCGTATCCCTTGATAGTTGAGAGGTATCAATGTCCAAATATGCAAGATTTCTCAAATTCATAATGTTGATTGAAGCACCTGGGTCAATAAGAACTCTTGAAAGTATTGTATCATTTATGTTCACCGTAATATACAGTGGACGATTGTGTTCAGTTGTTCCAAGCAACAAGTCATTGTCAGAGAAGGTAATCTTCGTTGATTGCTCTAATGAGTAAGCTTCATTTTGGGTAATACTAGCAAGTTGAGTTAAGGAAATATATGGATCTGAAAGGGCCTTTATTAACAATTTTCTCATTTCTTTGGAAAGTATGAGAGCGTCATATATGCTTAACTTCGCAGGTAATTTTCTCAAATGAGCTAGTACGTTATAATCCACTTTGTTATGAAGATCATCCTTATTTCTTTCAGAGGTTTGGGGATGTATTGGAGGAATGATCTTGTCTGGTGTGATTATTTTTTTTTCTTTTTCTTGTGGAATCATCCTAGGAGGTAAGATTTTTCCACTTCTCAAATTAATTTCAATTATTTCTTCAAGTTGATTATCCGACTCTATAGTTTCTGAATCCGAGAATTCCAATTCTATGGAAATCGGAGTTCCTTGTAGTTGAAGTGTAGCAATGTCATTTTCATCTTTGTCGTTATCAAACCTTTCATCTGTATTTTCATTATTTTGGTTGTCTTTAGATTGATCATATACGATTTGAGTATCGTTTATAGGGTTAGAATTCAAATGATTATTCTCAGAAACATCGCCCAAAATAGACAAAATATAAGCAAAACTAGGATTGTTATTATTCATGGTAGTAAAAGGAAGTCATACAAAGTTATCGGTTTAAGGATTTTTCGTCCTTCACCCGATATAACTATCCTGGTACAAGAGGGAAATGAACTAGAAGGTACAAAAGGAGTTGCAGCCCCTATATCTGGAAGACCTTTGATGTTTTTCGGTTTCTTGATTTTCTTTTTCTTTTCCTTCTTGGGAAATTTTGTGATTTGATATTTAGCAAAGATCTCTTCAGAAGTACTGTCTTTGTTTCCAGGATTGCGTTTCTCTATCGAAATCATATTGACTGATCCTTTTTCAGGTTCTTTCAATTATTCTTTCAGGATTATTATGTTTCTGTCTTTAAAATTTAGTTCCAACCAGTCTTTGAAGACAAAACGTCTTCAATTTTATGTCCAAGCATTCTGTGATAAGGGCAATAATTAGGATTGTCTTTCATGTCAATTTCTGGTGGCCTTTTAGCTTCTGGTAGCTTAAATTTGGGCATTTTAAGCAGACTACGAAATATTTTACTAACGACTTCTGTTTTAAATGAATATTTTTTATTCATTCTTTCAGCCATTGTTTTCTTTTATGTTGGTACTGGGATTGGTTATTGAAGTTGTAATTGAGGTGATGTCTGTGATGTCGAAGGATTCTGTCATTGTTGTTTCTTTTGTTCTAGTTGAATCTGCATCACCTGTTTACCTTTTTCTACAACATTTCCAGGTTTCTTTTCAAATGTTTTGATAGTTTTTGTCTTTTCAGTTTTCTCTGTTACACTCATCTGCTTTGCTTCTTCTTGGAGATTAGCACCTTTACTAAGTAGTTTTTCAAATGTCTTTATTGTGAATCCTTTGAGCATAAAAGCTATAGGACTATTGATATTTTTAAGCAATATTTCAACAGCGTGTTGCTCTTGTAGTTGTGGTTCACATTTCATGCTGAGATTTCTCTAGTGTAAAATATAATCTACTATGCTTTCTCCCGGTTTTTGTTTTTCTACCACCAAATCACCAACAGTGGTGTGATGTTGTGCTCCAGCAAATCATTTAATAAAGAGGCTTTCAAGTTCCACAAAGGTTTTGACAGATCCATTGGGAAGTTCTGCATACCAGTCGAAGGCAACTCCCGTAAGACTATTAACAAATTGTTGAAATAGGAGAGCATCACTTCCTCCAGCATTACAGCAGCTTGCTCTAAAATGTGCTAGGTGTTGTCGGTGGTTACCCATTCCATCAAACATTTTAAACACAGGAGGAACAAAGCCTTTAGGGTGTTGAACAGAATCAAATTCCTCTAGGTATGGTCTACCTCTTGGATTTAATGCTCCAGCTTTCACTTGGGCCATTGTTTCTTTAATTTTTTGTTCCACAAGTTTTGTAATAACCTTTTCTAGAATTTCATTATGAGGGGAATTCTTTTTCTTTTGAGTGATTTCCTCAATTTCTATTGGTTCTTCTTTATTTTCAAGGATATGAATAGCCTCTGGTCTGATGATTTCAATGGCTGGAGATAGGTTTGTTGGTGGATTTTACAGAGTTGCTACCAATTCTTCCATTTTTTGTTCAAGATGACTAATTTGTTCATCACATTGTCGTATCACCACTCGCAATTCATTGGTTGCCTCCTCTTAAATCGATTCTCGTGCTATGGAAGTAGATCGTGTTTCTACCATGTTAACACTGGCAACATTTTCATTAGAACTATCAGAGGTATCTTTCTTCCATTGCTCTGAAAGTTGTTTTATATCATTTTTTTAATTTCTTCAATCTTTCTTCAAATGATTTTGCTGAATGTTTTTTGCAAGTTTCTTCTTGTGAACTATTCATAGGAGTGTTGGAGGTATCTGAATTTCTTCCAGATGATTTTCATCTCCATACATTATTTTTAAGTAGAGGACGAGAATTTTCAGGTGGTTTATCGTATCCTGTGTGAGGATAATTTGCTTTTTGTAGCATTTGAACCAAGTCCGACATTTTAGCAGTTGCATCTTCTGCTCCTGACATCAATTCATCATATCTAGCTTTGTCGTTTGTGACTACCACATCTTTTATTCTAGGGCCCAATAAAAATTTTACTGGCACTCGAACACAATGTTTATCAGTTGGAAATTGATAGTCAGTTTCTTGATGGTCAGGATTTTCCATCGCTAAAATTCTCCTTTTCATGGTGTTGGAGTCTGCACAACCCATTTTGTTTAATAATTTAGATAGTGAACATCTATCTTTTTGTGCTAACCTTTTAAACACTGAATATATAGCACGAAAAGGAGGAGAACTTTTAGGTTGAAAGGAATTATCAGTGTATTTAACAGGAATAAGAATATATCGATTTTCTTCTAAAAAGGAAGGGTTTCCAAAATTATTCTGTTGAAATTCAGGTGTTTCAAAATTATCATTTTCGTTCCACCTTTTCTTTCTTTAGAATGAAGGAGTTTTATGAATATTCTTTGAACAAGATCCAATTTCATACATAGATGATGGTGGAGCATCATCTTCCTTGTAAACTTATTTTCCTTTCCTATCAGCTTGTCTCTTCATTTCTTCAAAGGTATAAGGTTCTTCAGGTGTATATTCAGGCAAATTTTCTGTAAAATTCAGAAAGTCTTCATAAGGTTGTAAGTCAAATTCTTGAAAAGATTGTGTATCAATTTGATATGGATTATCTAATATGAATTCTGTTTCACTAAATAATCCATAATCATTTTGATACAATGAAGGATTTTCCTCCATTGGTATGTCAAAGTCTTGAAAATAAGAAAAGATTGAATTCGGAGAATCCATCGTGATTTTTCTGAAATTTCAAAAAAAAATCAATATTATTGACTTATTTATAAACTGGGAACTTATTTTAAAATTTGAAATGAAAACAAATGATGATAAAAGATGATAAGAAAGATTTTCCCCAGTGGAGTCTCCACAAAATCTCTTAGTGACAACGGGAAGAGATTGGTGTGGAATGTTGATATTGAGGAGTCACCATCTAATATTAGCCTAATTTTATTCCTATAAATCCCATGAAAGATTTGAGGAATTCAGGGCTAATAGTAGAAAAGGATGTTTATGACAATCTTTATAGAAGAATATCCTAGAATAATATATTGTAGAATTTTCATATAAGAAAATCATAGAAAACCAGAGATTTCTATTGTGGGTTCTTTTGAATCTCCTATAGAAGCAAGTTTCTATAGTTAATTACATCTTAAATAATTTTTAATTGTTCAAGAAAACTTCTAATTAATGTCAATCATTTATTTTCTAAAATTTTATTTTAAGGAGAGATGTACCCACTATTACTCCTAAATGTCATGTCATATTTATTATTTTAAAGTTTTGATTTTGTTTTTCATGTGTTATCTTAAAAGTTTTGTTTTTGTTTTCCATGTCGTTGTTATGTTTTGTTTTGGTGACTATCCTAAAAGTTTTTTTGTTTTTTTTTGGAATGTTGTCCTGCAAAATAGAGTTAGCACATCCTACAACAGGCAAAGAAAATCTAAACGAAACTTTTTGTCTTCACCCTCCAAAGAAAAGATTGTCAGAAAATAATGTCATGTTCATTGCCTTAAAATTTTGTAGGATGTTTTGATTTAACATGTCCTGGATGTCGGTTTATGTCAAATTATATTGATTAATGTTTAATTTTGTCGAAATATCGGATTAATTTCATTTAATATCGATATTTATCAAATTTATATTTGAAATGTCAATTTTATGTCGGTTATGTTGATTTATGTTTGAAATGTCGATTAAGTCAATTTTTGTTTAAAATATCAAATTTATATTGATTATGTTGAATTTTTATTTAAAATATCGAATTTATGTCGATTTTGGTTTGAAATGTTGAATTTATGTTTTGATTTAAGTTTAAACTTCAATTTTGATTTCATGTCTGTTTGAATTCGAGTTGAAAGTTGGATTAGATTAACTTGAGTTCATATCAGTCTGAACTTAAGTTAAAAGGTTGGAAGTTAGACTCAATATTGATTGAACTAACTTGGGTTCATGTCTGATTGAACCTAAATTAAATTCAATATTGATTAAATCTACTTAAGCTCATGTATATCTGAACATAAGTTAAAAAGTTGGAAGTTAGATTTAATATTGGTTGAATAAACTTGAGTTCATGTCTGGTTGAACCTGAGTTAAATTCAATGTTGATTGAATCTACTTAAGCTCATGTCTATTTGAACTTAAGTTAAAAAGTTGGAAGTTAGATTCAATATTGATTAAACTAACTTGGGTTCATGTCTGGTTGAACCAAAGTTAAATTCAATGTTGATTGAATCTAATTAACTTGAGTTCATGTCTGTCTGAACTTTAAATTAAAAAGTTAGTTTAGAATAGACTTAATTAAGTTTTAAGCCTTGTTTAAATAGGACTTAATGGTTAATCAAGTCTAATAAATTAGACTTAATTAGAATTACTGACCATCTAAGTCTTTTTTAGGTGATACTTTAAGTTTTAATTAAGTCTATTTAGCTGTAGTTTATTGAGATATTAATAAATTAGACTTAATAAAGGTTTGTTGATTTAAATCTTAATTGATTAATGGTTTGATGATTTAATTAAGTCTAATATGTTAGACTTAATTAAAATTTTATGTTGAATTTAGGTTTGAATTAAGTTAAGTTAAAAGTTCAATATGATTTGGTTTTAAGTTAAGGTTTGACTTAAGTTAGGTTCACGTTAAGTTGAATCTATACTTAAAGTTGGTTTGAGTTTAATATGGGTTGAGTCTTGAGTTAAAATTAAGTTTGGGTTAGACTTAGGTTCATGTTGGGTTGATCCTAAATTTGATTTTTACTTAAGTCTGATATGGGTTAGACTTAAGTTTTGGTTTATGTTTGACTTAGATTCAGGTCTGGTTGAACGTAAGTTTGATTTGACTTAAGTCTAATGTACGTCAGACTTATGTTAGGTATAGGTTTGACATAGGTTCATGTCGGGTTGAACCTAAGTTTAGTTTGACTTAAGTCTAATGTAGGTTAGACTTAAGTTAGGTTTAGGTTATGTTAGATTCAGTGTAAGTTAAACCTAAGGTTTAAGTTAACTTGAGTTCAAGTTAGGTTGAATTCAGGTTATATTAGATTTAATATAAGTTAAGTTTGATTGTTTAAGGTTAATTAAACCTAATTTAGGTAAGGTTTAATGACTTAATTAGACTTGTTTAAGGTTAATTAAACCTAATTTCGGCAAGGTTTAATTGATTAATTAAACTTAATATGGGTTATGTCTAATTGTTTAAGGTTAATTAAACCTAATTTAGGTAAGGTTTAATTGATTTAATTAGACTTATTATGGGTTAAGTCTAATTGTTTCAGGTTAATTAAACCTAATTTAGGTAAGGTTAAATTGATTTAATTAAACTTATTATTGGTTAGGTCTAATTGTTTAAGGTTAATTAAACCTAATTTAGGTGAGGTTTAATTGATTTAATTAGACTTATTATGGGTTAAGTCTAATTGTTTAAGGTTAATTAAACCTAATTTAGGTGAGGTTTAATTGATTTAATTAGACCTATAATGGGTTAAGTCTTTTTGTTTAAGGTTAATTAAACCTAATTTAGGTAAGGTTTAATTAATTTAATTAGACCTATTATGGGTTAAGTCTAATTGTTTAAGTTTAATTAAACCTAATTTAGGTAAGGTTTAATTGATTTAATTAGACTTAATATGGGTTAAGTCTAATTTGTTTAAGGTTAATTAAACCTAATTTAGGTAAGGTTTAATTGATTTAATTAGACTTATTATGGGTTAAGTCTAATTGTTTAAGGTTAATTAAACCTAATTTAGGTAAGGTTTAATTGATTTAATTAGACTTATTATGGATTTGTCGGCATATTTTTAGGTTGAGTGTTTTATTTTGAAAAGGGGTCGCCTAACAGAAATTGTCGGCGAATTTTAGATTTTAAATTTAAGTTAAACATGTATATATGGTTTAGAAAGTAGTATTTGATTTTGAAAATAATTTTAAGATATGAAATCAAAGAGATCTCACATCCCAAATAGTTTATATAAACGAGCACCGCACCACAAACCGTGTATCTATCCCGAAGAATAGACACACTGCTTGATGATGGGGCTCGATTAAATAAACTAGGAGATTTGTGACATCCGTTTGGTCTGTGAACCTATTTTATAAGCTGACAAGTTCCACAGCTAATACAAAGGAATTAAACGGGGTTTATATTACTCAGGTTCTTAAAGTTCCCTATAAGGGCAAGCCCCTATAGTTAATTACATCCTGAAGTGACGGGAATCACTTAAGAAAACTCTCGATAATGATCGGTGGTTTTGCTCTCAAGGATTTCAAAGTTTAAGGTTTTCAAACAATTGGATTTTGGAAATTTCGATAGGGAATAGCTCAAATTTGGAACAGTTTATTTTAGGAGTTCAAAAGAAGAGGAGTAGGGGAAGTTGAGGATCCAAGAGGAATCTTGGCAACTTCCCGACTATCCTGTTGTTTGGCTTCGAGTTTAAGAAAATCCTAATATTATTTGATATTTCAATTTTTCCAATTTTAATTAATTAGGACTTATATTCGTATGACAAAATCATACAATCGGCTTTAGAAAATGTGAGGGTTTATGTCGTACCGAACAACTACCTCGGAGTCCTAAGACCAGGTTAGGGCTTAATTTACATGACATGATCATGCAAATGCCTAACAAAGAGTTGAGGATTTATGTTGCACTAGGCGAACTACCTCGAAGTCCTATGGCTTGGTTATTAAATTCTAAGAAAGTTTCTGTCGAAGTAGACTCGGGTTTTGCTGATGACGATGGCCGTGCTGCCCACCATGCTCCGAGCTCCTTGTTGTTGCTGAGGTTTAGTTTTAGAAGTAATAAATCAGGAGATGAGAGAAGTGTTTTGGTTTAGAAATCTTAAAATCCAAGTGTTTTAAATATTTTAATTAAAACAAATCTTAAAGTTGATTATAACATAGCAGATTAAGATCCCACGGTTCCGTCATCCCGACACCAGTTATTTTCATTGAATTCACTTAGTCCGGATGAATTTGCTAAACTCAGTCGAGTGAGTTCCACACTTTCATTTAGACCGTGGGAAATCACGTTAGCAACACGTGGGTTACATCATCTGAGGTATTCCCGATCATTCAACGAGATGTTTTAATTTAGTTGCAATTGTAGTTTTGTTGTTCTGTTTGTGATTAAATTTTGAGTTGCTTTATATTTTGAAATGTTGTGGCGGTGAATTTTATCTTGCAGTGATTTTTAATTTAGTTTTGGTTTCAGTACAGAGACTATCCTAAAGGTTTGGTTTTCATGCAACAGTTATTTATCATGCAAGAAAAGTAAAGTGCATTTGCAATAAAGTAAATTACAATAAAATAAAAGCGTACCTGGAGGGTCTTCCCGTCATCCCAAGCTGCACTTAAAACACATGTTAGAGCATTTAAGTATTTATGGCAATTTCCTAGGTAAAGCTAAGGGCAAGGTTTCTGGTTTTCTACCAAGATCTTAGTCCAATAGCTAGTCATTCCTATGACGTCTAGGTTTTCAATTTTGTTTATGGATGATTTTCTACACCAAAGAATAATTAAGTTCAATTGTTCTTATAAAACACCCCGTCATATTGAGGAAGTGCTTAAGACGAATCTTAAACATCTTTTCAATATTGCTAGAATTATTCTAAGTCCAAACGGATTTAATTAATCAGATGAATTAATCATCCGAGGTTTAATTAAGTTTTGTTTTTTTTTTGCTCAGTGAACTAGGACATTTGAATATCCTATAAATGAAGTGACACTTCACCTAATACTCCATCTAAGAGTTATAATAACAAGAGCTTTTAAGGGCAAATTGATGTTTTAGTGATTTGTGTTTTAATTTAATTTTAATTAATGGATTTAAGTTTGGAATAGTGTTCAAGTTGTTTTAGATTTATTTTGAATTATTTATGTCTTAAGTGATGTTATATTTAATTTAATTTAATTTAATTTAATTTGGTTTAATTTTAATTTTAATTTTAATTTTAATTTTAATTTAGTTTTGATTTTTATTATTATTTTTTTTATTTAATTTAATTTAATTTAATATGTTTTAATTTAAATTAAATTAATTTTATTTAATTTAATTTAATTTAATTTAATTTAATTTTTAATTTAATTTTGTTTTGATTTTAATTTAATATTTTATTTTTTATGTTTTAAAGATGATTTAATTTAATTATTAAAGTATTAATTTAATTGAAGTCTTGATTTAATTTAGATTACATGTTTTAATTTTGATTTAATTTAATGACTAAGTCTTTTAGTATTTTAAATCTTGAGTTTGGATTATCATTTTAATTGGGAATTAAATATTATTGAAGTGATTAATTTAGGGACTCTTAAATTAAAGAATAAATGTCTTCTAAATAATATCCCTATTTTAATAATTTCAACTTTTATTAATCTTCCAAATCAATTAATTGATTGATTAAGGTTTATTCTTAAAATTGATTGATGGGTTTCTACCATTTAATTATTTAAATTTCAATCATCCAAATCAGATTAGGATCAAATATTTTACTCTTTCATTTTATTAAGCCTAAAGTTTTAATTAAGGGTTAAAATTTTAATTACCATTTTGCCCTTTAAGCTTAATAATTCCATAACTCACTAAATTGAGCTTAAATGAATTTGAAATTTTTTTTGTGACTTCACTCACATGTCAATTAAGACTCTAGAGGAGAAAATGTGATTTTTCTGTATTTAATTTATTTATATAATTATTTTTTGTGGAAAATAGGGATTTTCAAGGAAAATTCAATAAGATGACCAAGGAAAAGTTTCTATCCTTAAGAAAATTATGGGGCACGCCTAATGACCAGAGGACCATTTTGACAAATTTTGGTGATTTTTTTAATTTTATTTTATTTATTATAATTATTTTGAGTTTTGGAGCATTAATTAATTTAAAAATAAAATAAAGGTTGAAAAATGGATTTTATATTTTTTAAAAAACTCTCTGATATTAGAGAAACCAGAAAACCAATTTTTATAATTTTCTAATTTTTCTTTGTTTTAATAGAATTATTTTTGTGAAAAGGTTGAAAAATACATTTTTTATATTAAAAAATACATTAAACCTTTAAAATTCAATATCTTATCCTAGGAACTTAAGAAAAATATTTGGTTTGTTCATAAGTATTTAGTATTCAAAATATGACATTTTGGTGATTTTTAATATTTTTGTGATTTTTATTATTTTTTAATTATTAAAATATTAAAATAATGATAAAAATCAACTTTTTTAGAAAATTATAATTTTAATTTTCCTAAATTCCTTGGATATCAGAGAAGCTCCAAAACCAATTTTATGAATTTTTGAAAAGTATTTTGTGAGTTATGAATTTTTAAAGTTTGATTTCATTCATGGGGCTTAATTAACCCATTTGGTGGGGCTAACCAAGTCCAATTGATCTCAAATTTTTATATGGTGTTCTCCTATCCCTAGAGGATAGTGGAGAATTGTTTTTAAGTTAATTTGATGAATGGTTAACCCTGATTAATTAAAGTTCAATTTTGGGTGTTTAGGTCAATTAGGGTTGTTCAAAGTGAATTAGCTCAAAAATTATTTTTCCTAGGTCCCTTTAGTCATAAGAAATATCACCAAATTTTCCTAGAATTTATTTCTCAACATGCTAATTATTGGAATTAAAACACTCAAAACAGTAACATGCACTTGAAAAATCAATAACTTCTCATAGGGATGGCCTCTGACCTTGAAAAATTCAGGGAATGTTCCCAAGTTCAGAGGGTTCAAAAGCCCTATGGTCTCATGCCATGGTGAATTTACTATATACATGGAGAATTGAAATAGTGTAGAGAGTAAATAAATCATTAAAAATAAAATACTTAATGAAATGACTTGATTTCTTTTCCACATTATTCTCATCTGTTCACTGAGCAAGAGGGTATTTTTATTTTGTTTTTAGGATTTTTCTACACAAAATTTTGAATTTTTGAAGTTCTGGTATTTAATAAATAAGAAAAATCCCTATTTTCCTACTTATCCACGCGACGCTTGCGTCGGCCTCGGCGGCTCCAAAGCTCCACGCGTCGTCTCCCGATTCGGCGCCGCCATCCGACTCGGCGCTCCGGGGGCCCGCGGTTCATGTCCCATTGCTCCGTCCAGCACGATCCTGGCCGTCCACTCGATACACGCGCGATCCAACGGTTCCCAGTCATCATCTACGACTGGTGTGAACCCGTGACCGTCAACCTTCTAACCCTAATTTCTCACTCGATTCTCAACAGATTTTAGAGTTCTTATGCTCTATGGATTCGTCTTGAAGAGACGAACACTCCATATGGTAAACATGCATTGAAATTGACCCAAACTAAGTGGAGAATCTCTGGAAGCTCGGGAGGAAGAGTGAGTCCATACCTTTGCTCGGAGAAGTGAAGCTTGATCCGAGAGTTGTGTCACGTTTGATTGGGTCCTAGCAAGCTCCAGATGAAGTCCCTTGGGCTGGTGAATTGTCTAGGTATGATTTCGACCAAGCCCGATCACAAAGCTTGGAGGCTGGAAGCAATGGCAGGCCTGGTGAGGGGGCTTTTGCTGGGAAACTTCTCCTCTTGGCCTGGTGAAGGTGTAGGACCAATCAATTTGGAGATTGGCTCACTGTGGTGAAGTGCCCTGGTTTTGGGCTTGAATTTTAACTCTGAAATTGAGCTCACAAAGAGGAAATGGCAGGGGGATTTCAGTGGGGATCAAGTTCTCTATATGTAGAGAGTGATCTGAGATGATTTTGGCAGGGTTTCGGTAAGTTTTGGTTCAGCACCTCTCATGGCCGAGAGGAGGTGGTGTTTAAATAGGAGAGGCTGGAGGGCCTCCCAGGGGGGTTTAAGGGTTGGGATCAGCTGCTATGGTGAAGGGAAGAACAGCCATGGTGGCCATTGGGCATGGGGCATCTCAGCAGGTGGGAATTTCAAACTTTGGCTCCCCTCAAGGTTTCGGCCATGGTGTTTTCCGGCGATCCAGGCGGCTGGCCGGCAGGCATGGGTCACCCTCAAGTTCAGGTGGGTCAGGGCTGGAGGTTTGTGCAGGCAATTGAGCTTTGCCATGTGTAAAGGGGATGGCTTGAATTGGAAAGGGTAAGGGCTCATTTTGGGCTCAAATTGGTCAACCCATGATTTTGGGCTTGGTTCACCTCCCCATGACCTGGTTTTGGGCTGGGTGAATCAGTTGGGTCAACTTCCATGGAGTGGTGAAGTCTCCATCCATGGTGAGGTCGCTAAACTTGGTTTAGTGTGTGACATGGTTATGGTTAAAAAGGCTTAATGATGGATTAGGAAAGGGGCCCTCCTTTTGCCATTAATGGCTTGGTCACATGTCAAACCTTCCATGGCTTCATATGGCTTGTAAATGGCTTACTCATGGCTCCATGTGGCTTGGGACAAAGCTTGGTCATTTACAGGAAAATGGGTTTTAGAAATTTTGGTAATTTAGGGGTGATTTGATGGGATTTGGCATATGGCTTGATTTGGAATTATTCCATCATGGATTTAGAACTTAGGAGATGGTTTTATCAAATGGATGATGATATAGGATTGTCATGTGGGCTTCAAGATGGATTTGGGCTTTTGAATTTGGTGGAAATGGGCTTTTAGGAAGGTTTAAGGGAGTGGTCCTTTATGTTTAGCAATGGGCTTTTAGATAAAAAAATTTTGTAACGGGCCATGCCAAATAAATGTCGGGTTTAGTTTAATGATGTGTCATGAGTGATTTGAAATAAATTTGAGGTGGTTTGGGCTTGAATTGGGTTGGATTTGGGTTCATTTGGTACATGGGCCAATGTAGGTCAAATTGGGCTAATTTGGGCCAATGTTGGGCTAGGGTTGAAATTGATGTAAAATTAATGTTGGGAAATGTTTATGGGAGTGTTTCAAAGAGGTTTCAACTTTGGTTGGGTTTTGGTTTTGGGACTTGGGCTCATTTGGGTTAGGTTTGGGTTTAGGTTAAAATTGGGCTTTTTGGTTTTGGGTTGAATTTCAGTGGGGTTTGGGTGTAAATTTTGGGCAAATTATGTTAGTGTTTTGTTTGTGGGGATATTAGGGAAGGTTTAGAAAAGGTTTGGGGTCAATTGGAGTTGAATTGGTTTGGTTTGGGCTAAGTTTGCGTCATGGGTCCCCGGGGTCAAAAATTGAAATTTTGAAAAAAAGAAGATTGATCAAATATGAGTGAAATGGAAACACTTTGGTTGAGCCATGAAGTCATATTAAGCCTATATGAGCCATGAGAGGACTCATTTGAGGCATTCACTATGTTGTTCCTAACCCTCTTAGCCAGGGGCTTAGGGGTTAAAGTCCATCCATATGAATTACCTACATGAGTCAAGGAGTCAAGTTGGGTATGGGTGTGGTTTTGGGATTTAGATTGTGTGTGTGAGAGTGTAGAGTGTGAGTGTAGTGAGTGTGTAAGTCAACCTTCACCCGACCAAGCCACCCAGGCTGGTCCTAAGGCCAAAGAGTCTTATAGGGAACTCATCCTTTAAACCTTCACATTTGATTTCAACCCTCTAGGTGATTAGGGGTCTACAATCAAGCTTGTGGGGTTTGTAGGGAGGCAAGAAGTGGTTTAAATTTCTAAAGGATGGGTCCCAATTCTAGTCCTCTAAGATATTCAAAGGAAAAGCCTAAGGCTAGATCCTAAGCACTAAAGAGGGAAGAGAAGACCTCATCAAAAATGAGGTCAACAAATGGACCCCGAATAGGTGTGGTGTGCTAATCAAGCACACCGCGCATATTGGTGTTGACCGAAGAGATCAACAGAACCAAAACAGATGTCCAAGTGACAAACTTAGGACGAAGTGTAAGAAATTTTCACTGGGGAGTATCAGGTAAATCTCCAAGACTGAAGATTCCAAAACTCTCGCTAGGGAAAAAGGAGGTAAATTTCATATCACAAGATTTCAAGAGATGTGATCTTTGATTCGTTTCACTTTTTATTTCAAGTTTTTTAATTTTGAGTTTGAATTTCGATTTGAGTTTCAATTTTGATTTTATGCAGAGAAAAGAGTAGGGCGGAGGCCTACCCGAATGCATTTGTATGCTGAGAAGGAAGTAGGACTGAACCTATTCCAAATGCTGAGGAAGAATAGGACAAAGCCTATCCGAAATGCAGAGTGCTTTAATTTCAATTTCTTGCTGAGAGAGTCAAATTTTGAGATTGCTGAGAAAGGAGTAGGACTGTGCCTATCCCGAGTGTTGAGAATTGCTGAGAAGGGAGTAGGGTGAAAGCTTATCCCGAATGCTGAGATGGGAGTACGGCGGAAGCCTATCCTGAATGCTAAGATTGCTGAGATGGGAGTATGGCGAAAGCCTAACCTGAATGCTGAGATTGCTGAGATGGGAGTAGGTCAGAGGCCTATCCCGAGTGCTGAGATGGGAGTACGGTGGAAGCCTATCCCGATTGCTGAGATGGGAGTACGGTGGAAGCCTATCCCGATTGCTGAGCTGGGAGTAGGGCGGAAGCCTATCCCGAGTGCTGAGATTGCTGAGATGGGAGTACGGCGGAAGCCTATCCCAATTGTTGAGATTGCTGAGATGGGAGTACGGCGGAAGCCTATCCCGATTGCTGAGATTGCTGAGATGGGAGTACGGCTGAAGCCTATCCCTATTGCTGAGATTGCTGGATTTTGTCGAAATTTATTTAAGCGGAGGTTGAGGGAAATTTTGCTGAGGTCCAGTTTATGCAGTGGTTGTGAAAGATTTTGTTGATATTTGGGAATGCAGAGTTTTATGAATGCGGAGATCGAACATATTGCTGGGATTTACGAATGCAGAGATTGTGAAAACATATTGTAAAGTGTAGAGGATGTTTGTAGGATTTCATGTGGATTTGAAGTTCTTTTTAATGTTTGGATTTTTATGAAAGAGAGTTTCTTATTTATTCTCCTTTTCTTTTATGTTCTTTATTCGAAGTTTATTTAACTTTAATGGCGTTTCCCAGTTAATTTGCACAAAAAGAGGTGAAGGCAAAATGTGACATGGTCACTTTCATTCCAATCTTGTTGAAGATACATCATACAACTCGATCTGAAATATTTCTCATACAATCCATGACTCAAAACGGACTATGTATGATTCTTGTTGATCCATCCAAAAAGTATCTGTTAAATCCATGTCTGAATAATGAGATACACGGTCAATAACATCACCTTCCAAGCCATCCTTGGCAGGAATGCCGCATGGATGTGCATTGGAGGTGTGTTATTTCCGTGTAACTCACGGCTCGTAGAGTGGAGATTCTCCGATTACGGATCCGGTCGGAAATGGTATGGTGCCTTCTAGTCGTCCATCCTTCTAAAAGTGACGGAGATCCGCTCCACTGGTACTCCCGGTATGCAATGCTTTGTGACGTCTGCTCCATTTCCTTGTAATATCATGACGGAACCTACCGGCAGTGGTATCTCCATCGGCCCTCGAAACTTACCCGGGCCTACTATCCGGAGGTCAGATCCGAACATGATATTGCATTGGTTGACGAAAAAGCTGTGCGAGAAGGTCCGACGAAGTCGTGGTGGTCTATGTGTGGAGGTATGCGATCACCCTTCGATAAATGTTGATGATGCAACTGTTGGGTATACAGTCTGCTGGCAGTACCCTCCACATTATCATTCTTTTCACCATTCTTTTAATTATTCTCGGCATTGGATCCACCTCACCATGACGGAGTATCCCTGGTGGATTTCCTTTTCTGTCCTCTGCGAAGTTATAGCAGCATCCGCATTGTATTGTGACTCTTCCTTTCCCTGCCATCCATTTTCGGGGTTCCGAATAAGTCTTTTCTCTCAGACGACCTTCTCGACCCATCTTCTAAAGTTCTAAAATGCAATCCACAATCTTCTGTTGCTCGTACTCTAAGAATACACCTGTGTGTAACTCGAGGCCTTCCAAAATGTTGATTATTTTGCCTCTAATCCTCTCAAAGTATTCGAAGGTTTTCTTCTCAACATTTTGCATCCTTTCTAGCTCATATTCTGGGATGATCTGCAAGTGACGAGGCCTAGTAACGTATTACAGGATGTATGGCTCAATCCCTTCACGTTCTCCTGCATACCTTGGCTCCTCGGGGATTGTCTCTGTCGGGACATCCTCCGGGGTTGCTTCCGCAACAAGGTTCTTTAGATATGGTATCTCTATCCGGCGTCGAGGCGATCCCTCTGCCTCTGATCTTCTCAGAGTTTCCTTTATCCTTTCTGTTGTTCTTGGAGCTTGTTCTCTCTTTTCAGGTTCCTAATGAACCGGTATCTTTGAAATGCGTGTGTCTGCGAAGGTGGTTGTTTCCTCGTGTTGATCTACTGCAAGTTTAGTCAACATCTTGCGGATACGGCGATTTTTATTCCTTCTTTGAGTAGCAGTGAGTGTAGCTCTCCTCACTTCTTGAATTTTTGCGAGCGCGGCGCTGATGAGCCTGCCCTCTGCCGTGGCAACTACTGACTTGATTTTCTTGCTTTCCTCGGTGTTTGTCTTTCTTTTCTTGTTGCTGGATTGGTGGCTTAGGCCACCCATCTTCATCACTGTCTGGCTATGAAGCTCTTCTCGGTCCATAGGGACCCAATCATTTTCTTCATACTGTAGGCTGGCTGGTGTGAAGTCAGAATCAATTTCTATCACTGCTCCATCCTTCACCCTCTTTTCATCGAGTGCGAGACTCACGCCATTTTTAAAGTTTAGGACCAACAGCCCGTTCGACATTTCCCTAAAAACAAGACAAGGAAAGGATCAGGGGCTGTACTAAGAACAAGAACATTAAGAAAGTATTTATCACAGAAGATTCTTATTCACTTATTCCAATTTTAATTTTTAAGGAAAATAGGAAAAGATGAAGAAAGATCAGGAACAAGATTTAATTTCAAAGGAAGGGTAAAACTTTATTATTATGATTTTCACATATTTTATTTTTAGCACATATATTTTTTATCCATTTTTTATGTTTTTGGGTCCGGACCCTGTCACAAAGTGATTACTTTACCCGTGTTTCTAGGGATAAGTCTCTATTTTAGAGGCCACCCTTCGAAACATCAGGTTGCGTAATACTTCTTCAAATATCGTCCGTTGATTGGAAGCATTTATCGTTCTCCTTGGCAATTCACAAGTTAGTAGGAGCCTCCTGAGTAGACTGCCTCAACTACAAACGGCCCTTCCCAAGTTGGTTCAAATTTGCCTCCTATCTTGCGATGTGCAAGAATAGGTCTTCTGAGAACAAGAACTAAGTCACCAACTTTGAAAGTTCTTGGGCGGACCAGTTTATCATGGGCTTGGATCATCTTAGCTTGGTACAGTTCCAAATTTTGTTATGCTACAAGTCTTTTTCCTTCCAAATTTTCCAGTTCTTCCAGTCGTAATCTGGCATTTTCTTCTGTAGTAATTTTATTTTCAACTGCAATCCAAAGTGATGGAAGCTGAACCTCTAAAGGTAAAACTGCCTCGGACCCGTACACCAAAGTGTAAGGTGTAGACTGAGTAGGAGTCCTGAAAGTCGTCCTGTAGGCCCATAAGGCTTCTAACAACTTCTCGTGCCAATTTCTCTTGTTGTCATCCAAAGTTTTCTTTAAAATCTGAACGAGAGTTTTATTAAAAGCCTCGGCCAAGCCGTTTGCTCTTGGGTAGTAGATTGTTGAATATCGCCAATCGATTCCATGTCTTCTGACAAAATTATTGATTTTTGTGCTTTTGAATGCAAACCCATTATCTGAAATGATTCTGTGCGGTACTCCGAAACGATATACAACTTGATTTTTGAAAAATTGTAGCACGTGGTGTGCCTTTACTTCTCTGAGTGGAACTGCTTCTGCCCATTTAGAAAAGTAGTATGTAGCTGCCAGGATGAAGCGATGTCCTCTTGAAGAAGGTGGTTCTATCGGACCCACTATATCTGTGCCCCAACACTCAAATAGCCACGACGCAATTGTCGGATGTAGCACGTTTGGAGGTTGGTGTAGAACCACTCCGTGTACTTGGCACTGGTGACAACTTTTGGCAATCTTCATGCAATTGGTCATCATCGAGGGCCAGTAATACCCTAGTCTTTTAATCTGCATTTTCATTTTCGGACCCGACTGATGAGCGCCACAAAGTCCTGAATGCACTTCTTTGACAATTTCACGAGCCTCGGACCCGCTAAGGCATCATAACTACATCTGATCAAAAGACCTTCGGTATAATGTACTGTTTATTAATGCGTAAGACAGAGCTCTTTTCTTGATTTGATGTGCTAATGACTTATCGTCTGGTAATTTCCTTGTTTGCAGGTAGTCTATTAGCGGCTGACGTCGATCTTCCGTGTTTTCCGTCAACTGCTTGCAGCCGATTCCTCTGCTTTTTCTGATCTCTGTATCACATCCATGTCGAGCTGTGATAGGACCTGTCTTCCTTGAACTGACACTTCAACTGACTCATCTTGTAAGCAGGCAAATTCTTTTGCAAGGCGAGCTAGCGCATCTGCGAGAGCATTTTCTCTTCTAGGGATCTTGTAGATTGTTACATTCGGAATTTGTTCAACCAGTTTCATGGCATACTGAAAGTATTGCTCGAGTCTTGGTTTTAAAATTTTGTATTGTCCTGCGACCTATTGAATGATCAACTGAGAATCTTCGTAGATGTTGATATTTGTTATTCCCGTTTGAATGGTTAGTTCTAGTCCTGTTATGAGGGCTTCGTATTCTGCTTCGTTGTTTTTGCACGGCTCTGTTAAGTGGTAGGAGTATCTTAACATCCCCCGCTCCGGTGTTATAATGATTAGTCCGATTCATGCTTTACCGGGCACTATCGTTTGCAATTCTTTGTCTTTCTGTGCTGATGACGCTCCATCGAAGTATAGTTCCCAACATCGATCATCAGTGTCTTCTAGGGTCATTATTTGTTCGTCTGGCAAGTCATCGTCGAGAGGCGAATCTGCCTGTAAAGGGTGTGCTGCAAGGAAATCAGCTAGAACTTGTCCCTTCACGGCACGGAGAGGAACGAAAGTTATGTCGAATTGCAATAGTATCATCGACCACCTGGCAAGTCTGCCAGAAAGCGTTGGACGGGACATCAAATCATGCAACAGATTAACTTTCGAGATAAGGTTGACCTTATCAGAGAGCATGTAATGCCTGAGTTTCTGTGCTGCGAAGATCAGGGCCAAACAATGCTTCTCAATTGGAGGATACTTTACTTCCGTCGGAATCAGAAGAAGGCTTAAGTAGTAGAGACTATTTTCTTACCCTCATCATTGACCTGGGCTAGCAGGGCTCCAAGGGAGTCGTCTAGAGCCGCTGTATAAAATATCAATGGTCTACCTGAGACTAGGGCTGCTAAGATAGGAGGTGTCATTAAGTATTGCTTAATGTCCTCGAAGGCCATTGGCATTTCTCTTCCCAAACGAATTTGGCATCCTTTTTAACTAATATCGAGAAGGGCTGACACCTACTTGACAAATTCGAAATAAAGCGTCGAAGATATGCCAGCTTCCCTTGAAAGGATCGTAGCTGTTTAAGGTTTTGGGAGGCGGCATTTCTAAGATAGCTTTAATCTTTTCGGGATCAATTTCGATCCCGCGATGTCGGACAACGAACCCTAAGAATTTCCCAGAGGTGACGCTGAAGGCGCATTTTAAGGGATTCATCTTAAGGTTGTATTGCCTTAGTCGCTCGAAGACAATTCTCAAATCATACTGTTGGTCTTCCTTCAGTTTGCTTTTGATGACCACATCATCCACATAGCACTCAACTTGGTTGTGAATGAGCTCATCAAAAATCATTGCCATTGCTCTTTGGTATGTTGCTCCTGCGTTCTTTAGTCCGAATGGCATTACTGTGTAGCAATACACTCCGATTGGTGTTCTGAATGCCGTGAGCTTTTCGTCTTCTGGTGCCATCTTTATCTGGTTGTATCCAGAAGATCCATCCATGAAAGAGAATATTTCATGTGTTGAAGCAATGTCGATCATCAATTCTTGGATTGGCAGTGGAAATTCATCCTTCGGACATGCTTTGTTCAAGTCTCTGAAATCCACACAGATTCTGATCTGACCATTCTTCTTTCTGACTGGTACCACATTGGCTAGCCAAGTCGGGTATTGTTCTTCACGGACAAATTTAGCGTCTATTAGCTTTTTAACTTCAGTTATGACTTATTGTTCAATTTTTAGACGCATTCTTCTGGAAGCTTGTTTGACTGAAACGGAAGTAGGATCAACTCCTAGCCTGTGAACTGCGACTTCTAGAGCTAGTCCTGGCATTTCGTCGTAACTCCAAGCAAAACAATCCTTGAATTCCATTAATAGCTTGATCATTTCCTCGGAATCTTCTTTATTGAGTAAGGAGCTGACAAAGGTTGGTCTAGGCTTTTCGCTAGTACCTAAGTTAACTTCCATTAACTCATCTATCGTAGATTTGATTTCTTCTTTGAATTCCGGTGGAGCCCCTCCAATTGGTATATCTTCAAGATCTTCTGTTGTTTCCAAACAGTCTTCATTAGATTCACAAGTGACAACCAAGCAAAATTTCGTATCGTCAAATGAACCTAATGTGTCGAATCCGAGACCATGTTTTGAATTGGGAGGCCGACCGGCATTATTCCATAATTTTTTGAAGTGTTGTGACCGACTTTTTGTCCATTGTCGAGGTAAGACACCACTGTTTTAAAATTCTGATCAAATTAGCTTTATTGGGCTCAATCTATGGCTTGGGTTTGATCAAAATGGATTGCTAAGACTCTTGGGAAGAGTTTTTTTGTTGGGAGCCAGAAGATTTGAGCAGCCTATATGTCTCACTAAATTTTTTTTCTCTCCTTAGTAAGGCTCGGGTATGGCCTTATTTATAGCCATGGGGAGGCCATGGCTTGGCTTAGGCTGTACTAAGGGAGTTGTTATCTTCCCTATTAATGAACTTTCGGCTGAGGGGATAACTATGGTTGTCTCTCCAAAGTTTTCCATCATGAGCTCATTGTTTTGACTCCTTTCCATTGGATCATGCATGAGGTGGTTTAGCTCTTTGAAATGAGCTGTAATTTCTCTTCCTCATGAGCTTACAAGTCACCCATTAGCTTTGGCAAATGGTGACACATATGTTTCCCCCTCATGATTTCATTTAACCATGGTGAGGAGTGGAGTTTAAGCTTTGTTCCTGTCCCATTGGTTAGCTTAGGAGGTGGGAAATATGCCTTAGTGTTGGTCAGCCACCTCATTGTTGAGTAGAGGTGAGTCATGGCCTAGAATAAAGGAGAAAGAGCCACCTCATTTTATTCACCATGATGGGAGTTAACCCATGGTTAGCCATAATTTAAGCTAAGCTTTGTCATGTGTTAACTATGTCTTATGATGGATTTAATTTAGTTTTAACTTTAATTAATTATGGGAAGGCCATGTGTCATTTCCATTTTAATTAATTATGTAATTAAAAATTGTTGGAAATTATTTCATTAATCAATTTATTAATTGAAAATAATTTCAAATTAATTAATTAATTAATTTTATGATTTTAATTTAATTTTGTCATTTTATGATTTTAATTTAATTTTTATTTTAATTAATTATGTCATTTAGTTAAAATACTGAAAATTAAATCATTAATTAATTTAATTAATCAAAATAATTTTGAGATTAATTATTTGATTATTTTTGTTGTTTTTATTTCATTTTTACCTATTTTGATTAAAATAGATAAGTGTTGACCAATTTTGATTTAGGTTGACCCAAGTCAGCCAAAATTAATCAATTTAATTTCAAGATATCCAATGTGACCTTTTTCAACTTTGTCATGGTTGATTTAATCACAATGTTTGTGATTTTATCATTGTGGGGTTTTAAACATGTCATTGGGTCAAAGGGTTGACCTATGGGGTCAACAGGTTTGGTCATTGGGTCTAGTTTGGTCATTTTGACCAAAGTTGACTTTTTAGGTCAAAAGGGTGACCTATGGGGTCAACAGGATTGGTCATTTGGTCTAGTTTGGTCATTTTGACCAAAGATGACTTTTTAGGTCAAAAGGGTGACCTACGGGGTCAACAGGGTTGGTCATTGGGTCTGGTTTGACCATTTTGACCAAAGTCAACTTTTTAGGTCAAAAGGGTGACCTATGGGGTCAACAGGATTGGTCTTTGGGTCTGGCTTGACCATTTTGACAAAAGTTGACTTTTTTAGGTCAAAAGGTTGTCCTATAGGGTCAAAAGGGTTGGTCATTGGGTCTGGTTTGACCATTTTGACCAAAGTTAACTTTTTAGGTCAAAAGGGTGACCTATGGGGTCAACATGGTTGGTCATTGGGTCTGGTTTGACCATTTGACCAAAGTTGACTTTTTAAGTCAAAAGATTGACCTATGGGGTCTACAGAGTTGGTCATTGGGTCTGGTTTGACCATTTTGACCAAAGTTGACTTTTTAGGTCAAAAGGGTGACCTATGGGGTCAACAGGGTTGGTCATTGGGTCTGGTTTGATCATTTTGACCAAAGTAGACTTTTTAGGTCAAAAGGGTGACCTATGGGGTCAACGGGATTGGTCATTGGGTTTGGTTTGACCATTTTGACCAAAGTTGACTTTTTAGGTCAAAAGGTATTGACTCATTATAAAAATGAGGTCAACAGCTGTTTTAAAAGATAAGGAAAATATAAGTTGAAAAAGTTTCCCCAACTTCTAGAGGGACGCTTGAATAGACAAATATAAAATTTAGTGTAAAAATCCCAAATCGAAGAACTCAAGAGGGGACTCACCCAATATAGAAAGAGCAGTCACCCACCTTTAAGACATTTATTAAAGGGCTCAAAAGAAACCTATCTATTCAAGAGTTGTGACTTCTCAAATAGACAAGACCTTAAAAGCACTTGCCCAAAATGTCAGTCCATGTATATCATGATAAATATTTCTATGTATCTATATCAAGTGGGTATATATTTATTTATTAGATTTAAATGATGTATCTTATGTTGTTCTTTAGAATGTTAATGTTGAATTCAAATATGTCATGTGAGTCACACCCAAGATATAAATTGTAGGACAAATGAGACAAGCAAGGAGAGAAATTGAAAGAGAAAATAAAATGCACAGTAAAATAAGTTTTGAGAGAGTAAAATTCAGTAGTAATTTAATGAGGAAACGAGCTCATATTTCACTAAAGGAAAAAACGTTAAAATCGACGGCAAAACTGAAGACCTCCATTTGCGTCAGAAAAAATGTTTTATTTTTTAATGGTCTAGCAGTGGTTTATGATCTTATTTATTTGCAATGACATAACAACAAGAAATATTGTCGCTTATTGACGTAATATTTTTTCCAACAATTTTAATTATTACGAAAGCATTAAACTATCAGTAATAAGCAAATATTAACCGACAAACATATTTTGTCAGTTGTCTTTGAACCAACCATCTGGCGGACTAAGTGACGGAAATTCCAGTCGGTAATAGTGCTAAGAACCGATGGATTTAAAACTGTTTATAAGTCATCTTAAATTAAGTCGTCTGAAATAATCCATCATCCTGCCAAAATCGTGGCCGACCCCCTCTTGCCCTAATCATCTCCTCGCCTATTCCTCTCCCTTTGAAGCCCTCTCCTCCCTAAAACTCTTGCATCTACGTCCACCCCCCTATGTGTCATCCAAAACCATTGCATTCATCATCGAACCCTCGCAAGATTGTCGCAAGAGGAGCTAGCTGGGTGCACATTGACGGAATCACGACTTATAGTGACTAGAAAGTCTCATTTTCTCCTCCTTCCGCTCCTCTCGAGCCTAAAACAATCGACGGATGTAACTTATTGTATTCATTTTCATATTTATTTTCATTTCTTTTGAGGAATGCTTATAGGGTTTGGGTTTTAAGTACTAGAAGGAGATTTGAATAAATATTTTTCTTAGTTTGATTACATCAAGGATCAACTTTAAGCGCATATGTTAATGTTACGGTTATGGATGCTCTTACTAGAAATTTACAAGAGGATGTACCTTGGTGTATACTTTTTTCCATGATATCCTTCTTGTGGATAAGTCTGTAGAAATTTTTTTAGAAAAACATAAATTATGGAGGTCGATATTAGAGTCTAAATGCCTTCATTAAGTTGAACTAGAGCTGAATGCATGATATGTAATTTTAGTGGTAGCAGCTCTAGTGGCAGAGTTCTAACTATGGGTGGTCAAATCATTACAAGGTGTAAACGTTATAGAAATCTCAGGTCTCTTGTTCAAAGTGATGATGATATTGATGAGGATGTGATAAGTAGTTTTTAAGCTAGTTTGCTTAAGTGAAGGTATGTAGTCGGCCTATTGTGTGAAAGAAAATATTTCTTAAAGAAAAGTTTTATTAGATGGTGGTGAGATCCTAAATGTTATGCATAAAAGAAATTTAAGTTTTTTGGGATGTTTGATAGCCGCTTTTAAGCAGGATTTTTGCTAAGCTATTCCAAACAAAAAAATAATGATCACATATATCCTTCCTCCATTTCCCCAAACAACACTTTTATGTCAAAATGGAAGTTTGGTGTTATGCAATTAACACATAAGAATTGTGTGGTTTGTATAAAAAAATTACACTATAGGTGTTAGTCACGAAATACATAAGAATTGTTGTTTATATGTTAGAAATTATAGTTTTGATGCTGGATATTTTGTTAGGAATTTCTCCATATTTAAATCACTCAAGATTTAGTAAATCTGAATATATAAGTTACTGAATACTAATAACTTAAACCTATTATGTTGTTATACAATCCGTCAACAAGTCCAGTTTTTTAAGGCTTAAATTAACGAGGGACTATCTTTAAATAGATTTAGAGCAAGATTCAACGTTGAATCCATAGCTTTTGGACATAATATTATGTCCTGCAATGTCATGAACATAATACTCGAAGTGAATTTCTATCTTAGCATTAGAAATTAGATTTTTCATTGAAGGCATATATGAAAACTCTTACATCTCATGAAATTCTTCATTCTCAGAATTTTTTAAAGGTGTGAAATAATATAGTAAGAGATGTTGTTGAGGCAAGAATACCTAGGTGGATAGTGACTTTATAGTTGTAGAGAAAATGTGAAACAAATGTACTCATCAAAGAGTTTGTGTAGCTATAGTGAAAAACGAGATTAGAGAAAATATGAATACATTTTCACCGATTATCAATCTTTGACAGCCTTAATAGTCTCTGTAGGCTATTAACGTTATGACTTCAAAGCTAGTATTCAGTTGAACGATGTCGTGGCATTTGTACAACTCTATTAGTACTCAACCACAATAATTAAATTCAATGTATTCATTTGAATGCACTTTATAATGTGTTGATTATTCTCATGTTTGATGGTGCATTTGCATGCTCATACATCGAGATCATGGATGTATATAAGAATTTCTCTAGATAAAAAAGTGATCACCAAGGAGTTCTTGAATGGTGTTGAGGAACTTGTGCTAGTTGCATCACAATTGCTGGTTTGCCCATTCAACGGTAGGTTTCAGTGTCCATGTTATAAACATAGAAATTGAGCACACCTAACACCTGATGAAGAGAGATAATATCTATGTTGTTGGTGATTTCATCTGGATTACTGGAGTTGGACTTCACCACATAGGGAAGTTGATCCTACAATTTTTAGCTTCACTCCTTCCATGAGTTATGATCCTCCACCAAGATTTAACTCAAGAAAATTTGAAGAAATGAACTTTGATGGAACAAGACATCATTATGTACGCCAAGTACAGTAGGAAGAGGCACCAAATCTTGAGCATCATACATTTTATGATTTATTTAATGTTTCTCAAAAGCCACATGAGAGGGTTAAACATCTCATTGTGAGTTATCTATTGCTCTCATAATGATGAAATCAAAATAGAGTACGACATGTCCCCAGAGTGTTTTAATCAGTTTGTAGTTCTATGAAAAGTGACTAATCAACCTAAAACTTTAGTACGTGAAAGACAAAAATGTTGGTTAGGGAAAAAAAAGTTGATTAATTTGTAAACAGATGTATCCTATATTACAAGTAATTCTTTTAGTTTTAAACCTCATAGTCAAAAAAGTAAGAGGTAGAAGGAAGTTTCATTCAAGAGACTCTTCTATGTACTACTTTCATGTCTATAGAGGCTATATAGATCTATGTGTACTGCTCCAAATATGTTATATTGGGTATATGGTGGTTGTATTAGAGTAGCTTTCGGCGATGGTGTTGCATTAACATAGGCTCGCATCCTTACAGTGTTAGTTGTATCAACTCCCATCCTGGTGTTATTCACGGTCACTCATCTGATCCACTCATGAAGTCATCACCTCGTCTGCCCTCTCTGAGAGATTACTTCTTTTTTTGGAGATTTTCTTGGTTTATAATTTTTGGGGTGTACTTGTATATTTTAAAGTTTTCTTTAGAGTGAGTTGTATACCTTTTGAGTGGGTTCATTGTATCCACTCACTAAAACTTTTGTATCTTCCTTTACATCAATGAATTTGCCTTAAGGCTTTATATATATATATATATATATATATATATATATATATATATATATATATATATATGGAAGCTCCGTTTTTTAACGAAGGTTCTTGCTGCGATTTTGATTTCTGCTTTGTTCTTAAGGTTTTTGTTGGTGATTGTTAAGATTAGAGACTATTTATTTTAGTTTCTATCCTTTTTACTTCTCCTATAGTTCTTTTTTTGAATTCTTGGTTTCCCGGGTTTCCAATTTTTTGTTTTCTGGTTCAATTTTCTTCTTTTGGCTGGATTTTTGAATCATGTCTAGTTCAAATCTTCCCTCTTCTTCAATTCCTAGCAAATCTTTTTTGGAAATTGTTGGACATGATAATTCGGATAAATTGGTTTTTCCCCAAATCTATCATGATTCGGCTGCTGGTAAGGGGGATTGTCAGTTTATCAAGAAGGTGAAAAAGAAAGGAGGCAAACCTGCTTTAATATTTTCTGATTCTGAAATTTCTACTCTTTTTGAGGCACATAAATGTGCCTTAATTGGGAAGTTTCAATTCAGCCATCCAAAGATGGAGACTATTAGAAAATGTTTTGAAGATTTTAAGTCGGTTGGTACCTGGAAGGTTGGATTATTTGATGGAAGGCACGTCTTGATTCAACTTTCTAAAGAAGAAGACTATGCCAATTTTTTTTCTAAGAAATTTACTCTTATTGAAGGAAGGTATATGAAAATTCTTAAGTGGTCACCTGATTTTGACCCTACTCTAGAGGCTCCTATAATCCTCATTTGGTATAGGCTTCCAAATTTAAAACTTCAGTTTTATAATCATCAGGTGATATATGCTGTTGGTACAGCATTGGGGAGACCTCTTAAATTGGATATGTCTACTTTTCAATTATCTATGCCTTCCTTGGCTAGGATTTTAATTGAGAGGGACATTACATTACCTGATGAGGATGAAATTTGGCTAGGCTCTCCTCACAATGGATATTGGCAGCCTATTATAATGGAACAAAAACCAGTTTACTGTCACAATTGCAAAATGTTTGGTCATTCTAAGGAATCTTCTTTCAAGCTTCATCCTAAACTTAGGCCTTCTTCTGTCAAGAATTCAAAATCTACTGCTAACACTAGTTCTGTTCCTTTGAAAACTACTGGGAATTCTAATATAAATATTCAGAAATCTGATTCTCAGTTTGTTGCTAACCCTCCAATGTCTATTGCTGAAACCGTTCATGTTGAAGTTACTACTTGTATAGCAGCTTCTGATCCTTAAACTATTGAATCTATTCCTATTCATCTTAAAATTCCTGAAGTTGTTATGAATGATGTTCCTTCTACTGTGTTGGTTGAACAGGATAAAAATTCTCCTGATGACTCTGCTGCTGTTACTGAAGTTCAACTACTATAAATTCTGCATTGCTACCTGATTATTCTCAACACATGGATGTATTACCTAAGGCTGCGCAATATCCTGCTATTCAGACTTCTCCTCAGGAGGATTCTGATATTAATGTCTATGCTTTAGCTGCTGCTAATAAAGAGCTAAATGAAAACTGGGTAGTCCAGAATGCTAGGAAAAAGAAGAAGTCCTTGGAACTAAAAAATTTATCTGAACAAAACATTATTCCTAACTCTTCTGACTCTTCCTTCTCTAGACTTACTAAAGGAGGTAGAGCTAGTTATGATTGAATTTCTATGCTGGAAAATTAGGGGAGTGGCCAACCCTAGCTCCCTTAATAGGTTATTAAACTTTAACAGGGTCCATAAATTATGGGTTATTGTTCTTCTGAAGCCTTAAGTTAAAACCAATTTTGACAGATTTACTAAACTTTTTGTTGGTTATAACTTTGTAACTAACTGTTCTAACAAAATTTGGATGTTATATAGAAAGGAATTGAAAATTGAGGTTCTTTAAGATCATTCTCAATTTCTTCATATTCATTTTGAATTGGATCAGTTTAAGGGCTTTGCTTCTTTTATTTATGATGCATCCTCTTCTGCTGGAAGAGCTGATCTATGGTCTCAATTATTGCATATTAGCCATCATATGAATGAAGGTTGGATTGTTGGAGGTGATTTCAATTGTATTGCTCATCCAAGTGAAAAAAAGGGTGGAAGAACTCCTAATCTTCAGGCTATGTTAAGTTTCTCTGATAATATACAATCTGCTGCCTTATTTGATCTTGGTTTTGAAGGTTCTTCTTTTACATGGAGAAGGGGTTCTATTCTTGAAAGACTTGAAAGAATTCTTGCTAACAAATTATGGCTTGATTTATTCCCTATTTCTAAAGTTCACCATTTAGCTAGATTGGGATCTGATCATTCTTCTTTGTTGATTAAATTTTCTGTCCTGCCTGAGTCTAATAAGGTGAGTTTCAGGTTTCTTAATGTATGGTCTACACATCCTAATTGTTACAATATTATTAAAACTGCTTGGAATGCTCAAGTTAGTTCCTTCTATGTTAATCCGCTTCAGAAATTATGGCAGTTACAAAAAAGATTGGCTAAAGCTCTAACTCATTGGAATTGGAATATTTTTTGGAATATTAAATATAATCTTATTAATGTTGAACGGCTAGTATCTGAATTAGAAGTGGCTGTTGAGGAAGGTAGAGAATCTGAACAATCTCTTTTGGAAGCTAATGATAAGTTATGTTATGCCTTAATGCAGGAAGAGTTATTTCTCAAACAAAAAGCAGCTATTAATTGGTTTCTTCATGGAGATATGAATTCAAAATTCTTTCATGCTATCATCAAGTATAGAAGATCAATTAATGCAATTTTGAAAATTAAGTCAACCAATAATAAATGGCTGTTCACTCCTAAGGATATTGCAGAAGATGTGGTGTCTCATTTTCAACAAATATTTACTTTCAAGCCTACTAATTCCTCTTTGTTTAATTCTCAGCTTATGGAATCTGATATTAATCTTGAAGATGAGAATAAACTAACTATGGTATCTGATGAAACAGAGATTTATGCTATTATCAATTCCATGGATGGTAATAAAGTTGCTTTACCAGATGGATTCACAGCCCATTCTATAAATCCTTTTGGGATATTATCAAGTTAGATGTTGTTGCTGCTGTAAACTATTTTTTTCAAGGATTTGATCTTCCAAAGTACTTTGTTTCTTCTTCAATTGCATTGATTCCCAAAGATAAACTTAAAACTTCTTAGTATAATTTCAGACCAATTTGCTTAACTTCCACTTTTTTAAAAATTATCAGTAAAATAATTGTTGCAAGGTTACAGCCTCTGTTGGAAAATTTAATTTCTGAAAATCAATCTGCCTTTATTAAAGGCAGATGCATTAGTGACAATGTCCTGTTGGCTCAAGAGTTGATAGCTGATATTGATAAACCTTGTAGAGGCTCTAATCTAATTATTAAACTGGATCTTACTAAAGCTTTTGACACTAGTAGTTGGTCCTTCATTATCAATGTGCTTTCTGCAAGAGGTTTCAGTCTTGATTTTTGTAATCTGATATTTAGGTGGATGGAGAATAATTATTATAGTGTTTTAATTAATGGTGGCTGTCATGGATTCTTCAAGGCTGGTAGAGGTATTAAGCAAGGAGATCCATTATCTCCTTATATATTCATCTTGTCTTTCGATTATTTTTCAAGAATGATTAATTAGACTCAGCTTGCCCATCCTTACACTCAGTTCTAGCATAAATCAAATATATTGGTTAGTCATCTAACATATGCTGATGATGTAATCATCTTCTCTAATGGCAGCAAGGGTTCTATAAGGTGTATGATGAAAATGTTGGAGAACTTTGAAGATGTTTCTGGGATGGTCTTCAATAAAGCTAAATGTAAATTTCTTGCCAGTTCTAAAATATCTTCTCAGGTCAGGAAATGGATTCTTGATACCACAGGTTTTAAGGAAGCTAGCTATCCTCTTGTTTATTTGGGATTCCCTTTAATTAAAGGCAGGAGAAAACTTTCTCACTATGATGATGTGGTTACCAAGGTCTCTTCTCAAATTCAATGCTGGACTAATACATTTCTATCTAATGGTGCAAGGATTACTTTTTAAAAAGAATTTTGACAAAATTTCCTCTTTATATTCTTCAAATGGTGAGAATGAAGAAAAGCACTCAGAAAATGTTATCTATTATCTTCAATAAGTTTTTATGGGAAGGCCAACATAAGCAATTACATTGGACTAATTGGGATAAATTATGTAAACCCCTTGCATGTGGAGGTTTGGGATTTAAAAACTTTCAGCATCTTTCATTCTCTTTTTATTGTAAACAATGGATTAAATTTAGGTCAAAGAATTCTCTTTGGGCTAACTTCATGCATGGCAAATATTGCTGCAACAAACACCCTATTCAAGTTCAACCTAAACTAGGAGATACAAAGACTTGGAAAGTGCTTTTAAAAGTTAAGTCACATGTTAAAAAATTGTTTGTTTGGGAAGTTGGTAAGGGGGAAATTGATTTCTGGCTTGATACTTGGCTCTTCAATGATTCTCTTCAAGCTCAATTTTCTAACTCTTCTAATATTCATAAAATCTCTGATTGTTGGACCCATAATTGTTGGGACATTTCCAAATTCAGCACTTTTGTTAACTTGGAGACTCAAACTAAAATACTATCCATCCCCATCCAGCCTTCTAGGGAAGACAGAATTATTACTAAAAATCCTAATGGTCAAAGTCTCTCCAAATATATTTATCACAATTGTTTTAATTGGTCTATGACTGATTGGGGTGAGAAGATTTGGAGCAAATGTTTATCCCCTTCTATGTCTTTTTTTTGTTGGCGGTTATTCAGAAAATTATTGCCTACTGATGATATACTTAAGCTCAAAGGTATTCGTGGTCCATCTATTTGTCAATTTTGCTTCTTGAAAGACGAATCTATCAATCACCTTTTCTTACATTGTCATGTTGTACAAGACATCTGGATTTCTGTTTTAAAACATATTGCCCTTACTTCTCAATTCTGTCTTTGAACCAACATTGAATTATGCTGGCTGGACTGGAAATGTTCAACATTCTTTTATATCCTTCTAATTATTTTCTGGTTCATATGGTTGGCAAGGAATGATGATATTTTTAATGGGAAGCTCTCGTCTTCTCAATCCATTGTGAAAAATTGCTTATCTTATGTTCATAAGCTTAATATTTACAAGATTATTTTCAGCAAACCTGCTGCTAAGTCTACCAAAATTCAGTTAGTTATGTGGAGGAAACCAAGTGCTCCTTGGATCAAAATCAATACAGATGGGAGTTTCAAATTTGCTGATGTTGGAATTGGTGGAATTTGTAGAAACTATAAAAGACATTGTTTATGGTGTTATTCAGCTCCCATTATTGCTAATTCCGTTCTTGAAGCATAAACTTTGGTACGTACTTATGAGAGCTGAAAATTGCTATTCATCTTAATCATTCATTTATTCACATAGAGATTGATTCCTTGCAACTTCTATAAATTTTACTGCATCAAATAGCTGTTCCATGGGATCTACAGATTTGGATAAATAATATCTTCAATCTGATTACTTCCTTAAAAATCATTTGGAGCCATATCTTAAGAGAAGGGAATAAGCCTGCTAATTGGCTTGCTTCAAGAGCATCTTCTTCTAAAGTTATCTTTTGTGGGTCCTTTCATGGTTTTGATATTTCTTCTTTTAATGTTTTTAGTTCTCATTTACATGGGAATTTGATAAATCTACCTCATGTTAGATGTAAAGTTTCAGCCAAAGCTTAATAAGATTATTTCTTTTCTGCTGTATATATATATATATATATATATATATATATATATATATATATATATATATATATAATTGTTTTCATGGTCGGCGGTGGCGCTCTGCTAGGGTTTGGGCATGGCTGCTAGCCATGTTTCCTGGTGGAGAAGGTGGGTGTCTGTCTCTTGTTGCTCTAAGAAGCTTTCTAGTCTTTATAGTCTCTTCCCTGCTGTGCTGGTAGGCTTTGCTGTTGTTTTGGGCCTTCCCAGGTATTCATTTTTCAAAATTTCTACTGTTCCATTGCTGAGCTGTGGCGTGGTGAGTTTGCTATTCTGATTTTATGGCTAGCCTTGAGGAGCTATCTACTAGTATTGATTGGGCCAAGGGCACTTATCCTGGGGTGGTTGGCAAGGGACCATCCCCTCTTAATGACCCTGCTTAGCTTGTCTTCTCACAAAAACTACATGATGTAGCTGCTGGCAAAGACTCCTGCCCCTTTATTAACCCCATTAGTGTTAAGGATGGGTGTCCTGTTGTCTTCTTCTCTAACCTTGAACTGGAGGCTCTCAATGCTGAGGTGAAGCTCACCTTAATAGGAAAATTTGCCCTTGGCCACCCTAAGATGGAGCTGGTCAGAAACTACTTTGACTCTCTATCATTTATAGACAATTGGAAGATGGGGCTCTTAGATGGAAGGCACCTTCTCATCCACCTCACCACTGAAGAAGACTATGCCAGATTATTTGCTAAACAGCTGGTTACAATTGTTAGAATGGAGATGAAGCTCATTAAATGGACACTTGAGTTTGATTAGTAAAGACCCCCCCCCCATTGTACATATCTGGTTCAGGTTCCGCAACCTCCCCAACAGGTTCTTCAACTAGAATGCTCTTTTCCAAATTGGGAGGCCCATTGGCACTCCTTTGAAACTTGATGCTGCAACATTTAATAGAGCTAAACCTGAAGCTGCAAGAATCCAAATTGAGAGGGGCATTTCCCTACAAGAAATTAAAAGGATTTGGGTAGGGTCTGCTGTTGATGGCATCTGACAAGAAGTGATTATGCAGCAGAAGACCTACTACTGCTCCCATTGCAAGATGTTTGGGCACACAATTGAGAGATGTTACAGGCTCCATCCCCCTTCTAAGAAACTTACCCCCAATACTAGAGATGCCACTGAAGCTGATATTACTACCAGATTAAAGAAACAGACCCCTCATCCTACTGGTATCAATGATATTTGTCATATGGGCACACTTTCAGGGGAGCCTACTTTAACCTAACCTGCCAGTCCTCTGGTTGACTTAGCTGCTAGCCTCAAGATGGACCCTCCCCAGGAACCTTACCCACCGTTACCTATCTTACCAAACTCCCGGCCCCTAATACTATAAGATCTACTATCAAAACTGCTGCAGTAGCTACACCCATCCATACTTCATGTCAACCCAATGATACCTTGCCTTTGAATGTGGAAGCAGGCAAATCCCTGGCTGCCCCCTCTACTGAATTGCTGGGTGAGATGCAATAATCAATGGAGGATGCATGCGTGATTCAAACAGCCAAAAAGAAGAAGAAACATAAAACTAAAACTTAGAAATTATTTGGTTCAACATCAAATGTGGCAAAGGAGGTCTCTCCCCCGTTAACTAGAGGTAGAACTAGATCAAGATCCCAGACATCCCCTCCCCCCTAACTCTCCATGATCTATTTTCTTTGTTGGAACATAAGAGGTGTGGTTCACCCTCAATCTTTAAAGAGACTATTATACTTAAATAAAAAACATACTCTTTGGTGCATTGCTATTTTGAAACCTTTGGTTCATCAAAATTAAGCCAAAATTATTAGCAAATTTCCTGGTTTCTCTCATTTTGCCAAATCCAGTAACAAGATTTGGATTTATTGTAGAAAGGAGGTGTGCTAGTATATTTTGATTGACCAGCAACAGTTGATTCACCTTTCTCTCCAGCTAGCTGGGCATTGTGCTTTTACTACTTTTATTTATGCAGGTTGTAGGACAGCTGACAGAACTAATCTCTGGGAGTAAGTTCAACACATCAGTAGCAACTTGACCTCCCCTTGGATAGTGGGGGGGGATTTCAACTGTATTGCTAATCCTGCTGAGAAATTGGGAGGCAGAAATCCTAATTTTAACACTATGAATTTTTTTTTTGTGATAACATTCACTCAGCTGGTCTCTTGGATCTGGGATTTAGGGGTCATACTTTCACATGGAAAAGAAGTCACACTTGGGAGAGGCTAGATCATTTTTTGGTTAATGCTCATCGGAACTCCCATTATTTAATTACTTTTGTTACTCACTTGTCCCTTGCCTGTTCTGATCATAGACCTTTACTCTTAACCATTTTTGCTCCTCCTGCTTGTGGCCAGATCCCCTTTCAGATATCAAATTATTTGGTCCACTCATCCTAATTTTTTACAGTTGATGAAGGTTCATTGGAGGGGTGTGAATCATCATGATCCTTGGATTAAATTGTGCATGCTTCATTTGAAAATTAGTAAAGAGCTCAAAAGGTGGGGTTGGAAGGAATTTAACAATGTCTTTACTGCTGTGGAGGAGGCTGAGAAGAATGTCCAACTGCTGGAGTCTCAAGTTCAGTCTGGGGGAGCCACTAAATATACACTTATTGCTGCTCAAGCTAAGCTAATGCACTCCATTGAAACACGGGATCTTTTCCTCAAGAAAAAGGCCTCACTCAACTGTTTTACTGAAGGGGACATAAATAACAGTTTTTTCCATGCTTATATCTAGTACATTAGGAAGTGAAATACAATTCACAGCATTAAGGAAGATAATGGGGAGTGGATTTATAATTACCAGGAGATTGCCAGGAGTGCCACCCACTATTTTCATAAATTGGTGGACAGCCTCCTGTTGATAGGGTCCCTATCAGCTCTGATCACTTTCAAGATACTTACCAATACACCAACAGACAAATTCTCACCAATCCACCTACTAAAACTGAGATTTGGAATGCCCTCAACTCCATTGATAACTCTAAAAAAGCTAGACCTGATGGGTTTACTGCTGATTTTTACAAGAAGGCTTAGTCTGTTATCAAGCAGGAGGTCATTGAGGCCATTACTTGCTTCTTCCAAGGTGGGGATATCCCTCAGTATTTCAATTATTCCAACATTGTCCTCATCCACAAGAATAATGTGCACAATAACTTGGACTAATTTAGACCCATCTGCCTCACATCTGTTCTCAGTAAAACTATCAGCAAAATCATTGTAACCAGATCTAACCACTTTTGGGTAATCTGATCAGCTTTAACCAAACTGCTTTTGTTAAGGGGAGATTCATATCTGATAATATCCTCCTGGCCCAAGAGATGCTGCTTGGTCAGAACAAACACTATAGAGGGGGGTAATTTTATCTATAAGCTTGATATTAAAAAATCTTATGACACAATCAATTGGGATTTTCTCCTTGAGATTCTTTCTGTCAGGGGTTTCCACAGATATTTCTGTACACTGATTCACAGATGGTTGTGCAAATTCACATTCCATTCTCATAAATGGTTCCAGCTGGGGATATTTCACTGCATCCAGAGGTCTTAAACAAGGGGACCCTTTATCCCACACTTTGTTCATTCTAGCAATGGACTATTTCTCAAAACTGCTAAACCAAATATTCATCTCCCACAATTCTATCAGGTATCATCATAAATCTAATATTCTTATATCCCACCTCATTTATGCTGATGATGTAATGATTTTCTCCAATGCTACTAAAAATGCTATGAAGCACATAACCAATTGTCTGCAGTCATTTCAAAAGCATTATGGCATGATTTTCAACTCTACAAAATGCCAAATTCTTTTCCCTCATAAGATCTCACAGGAGGTGAAACATTGGATTCTTGACTACACTGGCCTTTCCTGCACTCAATTGCCTCTGAAATATCTTGGGGTGCAGCTTAACATTGGTAGAACTAAACAATGACACTTTGATGATGTGCTTAACAAAGTCAGCACCTACCCGGCCAACAGGTCACATCTCTACTTATCCAATGGAGGCAGGCTTACATTACTCAAGAGCATTATCACAACACTTCCTTCCTATGTAATGCAAATGACCATCATGAAGAAAAGCACTCAATTTCTATTTGAAAGGGCTTTCAATCACTTCCTGTGGGCAGGACAAAGAAAACAAATCCACTGGGGTTCATGCAGAAAGTTGCTAAACCTGTCTGGGCAGATGGTTTGGGGTTCAAGGGTCTTCATCAGATTATTTAAGTGAACCTATGCAAGCTGTGGATTAAGTTCAGGTCCCAGGAATCTCTTTGCGCTAAATTCCTATCAGTAAAATATTGTAAACACTCTCACCCTTCTCAGGTTTCTAAAAAAATTGGGGACTCTAAGTTATGGGGGGCTATGATGAAAACCAAGCAGCTGGCTGAAAAACTATATCTTTGGAACTTTGGCAAAGGGGAGCTGTACTTCTGGTTAGATCATTGGTGTCCCACTGATAGGCTTCAACCTTGTAACACCAATTTTAATTTGAATCTTCAGGTGGCTGAGTGTTGGGATGGGGACAACTGGTCCTTACCTACACTTCTGAATATTCTACATGCCCCTTCTGCCAAAATGGTGGCCACTGTGCAGTTTGATAGACACAAGAAGGACACAATTGCATGGAGCACCACTCTTCATCAAAATATGTCCAAAACCATATATACCAATTTATATCAGTGGGAGACTGTCCCATGGGGTGACATCCCTTGGAATAGATATCTTTCCCCATCCATGAGTTTTTTCTACTGGAGAGTCTTCAAGAAATTCCTTCCCACAGATGATATATTTAAACTAAAGGGCCTTAGGGGCCCTTCCGACTGCAGACTTTGCTGGATGTCTAAAGAATCAATCCCCCACCTGTTTTTTACCTGTATGTTCTCCCAGCTAGTTTGGAGCAAACTGATGATGTCTCTCAGCCTTAATTCTCAGCATCTGTCATGGGATAACATTTCCTCCTGCTGGGTAGATTGAGATAATCAAGGGATTGGTGACATACCACTCATCACTTCCTGATTCATCTGGATGTCTAGAAATAAGGCTACCTTTGATGACATTTTAACTGGTGAGTGGGAAGTGGTCAGAACCTGCCTTACTTATATTCATAAGCTCATCAAACATAATAAGTTTCCCAATGTATGCTCTCTTCCTAATTTTCAAAATCTGAATCCCCCCAAAATTTTCAAGGTGTTTTTGCACCCCCCTTGCCTTCCCTCCATCAAGATTAACACTGATGGTAGTTTTAGGGAGGGGGAGCTGGAATTGGGGGTTTATTCAGGAACTATTTGGGGGAATGCTTACTTTTCATCCATGCTCCCATCATTGCAGTTGATGCAATGGAGTCTGACCTAATTGTTGTTTACTGGGCCCTTCAGATTGCCTTGAAAGTTCAGTGGACCTCACTTGCAGTGGAAGGGGACTCTCAGAAATTAATTTAAATGATTAAATCTGACTGCCATCCCCCCTGGCACCATTTTTCAGTGGGTTCAGAAGATTTAGTTTCTTCAATCCCAGCTTCAAGTCAGTTTTCAGTTCATTTATACGGAAGGGAATAAACCTACTGATTGTCTAGCTTGAATTGGCTCTGCCTACTCCTCAGTGACAATTTCTACTACCCCACCTCCCAACTTAAAAGTGTTGATTCGGGGAGATATCCTTTCTGCCCCTTACCTTAGAATTGAGACCAGCTAACTCTCTTTAGTTTTATTATTTCCTTTGTTTTTATTTTGATTGGTATACATGTATGTATCGGTTTACACTTCTTAATGTTCTAGTTTTCTGTGGAGTTACTGTGGAAGAAGGGGTATACTTGTATTTTGTCTTTTTTTTTTGAAATTGTACTGAGGAAAGAAGAACCCCTAGGAACTATACTATTTTTCTTTTTTGGTTTTAAATGAGGTTCCCCTCTCCATCCCCACTTTTTTGTACTCCCATTTTATATTAACATGTAGGGAACCATTAGCTGCTCCTTTACCCTATATCTATCTATATATATATATTCTACTGTCTGGCATAAGTTTCTTCCTCTTTTTGTTTCTCTTTTTCCTTTGGAAATTTTTTAATATGCTACTACGTATTGATGATATACTGAAGCTTAAAGGGTTGATACTTTCTTCATGCTGTTATTTTTGTAAAAGGGAGGCTGAATCTCTTAATCACTTATATTATGGTTGCTCCTTCACATACAAGGTTTAGGAGATCTTTGGGTCATGCTTTGGCATTTCCTAGTCTCTTCCTTTAAACTTGAGCAGCATCTTACATATTTGGAAAGATAAAATCTCTACACCTATAAATTTACATTACTTTCCTCTTATGGTTTTGTGGTCTATTTAGATGGCAAGGAATAATCATAATAAGAGAATTCTACCTATACTCCCTCTATTACTGTTTCTCTTATTCTGGAAAACTTTTATAAGACTACAATGAGGAGAAGACCTACCTTACTTAGCTGGCATCCTTCTTCCCCTGGATGGATTAAAATTAACATTGATGGGAGGTAAACTCTTGATAGACCTAAAATATATAGTGTTTTTATGCATATTTTCATACCTATTTTTGATGATATTGCACTTTAAGGGAAGATATTTTCATGCTTTTCTTGCAGGTATGATTAAAATGAATGATTGTGATGAAAGGAGTAAAAAAAGGATTAAATTTAAAGCAAAAATTGAAAAGTGTGCAAAATTAGCTACTAGCAGCTAAGCGCCAAGCGGTGGCGCATAGCCATGACAGTTAACCTAAGTAATTTGAATTAATTTTGGTGCAAATTTGAAGGGGTTTTCGAAGGACCCTTTGGTTTAAACTTCCTTAGCTTCTCATTGGCGCCAAAATTCATTTAAAATTCAAATGGAGAGATGCATCTCTTGGTAGATTCATTGAATCTAGACATGATTTGTAGAGACACGAAGGCACCCTTTGGAAAATTATTAAAATAAGACTTGAAGATCAGAAGAAAGAGAAGACTTTTGAAAGGAAGTATTGGTGGAATAAGATGGAGAAAAGCTTGAAGTGGTTGAAGGGAGAGAGGAAGAAAGAGAGTCTTCTTCTTACCATACATTCCATACTTTTCCACTTTACTTTATCACAGTTTGTACTAGAAGTAAGGAGAGTGAATTCTTACAGTTGGGTGCCACCCTCTAAGGAGTCATTTAGTAGAAATTAAAGTTTTCAAGGAACTTTGGAGAGACTTGTAGAGAGGATTTTCAGATAAGTATTTATCTTTATTTTTACATTTGGTTTTAAAGTAAAACTTGTTGTATTTTCACTATGATCTCTACTTTCAAATCAAATTGTGTTTTTGTTTTCTCCATGAGCTCTGAGTAGTTTTCTTTATTTTTTTCCTTTTAACTGATGAAGTAATTAAATTATGAATGGAAGTTGTGTGAAGTATATATATTTAATGTTCGAAGAAGTTGTGATGATTCAACAACCTTGCACTTCATTTACCTCTTGATTTGACCAATTGAGATGTTAAAATTTTTCGTGAGAACATGTAAGAACTAATGTGGTATTGTCTCAATCAACAATTGGAAAGAATCACATGAAATTATATGGGTGAGAATTGTAGTCCATATAATTGAGTACAAATAAATAGAGAAATATGCTTTGGATTGGGTGTAGAATTAGAGGACTTTAGAGTGACAGGCTAAAGCCCCCAATTTGGTTTGATGTTTTAAGTTTTGTATGAGTTGTTAGCCCCCATGTGGAGGAAGAAGAGGGAACACTAGAGTGAGAGCTAGTATCTTACCTAACTAACCCATCTTCAAGATTTCAAAACATCAGTTTAACATATGTTCTTTATAGAACCAAGTAAGGGTAAAGAATATAACAACTCCTATTTGGCACAACACATTTAGATACTTCCACAACAAAATTCCATAATTATTAATGATTCACGAAGAGGAAAAAAATATTTTATTCTCATTTTCTTTCATATCATTTAATGGTCTTCATAATTTTAGTTTCTTACTTCACTTTTTTTAAAAAAATTATCAAAAAGAATTTAAACTTTGTATTTATAAAACATAATGTACAAAATCATTTTAAAAAGTAAAAAGTTATTTTACTACTTTCTTTAAATTTTTAGAATATTTCCTTGTGAGTTCGATATCTCAGGGCTTAATTAGAAAGTCCTATATTACTTGATAAATGATATGTATACTTGCATAGAATCCCATATTATAAATAATTAAAGTTGATCTCTTATTTGCTTCGGAATCGGGTTTTTAGCACTGTTGTAAAGAAAGAGTTATTATTGTAGAGAAGAAAGATAAAGTGTAATTTCAAATATAAAATGTAAGAATAAATATTCAGGGATCACATTTTTGGTGTTGTAGCAGGGGAAATTAATTAAACTATCATTTAAAGAAAATTGAAGAAAAACCAAATTTGTACCTTTCCCTGCTTTTGTTAGTATCTTTTATTTTATGTTATAATTGTTTATAAATAGTTCAGGAACTGTGGGACTTATGCCTTACGATTATGAATTAGAAAGAACTATTAGAAAAATAAAATAAATTAAAAATACAGAAAAAATATAAAAATATTTAAGAAATGGTGAATCAAAATATTCATAATGTTGAAATCCATCAAGAATTTAGACCTTTAAGAGATTAAGCTAACACTACAGTAGATGAACTTCATGGTAGTATTCAAAACCTGCTGTAACGGCTAATTCATTTGAACTTAAACCTGCTATTATCCAAATGCTTTCTAATAATCAGTTTGGGGGAGCACCAACTGAAGATCCTAATTTACATCTTGCCAATTTTCTAGAATTGTGTGCTACTTTTAAATGTGATGGTGTTTCGGACAATGCTATTGACTTAGAATTTTTCCTTTTTCACTGAGGGATAAGGATAAGATATGGTTAAATTTATTAGCACCTCGATCTAACAAAACTTAGGGTGATTTAGCACAAAAATTCCTTGCTGAATATTTTCCACCATCAAAGACTGTGAAGCTTATAAAGGATATTACAACTTTTTTTCAGTTTGAAGGGGAATCTATATATATAGCATGGGTGCAATTCAAACATCTTGGAAGAAAGCATCCTCATCATTTGATACCAGATTGGTTAATAATTGAAACATTTTATAATGGATTAGTTGGATCTCTTAGATCTATTATCGATGTTGCTGCTGGTGGTTCATCGATATCTAAACAATTTACTGATGCTTATGCTTTAAATGAAGAAATGACTACTAATAATTTTTAATGGCCTTCTAAAAAGTTAAATCTTAGAAAGGTAGCCAATATTCAAGAAAATGACGCCTTTGCAATGCTAGCAAATCAAGTTAATGCAATTTCAAGGAAGATAGACCAATTTGGAATAAAATTTTCTCAGCCGATTTCCATGAGTGAAGAAAATTCATTAGGCTAAATGGTTGATTTTTAAACATCACTAGAAACTTTGAATGACATAAATAAGACTAATAACCCATATTCAAATTATTATAACCTAGCTTGGAAAAAACATCCAAACTTTAACTGGAATAACAGTAATCCGGGTGGTAGTAATCAACAATGGGGGAACAACCAAGTAAACCCATTGGGGAACTGGAACAACCAAGGGACTAATAATTATAGACTATCCTATCCTCCAGGTTTTAACAATACTTCCTAGTAATACAGAAGTAAATCTAAGAGATAAGAATAAATATCAAGTAAAAGCAGTTCAACTGAGAAGTGGAAGAGAGTTGGAAGGTATAGTTTAAAAAGAGATTGAAGTAGAGAAAGAAGAGATTGAAGAACCAAAAGAGGACGCTACAAAAGGTTTGGAAAGACTTATTTCTCTACCTAAGATTTATTTATAAAATCCACTACCTTCATTTCCTCAGAGACTTCGACAACAAAAGTTGGTTAAGCAATTTTAAAGTTCTTGGAAATATTTAAGAAGCTTACAATTAACATTCTATTTGTTGAAGCCTTAGAACAAATTCCAAGCTATGTGAAATTTATCAAGGATATTCTCAACAGAAAAAGGAAGTTAGAAGATAATGATACTGTTGCACTTAGTGAGGAGTGCAGCGTTATAATTCAGAAAAAGCTTCCTAAAAAACTTAAAGATCCTGGTTGTTTCACGATTCCATGTGCAATTGGAGACAGATTTTATGGGAAAGCATTATGTGATTTAGGTGCAAGCATTAACCTTATGTTATTATCTATATTCAAAATACTGGGATTAGGAGAAATAACCCTGACTACTGTAACTCTACAGTTAGCCGATCGTTCGATCACATATCCTAAAGGAGTTATAGAAGATGTTTTAGTAAAGGTGGATCAATTTATCTTTCTTGTTGATTTCATTGTGCTAGATATAGAGGAAGATAAAGAGATACCCATAATTTTTAGGAGACCTTTCTTAGCCGCAGGCAGGGCAATGATACATGTGCAAAAAGGGGAATTAACTATGCATGTCAATGATCAAAATTATTACATTTAATATCTCAAAATCAATGAAATATCCTGCAAAAGGTAAAGATGATGAATGTTATAGGATGGATGTTATCAGATATCTATGTGAATTTTATTTCATATCAACTTATGAAAAGAAACCTGAAATTAAGAAATTGGAACATGAGCAAGAAGAGGAGTTACAACATTCTGATGATTTTCATGAGGAAAATTTAAATTATGTTCATGAAAATTTTGAATTGTTGTACATGATTGAAAATGATGAATCTTTTAGTCTATCAATTAAAAAACCTCCTAAACTTGAATTAAAGATGCTTCCTACTCATTTAAAATATAGTTTTTTAGGTAATTCCTCAACTTTTTCAGTTATAATTTCCTCTTAATTGACTGAAAAAGAAAAAGAGAGTTTGCATGAAATACTAAAGAAATATAAGAAAGCCTTTGGATGGATAATAGCTGATGATAAAGGAATCAGTCCTTCAATATTTATGCATAGAATCCTTATGAAAGAGAACTGTAGACCTTGAGCTGATCCACAAAGTAAATTAAATCCTATTATGAAATATGTTTTTAAGAAAGAAAATTTAAAATGGTTGGATGCTGGAATTATCTACCCTATTTCAGATAGTGCATGGGTTAATCGTATTCACTGTGTTCCTAAGAAAGGAGTTACTATGACTGTTAATGAAAAAATGAATTAATACGAACAACACAAATAACATGATGGCGACTATGTATTGATTATAGAAAATTAAATCTTGCTACAACGAAAGACCATTTTCCACTACCCTTTCTAGATCAGATGTTAGATAGACTAGTTGGGCACAAATACTTTTTTTTTCTGGATGGATATATTGATTACCACTAAATACAAATTTCTCCTGAAGATCAATAGAAAAAAATGTTCACCAGTTCTTATGGTACATTTGCTTTTAGAAGAGTGCCCTTTAGTTAATGTAATGCCCCTACTACATTTTAGATATCTATGATGGCAATTTTTTGTAATTTAATTGGAAAAGGGATTTAAGTTTTTATTGATGATTTTTCTGTGTTTGGAATTTCATTTGAATCATGTTTGTACAACTATTAAGAGTTATTAAGCGCTATGAAAAAACTAATTTAGTCCTTAACTAGGAAAAATGCCAATTTATGGTAGTAGGAGGAATTGTATTGGGACATCGTATATCAAAAATGGTATAGAGGCAGATCCTGTAAAAATTCAAGTTATCTCTAATTTACCTTACCCAACAAATGTAAGGAGAATTAGAAGTTTTTTAGAAAATGTTGGATTCTACATATGTTATATTAAAGACTTTTCAAAAATTTCAAAGTCGTTATACCATATACTGGAAAAAGATGTTATTTTTTTTTTTATGAAGAATGCCTAAAAGCTTTTGAATTATTAAAAGAAAAATTAATCACCACGCCTGTTATAGTTTCACCAAACTAGGAAAAAATTTTGAATTAATATGTGATGCGAGTGATTATGTTATCGGAGCTGTTTTAGGTCAGAAATATGATAAGATTTTCAAAGTGATCTGTTATGCTAGTAGAACTCTTAGTGTAGCTCAAATTAATTATACCAGAAATGAGAATGAGTTATTAGTAATAGTATTTACCTTTGATAAATTCAGATCATATTAAATTGGAACAAAATGTGTGGTGCATACTGACCATTCTGCTATTAAATATTTAATGAAAGAGAAGGTTGCAAAACTGAGACTGATAAGATGGAATCATCTTTTGCAAGAATTTGATTTTGAAATAGTAGATAGGAAGGGTGCTGATAATTAAATTGTTGATCATCTATCCAGGCTTGACTATGAATAATCTCTCTGTATGAAAATGAAATCAATGAACATTTTCCTGATGAAAAATTATTCACTATCAATGAGTGACATGTTCCGTGGTATGACATCATTATATTTAGTGTTAGTGATATTTTACCCTATGGTTTGACATACCAAGAGAGGAAGAAATTTTTATCTAAATCTAAGACTTATTTTTGGGATGACCCTTTTTTATATAAACAAGGAAAGGATTTGATTATTTGAAGATGTGTATCTTTAGATGAAACTTATGAAATTATTCACAAATGCCATAATTCTGATTATGGGGGACATTTTGGCGTTGATAAAACTACATATAAAATCTTACAATCTGGATTTTATTGGCTTACAATTTTTAAGGATGTTAATGCTTTTATTAAAAATTGTGATCGATGTCAACGTGTAGGCAATATTTTTAAAAGAAATGAGATGCCCCGCAATTATCTGTTGAAAGTTGAAATATTTGACGTCTGGGGATTAGATTTCATGGGACAATTTATACCATCATTCAGAAATATATACATTTTGATAGCAGTAGACTATGTATCCAAATGGATAGAAGCTGTTGCTTTACTTCGATGTGATGCTCAAAGTGTTGCAAAATTTTTAAGAATGAATATATTTTATATATTTGGAATACCAAGAGTGATCATAACTAACAGGGAAAGTCATTTAAAAAATGCGATTATGAAAAAGCTAGCAAATAAATATCATATTAACCATCGCATTGTTACTGCTTATCATCTGCAGACAAGTACTTTTGTTGAATTATCCAATTATGAAATTAAAAGAATATTGGAAACGTCTGTTAATCCAAACAGAAAGGATTGGTCAATTAAACTGGATTATGCTTTGTGAGCATATAGAACTGCATACAGAACTCCTATAGAAATGTCGCCATATAGGCTAATTTTTGGGAAAGCTTGTCATTTACTAGTTGAACTTGAGCATAAAACACAATGGGTTATTAAATAGATCAACTCTAATTTGAAAGATGCTGGTGAAAAGAGATTTTTGCATTTAAATAAGCTTGAAGAAATAAGGAATGAATCTTTTGAAAACATTAAAGTTTATAAAGAAAAGATGAAGTTGTGGCATGATCAGAAGATTCTTACTAAAAAGCTTGAGCTAGGACAACATGTTTTGTTATATAATGCTAGATTGAAAATATTTGTTGAAAACTTAAGTCCAGGTGGATGGGCTCATTTGTTGTGATGAAAGTTTATCCCAATGGAGTTGTGGATATAAAAGATCCAAAGACTGGAAAAATATTCAAAGTCAATGTTCAAAGACTAAAATCATATTTTTTAGTTGATCAATCTAAACTCTATGATAATCTGATGTTGGGCCACTCAGAATAAGCTTTGGGTATGTCAGGCTGAACACATTAAACCTAACACTTTGTGGGAGGCAACCCATAGTTATTGGCGTGCTTTGCTTTAAGTTTGCTTTGTGTGCTTTTGTTTGGTTTAATTTGAGAAAATGTGGTAGTATTTTGAAGTCTTTATGTCATAGTGGTGTTTATTGGACCTTATTTGATGACTTAGAGGAGTTAGAATGAAGATTTAGACGTTTAGCAGACCTGTGCTAAAATGAGCACTGGAGACTATGTGCCAAAAATTGGTGCTTAGGCTCCGGAGTTATAAAAAATGTAAAAAATGTAGTTCTAGAAGCCTAAATCATGGGTATGTAGTTTTGGAAGTTATTTAAGAGTTTAAACACATCTAGGGTCAATTTTTTAGACTTCCCAAGTTTATAAATAGGCCCAGAATTAAGAGATACTTGTCCCATTTCTCAACTTCTCTTCTGAGTCTTCAGGAAGAGTATTTTGAGAGCCAAAATGTCTTCTTAGGATAGAGAAGTTAAGAAGAAAGAGGAAGCCTACAAGAAAAAGTTCATTTGTGAGAGTGCACAAGAGTTATACAATGGATTTCTAGACTTGAATCGCAGAGAATATTGCAAAGATCGAGGCTGGCGTGGAGATCCCCGAATATTTATGCTTATGTTTTATATATGAAATTACACTTTATCTTTCTTCTAAAAAATAATATCTCTTTCTTTACAATGATGCCAAAAACTTGATCTCGAAGCAACTAAGTGATCAACTTTAATTAGTTATAATATGGGATTCTACGCAAGTATACGTATTATTTATCAAGTAATATAGGACTTTCTGATTAAGCCCCGAGATATCGAACCCCACAGAGAAATGTTCTAAAAATTAAAAGAAAGCAGAAAAACAACTTCTTACTTTTCATAATGATTTTGTAAGTTATGTTTTATAAATAGAAAGCTTAAATTCTTTTTGATATCTTTTTAAGAAAAAGTAAAGTAAGCAACTAAAATTATCAAGACTATTAAATGATATGAAAGAAAATGAGAATAAAATATCTTTTTCCTCTTCATGAATTAGTAATAATTATGGAATTTCATTGTGGAAATATCTAAATGTGTTGTTCCAAATATGAGCAGTTATATTATTTACCCTTACTTGGTTCTATAAAGAACATAGGTTAATTTGATGTTTTAAAATCTTGAAGATGGGTTAGGCAGGGAAGATACTAGCTCTCACTCTAGAGTTCCCTCTTCTCCCTCCACCTAGAGGCTAATATCTCATAAAAAAACTTAAAACAACAAACTAAATTGGGGGATTTAGCCTCTCACTCTAAAGTCCACTAATTCTACATCCAATCAAAAGCATATCTCCCTAATTATTTACACTTAACTATATGAACTACAATTCTCACCCATATAATTTCATGTGGTTCTCTCCAATTGTTGATTGAGACAATACTGCATTAGTTCTTACATGTTCTCACAACAAATTTTAACATCTCACTTAGCCAAATCAAGAGGTAAATGAAGTGCACGGTAGTTGAATCATCACAACTTCTTCCAACATTAAACATCTATACATCACACAACTTCCATCCATAATTTAATTACTTCATAATTTAAAAGGAAAAAGATAAGAATACTACTTAAAACTCATGCACAAACACAGTTTGATTTGAAAGTAGAGATCATAGTGAAAACACAACAAGTCTTACTTTAAAGCTAAATGTAAAAACAAAGATAAAAACTTATCTGAAAATCCTCTCCACAAAACTCTTGAAGTTCCTTTGAAACTTTTGTTTTCCCTTACAAACTCTTCAGTGGGTGGCACCCAACTCTAAGGATTCACTCTCCTAAATTCTAATACAAACTATGATAAAGTAAAATGGAATAGTAAGGTAAGTATAGCAAGAAGAAGACCCTATTTCTTCCTCTCTCCTTTCAACCACCTCAAGCTTTTCTCCAACTTCTCCTACCAATACCTCCTTTCAAAAATCTTCTCTTTCTTCTAATCTCCAAGTCTTCTTTTAATAATTTTCCAAAGGGTGCCTTGGTGTCTCTTCAAATCATGTCCAGATTCAACGAATCTATGAAGAGATGCATCCATCCATTCAAATTTTAAATGAATTTTAGGGCCAATGAGAAGTTAAGGGAGTTTAAACAAAAGGGTGCTTCAAAAACCCTTTCAAATTTGTGCCAAAATTAATTTAAATTGCATAGGTTAACTGTCGCGGCTATGCGCCAGCCCTTGGCGCTTAGCCGTCAAAGGTTAATTTTGCACACTTTTCATTTTTGCTCCAAATTTGATCCTTTTTTTGCTCCTTTCATCACAATCATTCATTTTAATCATAATTGCAAGAAAAAAAATGAGAGTACCGTCCCTTAAAGTGCAATATCATTAGAAATAGGTATAAAATGTGCTTAAAAACACTATATATTTTAGGTGTATCAATATCCCCCAAACTTAAAATGTTACTTGTCCTCAAGTGACACTATAAACATATAAAAATTAAACATGCAAATTTTGTAAATGACTTTCTTTAGGATAGTTTCAAATATTTATCTTGAAATGAAATAGTCCAATTTAGAAAGAAATTTAGTAAACGAAACCAACTTAAAGTTTAGAAAGTTCTTAAGAAAAGGATCATGAGAAATATGAGTTCCTATCTAATTCAGAATGAATTTTAGATTTTCTAAAATATAGGATTTAAACATTTTATTTTTCTTACTTAAAAATTTTTATTAGAAAATAATTTTACATACTATATTATATTCTTAAGCTTTAGATTTTTTGAAAATATGTATTTTAGAAAATTAGGTGTGGAACCAATTTTTGATTAGGCCCTTAAATCCTCAAGCTTCTCCATCTTTTTTTATACATACTATAATTTTCTCTCTTTTTTATTCAGGAAAGGATTAGTATATCTGGATAGACCTTAAATAATATTGAATTCCACCCTTCCTTTTAATCAATGGTTTGATATATATCATTCACTTAAAAATCATAATAATAGTGTTAAAAAATATTTTTCAATAAAAGAAATTTATATGTTGAAAATTAAAAGTTAAATCTTCTATTTTTCCAAAAATACAACATTTCTTTGCTAAAGATAATTTCACTATATTTAACATTTCTTTACTAAAAAAAATTTAACTTTAAATTTTTCATCATTACAATAGATTTTAACTAAATTCTCTTACTCATTTCTATATTCAAAATTTTGCTTCCCTAATATAACTTCATATACATAATTATTTTCAATCAAAAATAAAATTTATTTATACTATTCTTGAGAAAAAAATAAATTACCCCTAAACATAAAAAATTTAATTAGGATAAAACATTTAAGCATAAGAAATGATACATGGGTAAAAATTAAAAACTAAAATAACATACTTGCAGGAATCTTCATAACCTAAATATACAAGTATAATAGTTTAAAAACAGGAGTAAACAGAAATCAAATTCAGTTTTTTAGTTTTTCAGAAATTAGAAATTTCATAGGATTTCTAAGTAGTGGAGATTTTCAAAGCAAATACACACAAACTTAACATAACAAAAATCACAACAATACTAGAAAATAGTAGCAAATTTTGAAAAGTTTAAGCATACAATTTAAATAGTGGTTTATAATAATGTTCTAAATTTTCCTAACAGTTTTTGGAATTAAATTATACACTACTAAAAACACAATACACTAACTAAATTAAAACATTTACTACCACAAACACATCACAACATTACATCACAAATATCATAACTATCACAAAGCATACATCCAACACAGATATATCTGAATGTGCACAACAAAAATAGTCTAACTGTAGTCAACACATATCAGTGTTCAAAACATAATACAACAAACAATAAAAGTCCAAACATCACAAGACACAAATACAAACATCACAGACACATCTTATAAAAATACTACTCATCATCTCCATCATCATCATCTCCTTCGTTCCAATCTCTGAAAGGCACATATGGGATAAAATATGGATTAGGAGGCATCTCAGCACCGTGATCTCCTCATCAGTTTGTCCATATGTTACTGATAAGTCTCCTCAAACTCTTCATGTTTCTGAATATATTTCTCAAATTTTCCACCTTCCCATCTATATCCTTAACTTGTTCTCTGGTTAGACTAACATTTTTTTTTAAAATCCTCTGTAACAATGCAGTCTACGAACCAAAAAAACTGAGATCTAGATGATGATGCTTATGAAGTAGAAGCATGAGAAGTAGAAACACCAGTAGCAAATGCACTGGGAGATCTAACAGATCCTCCTTTCTAGCTAAATTCTGAATGTACAGTGTAAGTGTTCACATTTACACCGGTAATAGGTCTAAGTGGCTGAAGAACCTTTTCCTAAGTTTCAAACATTACACCAGACTGCTCACAAATTGAATGGATTAGGGAAGGAAATCTCATACCTGCAGTAGTGACAGCTCTGGCACAATTTATAATATAATAAAAAATAATCACTCCAATGTCTATCGGCTTTTCTTGCTGAATAAAATAATTGAGAACAGCTCTCTTCCTCGTAACATCGTTAACATCACTCGAAGGTAAAATAATGCCAAACCTCAGAGGTGGCATTTAACTTTGAGGCTTGGATATTTACTCTTCTGTAATTTGTGATTTTCCAGAGACCTCTTCCATCAATAAGAAAAGACATAATCTCATCTAATTCTCCTTTCGTAAGATGATAATTTTCATAAAAACATAATATTTCAGGAGGCAATAAGTAAAAGGTATTGATTACTGCCGGAGAAAAATTAACTTGTTATCCTCAAACCATCGCTAAATTTTCCACTGCTGTTGGCAAGTTAGCATAGAACTCTCTCACCACCGAAACGACAACAACAGCGGAGAAGCAACAATAATTTCTCCAATTCCTCCGATCAATCATTTCATCATTATCTCCTCCCGGTCTACTAAAAACTCGCTCAGAAATCAGCTTATGTGATGAAAGTGCATCAACGTAAATATCCTCAGCTTTTGAACTGACGAACTTGTCTGAATCGAATCTAGCCTTCCCCTTCGAGCGCTTCAATTTTGGAGCTATTTCAAAAATTTTCACAAATATTTAACACAAATTCCAAAATCAAACTAGACTTGCTAAACTTAACTTCTAAAGGCAAAATCTACTAAATCTAAGCAATTTCTCAAGTTGTTTTCTCAAAATTTCACCATGAATAGTTATTTTTGGATTTCTCAAAAAATGTACTCAAAATACATGGTGAAAATTATTTTTTTTTCTTAGAAGAAGTGCTCATACCTTAAGGAGTTAAAATCTAACAAATTTCATCAAAAATAGCTCAAAAATGATCAAAATAGGTGATGACCTAGAATGCTTATTCGTAATTTTGAGAGGTTGAAGGAGATTGTGGGGAGAATAATGTCAATTTTAGGGTTTTTATCACCTGTAAACTGGTTTTTATGACCCGGCACCTATGCGTGACATGACGACCCTTAGCTGCGAGTTTTGGTGCTTAACCGCTAAGGGTTTCGCGCTTAGCCACGAGTGAGCAGATTTTGACTATTATGTTTAATCGCACTAATATGCCTAGTTAATCACCCTTAAAACATATTAAATATATATTTCAATCCCATACACACTTTTAATACTCCATAATCACACTTTAATATCAATCAATTCAAAATAAATTTCACACAAACATAAATTTCATTGAAAACAAATCACTTAATAAAAACCAAAAATTTCAATCCAAAATCCTTGGATGAAATTTTCCAAAACACAAGTTCATAACACATATAACTATACACAAATTGACATCATTAAGATGCAAAAACGTCTGACACAAAAAATACAATAATCACAAACACTAAACACTAAACATAGATAACTAAATCAAAAGACCACACTTGAATTTAATTATAATCTCCAGTAGGCAGAATATATCTTGAACCATTATTAAGTCCATTTGAATCATCTGGAATATAAATCTGATAAAATGAGCGATGGTTTAAAACTCCCACCAAATCTTCTTCTATCCATTTATTCTTCAGAAACATCATTTTATTCGCTTCTTCCCCATGACTTATATGACTGAATTACATTTTGAGTTGCCATCTAATTTGCGCTAAATGTGCGTTAGTTTCATTTAAATTTGTTTCGATTGAAGCCACATCAGCTTCGATCTTCTCAATCTTCTCTGTGATTCCTTGGATACTGAAGGCTAGAAGCCCGTTGTATAACTCTTGCACACTCTTACAAATGACCTTCTTCTTGTTGGCTTCCTCTTTATTCTTAACTTCGCTCTCCTAAGAAGACTTTTAAGCTCTCAAAATGCTCTTTCTGAAGACTCAGAAGTTAATATGAGAACTGGGGTAAGTATCTCTTAATTCTGAGCCTATTTATAGACTTGTGAAGTCTCAAAAACTGACCCTAGATGTGTTTAAACTTCTAAATAACTCCCAAAATCACTTACCCACAATTTAGGCTTCGACAACCACATTTTTTACATTTTTTATAACTTCGGCGCCTAAGCACCAACTTTCGGCACATAGCTGCCAGTGCGCATTTTAGCACAGGTCTGCTAAACACCCAAATCTTCATTTTAACTCCTCTAAGTCATCAATAAGGTCAAATAAACATCACTATAACCAAAAAGCTTCAAAATACTACCACATTTTCTCAAATTAAACTAAACAAAAGCACACAAAGGAAACTTGAAGTAAAGTACACTGATAACAATAGGTTGCCTCCCACAAAGCGCTTGGTTTAACGTCTTTAGCCTGACATATCCAAAGTTTATTCTGAGTGACCCAACATCAGATTATCATTGAGTTTAGATTAATCGACTGAAAAATAGAGTTTTAGTTTATGACCATAAAGACTTAAAAATACTACCACTATTTCTCAAATTAAACCAAACAAAATCACACAAAGCAAACTTAAAGCAAAGTACACCGATAACTATGGATTGCCTCACATAAAGTGTTAGGTTTAACATCTTAGTCTGACATACCAAGAGCTTATTCTGAGTGACCCAAAATCAAATTATCATAGAGTTTAGATTGATCGACTGAAAAATACGGTTTTAGTCTTTGTCCATTGACTTTGAATATTTTTCCAGTCTTGGGATCTTTAATATTCACAGCTCCATAGGGATAAACTTTCATCACAATAAATTGGCCCATCCACCTAGACTTAAGTTTTCCAGCAAATATTTTCAATCTTGCATTAAATAACAAAACTTGTTGTCATGCCTCAAAATTTTTATTAAGAATCTTCTGATCATGCCACAACTACATCTTTTCTTTATAAATCTTAGCATTTTCATAAGATTTATTCCTTGTTTCTTCAAGCTCATTTAATTGCAACAATCTCTTTTCACCAACATCTTTCAAATTATAATTTATCTCTTTAATAGCCCAATATGCTTTAAGCTCAAGTTCAACAGGTAAATGACAAGCTTTGCCAAAATTAGCCTATATGGAGACATTCCTATAGGAGTTCTGTATGCAGTTCTATAGGCCCACAAAGCATAATTCAGCTTGATTGACCAATTCTTTCTATTTGGAATAACTGTTGATCCCTGAATATTTATGCTTATGATTTACATACGAAATTATATTTTAATTATTTATATTATGGGATACAACGCAAGTATACATATCATTTATCAAGTAATATGGGACTTTTTCATTAAGCCCCGAGATATCGAACCCAAAGGGTAATGTCTAAAATTTAAAGAAATAAGAAAATTAACTTTTTACTTTTTAAAATGATTTTGTAAAGTATGTTTTAAGATATAAAGTTTTTCAAATTTTTTTTTGATATTTTCTGAATAAAAAGTAAAGCAAACAACTAAAGTTAACACAACTATAAAATGGTATGAAAGCAAATGACAATAAAATATATTTTTCCTCTTTCAATGAATCAGTAATAATTATAACATTTTGCTGTGGAAGTATCTAATTGTGTTGTGTCAGATAGAAGCAATTATATTCTTTACCCTTACTTGGTTCTACAAAGAACATTGGTTAATTTGATGTTTTGAAATCATGTAAATGGGTTAGGCATGGAAGATACTAACTCTCACTCTAGAGTTCTCTCTATTCGCTCCACCTGGGGGCTAACATCACATAACAAAATTTAAAACATCAAGCTAAATTAGGGGGCTTTAGTCTGTCACTCTAAAGTTCTCTAGTTTTAATCCCCAATAAAAACATATCTTCTTATTTATTTGCACCCAACCATATGGACTACAATTCTCACCCATACAATTGCATGTGATTCTTTCAAATTGTTGATTGAGACAATACTGCATTGGTTCTTAAATGTTCTCACAACAAATTTTAACATCTTAATTGGCCAAATCAAGAGGTAAATGAACTGCAAGGCAGTGAATCATCACAACTTCTTCCAACATTGAAATCCTATACTTCACACAACTTCCTTCCATAGTTTAATTACTTCATCATTTAAAAAGAAAAAGAAAAAGAAAACTACTCATAATTCATGGAGAGAACATAATTAAAACATGATTTGAAAGTAGAAATCATAGTGAAAACACAACAAGTCGTACTTTAAAACCAAATGTAAAAGAAAGATAAACACTTATCTGAAAATTCTCTCCACAAGGTTCTTGAAGTTCCTTTAAAACTTTGCTTTCCCTTTATAAGATACAATAGAAGTTGGCACCCAACTCTATTGACTCCAAATCTCTATTCTACTCTTAATAAAAACTAGATACAATTGACAATAAAAGTGGTGAAGTGGAAATCAATAACTCTCTAACATAAATTTTACTCTGAACACTAATCACACCCTCCAACAACAACCATTTTTCTGATCTTCAAGTCTTCTTTTTAAATTTTCCAAAAGGTGCCTTGGCGTCCCTTTAAATCATGTTCAGATTTAATGTATCCACCAAAGAATGCATCTCTTCATTCAAATTTGCCACCCAAAAGAAGTTAAGGATGTTACCATCGAAAGTTGCTTCAAACACCCCTTGAAAATGGCGCCAAATTTGATTTAATTCATACTTTTTAACTGCCGCGCTTATGCGTCAAGAGTCCGGCGCTTAGCCGCCACAAGTCAAATTTTTCATTCTTCAATTTTTTTGCTCCAAATTTGATCCTCTTTTGCTCATTTCATAATAGTCAGTCATTTTAATCATACCTACAAGAAAAACACAAATATACCTTCCATTAAAGTGCAATATCATCAAAAATAGGTATAAAAATGTATTTAAAAACACTATATATTTTAGGTGTATCGACGGTCCTTTCCAATATTCTTTTAATTTCAAGATTGGATAATTAAACCAAACCACTTCTCTGTAGATGGTAAGCAATAACAATGCGATGGTTAATATGATATTTCTTTACTATCTTTTTCATAACCGCATTTCCAAAATGACTTTCCCCATCAGTTATGATCACTCTTGGTATTCCAAATATACAAAATATATTCTTTCTTAAAAAATTTACAACACTTTGAGCATCACATCGAGTTAAAGAACAAATTCTATCCATTTGGATACATATTCTACTACTATCAAAATGTATATATTTTCGAAAGATGGTATAAATAGTCCCATGAAATATAATCTCCAAATGTCAAATATTTCAACTTCCAACATATAATTGAGGGGCATCTCATTTCTTCTAGAAATATTGCCTAAACGTTGACATCAATCACAATTTTTAATGTAACCATTAACATCCTTAAAAATTGTAGGCCAATAAAATCCAGATTGTGAGATTTTATATGCAATTTTATTAACACCAAAATGTCGCCCATAATCAGAATAATTTCATTAGTTTCTTCTAAAGGTACACATCTTCAAATAATTAGATCATTTCGTTATTTATATAAAAATGGGTCATCCCTAAAATAAGTCTTAGCTTCAAATAAAAATTTCTTCATCTATTGGTATGTCAAATCCTAGGGTAAAATTTCACTGACAATAAAGTTTACAATGTCAATATAACACGAAACATGCAACTCATTGATAGTGAACAATTTTTCATCAGGAAAGTGTTCATTTATTTTATTTTCATAGCAGAGAGATTTTTCATAGTCAAGGGTGGATAGATGATCAAGAATTTGATTATCAGCACCCTTCTTATCTACTATTTAAAAATTAAATTCTTACAAAAGAAGAATCCATCTTATTAGTCTCGGCTTTGCATCCTTCTTTTTCATTAAATATTTAACAGCAGAATGGTCAGTATGCAGCACACATTTTGTTCCATTTAAATATGATCTGAATTTATTAAAGGTAAATACTATTGCAAATAACTCTTTCTCAGTTGTAGTATAATTAATTTGAGCTTCATTAAGAGTTCTACTAGCATAGGAGATGAATTTAAAAATCTTATCATATTTCTGACCTAAAACAGCTCCAATAATATAATTGCTGGCATTACAGATTAATTCAAAAGGTTTTTCCCAGTTTGGTAAACTATAACAGGTGCAGTGATTAATTTTTCTTTTAATGATTCAAAATCTTTTAGGCATTCTTTATCAAAATAAAAAATCACATCTTTTTCCAGTAAACGACATAAAGGCTTTGAAATATTTGAAAAGTCTTTAATATAACTCTTGTAGAATCCAACATGTCCTAAAAAACTTCTAATTCCCCTTACATTTGTTGGGCAAGGTAAATTAGAGATAACTTGAACTTTTGCAGGATCTACCTCCATAACATTTTTTGATATACTATGTCCCAATACAATTCCTCCTGCTACCATAAATTGGCATTTTTCCCAGTTAAGGACTAAATTAGTTTCTTCACAGCGTTTAAGAGCTCTTGATAGATGTTCTAAACATGATTCAAATGAAATTCCAAACACTGAAAAGTTATCCATAAAATTTCAATTCCTTATTCAATTAAATCACATAAAATTGCCTTCATACATCTCTAAAATGTAGCAAGGGTATTACATAAACCAAAAGGCATTCTTCTAAAAGCAAATTTACCAGAAGTAATGGTAAACATTGTTTTCTCTTGATCCTCAAGAGCAATTTGTATTTGGTGGTAACCAGTATATCCATCCAGAAAACAAAGTATTTATGCCCAGCCAGTCTATCCAAATCTGATCTAGAAAGGGTAGTGGAAAGTGGTTTTTCTTTGTGGCAAGGTTTAATTTTCTATAATAAATGCATATTCTCCATCCTATAATTAGTGTTGTTAGTATGAATTCATTCTTTTCATTAACAGTCACAGTAACTCCTCCTTTCTTAGGAACACAGTGAATTTGACTAACCCATGCAATATCTAAAATAGGGTAGATAATTCCAGCATCCAACCACTTTAAAATTTCTTTCTTAACAACATCTTCCATAATAAGATTTAATCTTCTTGTCTACATTTCTCTTCCATAAGGATTCAATGCATACAAATTAAAGGACTGATTCATTCAATATCAGCTATTGTCCATCCAAAGGCTTTCCGATATTTGTATAGAATTTCAAGCAAACTCTCTTATTCTTTTTCAGTCAATTGAGAGGAAATTATAACTAGCAAAGTTGAGGAATCACCCAAAAAAACATATTTTAAATGAGTAGGTAGCATCTTTAATTCAAGTTTATGAGGTTTTTCAATTGATGGACTAAAAGATTCATAATTTCATTCATGTCCAACAATTCAAAATTTTCATGAACATAATTTAAATCTTCCTCATGAAATCTTTAGAATGTTGTAATTCCTCTTCTTGATCGTGTTCCAATTTTTCAATTTCAGGTTATTGATTTGAATTGGCATTCACTTAGATATCTGATAACATCCATCTTATAGCATTCATCATCTTTACCTCATGTAGGAAATTTCATTGATTTTGAGATATTTAATGTAAGAGTTTGATCATTGACGCACATAATTAGTTCCCCTTTTTACACATCTATCATTGCTCTTCCTGTGGCTAGAAAAGGTCTCCTTAAAACTATGGGTATCTCTTTATCTTCCTCCATATCTAGCACAATGAAATCAAAACATCTTCTATAACTCCTTTAGGATATGTGATCGAATGATCCGCTAATTGCAGAGTTACAGTAGTCGGGTTTATTTCTCCTAATCCAAGTCTATTGAAAATAGATAATGGCATAAGGTTAATGCTTGGACCTAAATCACATAAAGCTTTCCCATAAAATCTATCTCTGATCGCACATGGAATCATGAAACTACCAGGATCTTTAAGTTTTTCCGAAAGCTTTTTTCTGAGTTATAGCACTACACTCCTCACTACATGCAACAGTTTCATTATATTCAAACTTTTCCTTTTTTTGTTGAGAATATCCTTCATAAAATTCACATAGCTTAGCATTTTTTCTAAGGCTTCAACAAATGGGATGTTAGTTGTAAGCTTCTTAAATATTTCTAAGAACTTTTAAAATTGCTTATCCAACTTTTGTTATCGAAGTCTCTAAGGAAATGGAGGTGGTGGCTTTTATAAATCAATCTTAGGTGGAGAAATAGGTCTTTCCAAATCTTTTGTAGCGTCCTCTTTTGGTTTTTCAATCTCTTCTTTCTTTAGTTCAATCTCTTTTTGAACTTTACCTTCCAACTCTCTTCCACTTCTCAGTTGAACTGCTTTTAATTGCTCTTTATTCTTATCTCTTGGATTTACTTTTGTATTACTAGGAAGTGTTCCTTGAGATCTATTACTTAATGAATTTGTTATTTGTCCCAATTGATTCTCTATATTTCTTACTGTAGCTCCTTGACTTTGCAATTTATTTCCCATTTGTAACACTACTTCTTCTATAGAGAACTTCTTCTCCTTAAATTATAAAGTATTGTTAAAACTTGGAGGATAGGTTGGTCTATAATTATTATTTTCTTGGTTGTTCCAGTTCTCCAGTAGGTTTACTTGGTTGTTCCCCATTATTGATTACTACCACCCGGATTATTGTTATTTCAGTTAAAGTTTGGATGATTTTTCCAACCTGGATTATAATAATTCAATAATGGGTTATTAGACTTATTTATGGCATTCAAAGTTTCTAATGATGTTTGAAAATCAACCATTTGGCCTAATGAATTCTCTTCAATCATGGAAATTGGCTGAGAAATATTCATTTCAAATTAGTCTACCTTCCTTAAAATTGCAGCAACTTGATTTGCTAGCATTGCAAAAGCTTCATTTTCATGAATATTGGCTAACTTTTTAAGATTTAACCTTTCAGAAGACCATTGAAAATGTTTAGTATTCATTTCTTCAAGTAAAGTATAAGAGTTAGTAAACTATTTAGACATCGATGAACCACCAGCAGCGGCATCAATAATAGATAAAAGAGATCCAACTAATCCATTGTAAAAAGTTTGAATTATTAACCAATCTGGTATCAAATGATTTGGACACTTTCTTTAAAGATGTTTAAATCATTCACATGCTTCATATATAGATTCCCCTTCAAACTGACAAAAAGATCTAATATCATTTCTAAGCTTCGCAGTCTTTGATTGTGGAAAATATTTAGCAAAGAATTTTTGCGCTAAATCACCCCAAGTTCTAATAGATCTAGGTGTTAACAAATTTAACCGCATCTTAGCCTTATCCCTCAGTGAAAAAGGAAAAAGTCTAAGTCAAATAGCATCGTCCGAAACACCATCGTATTTAAAAGTAGCACACAATTCTAGAAAATTGACAAGATCTAAATTAGGATCTTCAATTGGTGCTCCCCCAAACTGATTATTATATACCATTTGGATAATAGTAGGTTTAAGGTCAAATGAATTAGCCGCTACAGTAGGGTTTTGAATACTGCCAAGAAGTTCATCTAATATAGGGTTAGTATATTCTCTTAAAGGTTTAAATTCTTGATGGATTTCAACATTATGATTATCTTGATTCAGCATTTGTTGGATATTTTTATCTTTTTCTGTATTTTTAATTTATTTGATTTTTCTAATAGTTTTTTCTAATTCAGAATCTAAGACACAAGGCCCACAGAGCCTGAATTATACATACACAACTATAACATAAAATAAAACACACTAACAAAAGCAAGGAAAAGTAAAATTTTAGTTTTTTCTTCAAATTTATTTAATTGATATTTAAATTAATCTTCCCGGCAACTGTGCTAAAAACTTGATCCCCGAATATTTATGCTTATGTTTTAAATATGAAATTACACTTTATCTTTTTTCTCAAAAATAATATCTTTTTCTTTACAACGGCGCCAAAAATTTGATCTCGAAGCAAATAAGAGATCAACGTTAATTATTTATAATATGGGATTCTACGCAAGTATGCATATCGTTTACCAAGTAATATAGGACTTTCTGATTAAACCCCGAGATATCGAACCCACAGGGAAATGTTCTAAAAATTTAAAGAAAGCAGAATAATAATTTTTAACTTTTCAAAATGATTTTGTAAGTTATGTTTTATAAATTGAAAGTATGACTTCTTTTTGATAAATTTTTAAGATAAAGTGAAGTAAGAAACTAAAATTATCAAGACTATTAAATGATATGAAAGCAAATGAGAAAAAAAAATCTTTTTCCTCTTAATGAATATGTAATAATTATGGAATTTTCTTGTGTAAGTATCTAAATGTGTTGTGCCAAATAGGAGCAGTTATATTCTTTACCCTTACTTGGTTCTATAAGAACATAGGTTAATCTGATGTTTTGAAATCTTGAAGATGGGTTAGGTAGGGAAGATACTAACACTCACTCTAGAGTTCCCTCTTCTCCCTCCACCTAGGGCTAATATCTCATAACAAAACATAAAAAATCAAACCAAATTAGGGACTTTAGCCCATCACTCTAAAGTCCTCTAATTCTACACCCAACCAAAAGCATATGTCCCTATTTATTTGCACTCATCTATATGGACTACAATTCTCACCCATATAATTTCATGTGGTTCTCTCCAATTGTTGATTGAGATAATACCACATTGGTTCTTAGATGTTCTCAAAACAAATTTTAACATCTCAATTGGCCAAATCTAGAGGTAAATGAAGTGCAGGGTAGTTGAATCATCATAACTTCTTCCTACATTAAACATCTATACTTCACACAACTTTCATCCATAATTTAATTACTTTGTATTTAAAAGGAAAAAGATACAGAAAAATACTCAAAACTCATGGAGAGAATACAGACACAATTTGATTTGATAGTAGAGATCATAGTGAAAACACAACAAGTCCAAATGTAAAAACAAAGATAAAAACTTATCTGAAAATCCTCTCTACATGACTCTTGAAGTTCCTTTGAAACTTTTGCTTTCCCTTAAAAACTCTTTAGGGGTGGCGCCCAACTCTAAGGATTCACTCTCCTAAAATCTAATACAAACTATGATAAAGTAAAATGGAAAAGTAAGGAAAGTATGACAAGAAGAATATTATCTTTTTTCTTCTCTCCCTTCAACCATTTCAAGCTTTTATCAAATTTCTCCCACCAATACTTCCTTTAAAAACTCTTCTCCTTTTTCTGACCTTCAAGTCTTCTTTTAATAATTTTCCAAAGGGTGTCTTAGTGTCTCTTCAAGTTATGTCCAGATTCAACAAATCTACCAACAGATGCATCCATCCATTTAAATTTTAAATTAATTTTGGATCCAATGAGGTGTTAAGGAAGTTTAAACCAAAGGGTGATTCAAAAATCCCTTCAAATTTGCACCAAAATTAATTCAAATTTTATAGGTTAACTGTCGCGGCTATGCGCCAGCCATTGGCGCTTAGCCGCCATAAGCTAATTTTACACACTTTTCATTTTTACTTCAAATTTGATCCTTTTTTTTTGCTCTTTTCATCACAATCATTCATTTTAATCATACATTTAAGAAAAACATGAAAATACATTCCCTTAAAGTGAAATATCATCAAAAATAGGTATAAAAATGTGCATACAAAACTATATATTTTAGGTGTATCAAGTTGCTTCAATTTAAGCAAAGGTAATGAAACTAACACACATTTAGTGCACATTAGATGGCCACTAAAAATGCAATTCAGTCATGCAAGTCATGTGGAAGAAGCGGATAAAGTGTTGTTTCTGAAGAATAAATTGATAGAAGAAAATTTGTTGGGAGTTTTGAACCATCGCCCGTTTTATTAGATTTACATTTCAGATGGTTCAAATGAAACTAATAATGGTTCAGGATATATTCTGCCTACTGGAGAGTGAAAATAAATTCAAGTGTGTTTTTTTGATTTAGTTATCTATGTTTGGTGTTTAGTGTTTGTGATTATTGTAATGTTTATGTCAGAAGTTTTTTGCATCTTAATGATGTCGATTTGTGTCTAGTTATATGTGTTATGAACTTGTATTTTGGAAAATTTCATCCAAGGACTTTGGATTGAAATTTTTAGTATGTATTAAGTGTTTTGTTTTCAATGAAATCTATGTTTGTGTGAAATTTGTTTTGAATCGATTGATATTAAAGTGTGATTTTAGGGTATTAAAAGTGTGTATGGGATAGAAATATTTATTTAAATTTTTTAAGGGTTATTAACTTGGTGTATTAGTGTGATTAAACATAATAGTCAAAATTTTCTCACTTTCGGCTAAGCGTGAAACCCTTGGCGGTTAAGCACCAGAACTTGCGGCTAAGGGCCGTCATGTCACGCATAGGCGCCGGTTCACAAAAAACTAGCTTACATGTGATAAAAGCCCAAAAATTAGAATTGCTCTCCCCACCGTCACCTTCAACCTCCCAAATTCGTGAATAAGCACTCTAAGGCATCACTTATTTTGATCATTTTAGAGTTGTTTTCAACAAAATTTGTTTGATTTTAACTCCTTCAAGTATGAGCTCTTCTCATAAGCAAAATTTTTTAGATTTTCACCATATATTTTAAGTGCATTCTTGAGAAATCTGAAAAATTACTATTTATAGTGAAACTTTGAGAAAAAGCTTGAGAAATTGCTTGGATTTAGTAGATTTTGCCTTTAGAAGTTAAGTTTAGCAAGTTAGGTTTGATTTTAGAATTTTTGTTGAATATTTGTGAAAATTTTAGAAATGGCTCCAAAATTGAAGAACTCGAAGAGGAATGCTAGATTCGATTTGGAAAATGTTCTCAGTTCAAAAGCTGAGGATCATTACGTTGATGAGCTTTAATCACATAAGTTGATTCCTAAGAGAGTTTTTAGTAGACCGGGAGGAGATATTGATGAAATGATTGCTTGGAGGAATTGAAGGAAATGGAGAAATTATTGTTGCTTGTCCGCTGTTGCTGTTGTTTCTGTGGTGAGAGAGTTCTATGCTAACTTGCCAGTAACTGAGGAAAATTTAGTAATGGATCGAGGACAGTATGTTGAATTTTCTCCTGCAGTAATCAATACATTTTGCCTCCTCAAATATGATGTTTTTATGCAAATTATCATCCTACAAAAGGAGAATTAGATGAGATTATGTTTTTTCTTTTTGATTGAAGAGGTCTCTGGAAAATCACAAATGACATAAGAGTGAATTTCCAAGCCTCAAAGTTAAATGCCACCTCCAAGGCCTAGCATTATTTTATCTCATCCAGGTTATTACCTTTGAGTCGTCTAGTGAAGTTACGAGGGGGAGAGCTGTTCTCAATTATTATATTCAGCCGGAAAATCCAATTGACATTGTAGTGATTATTTTTTATTATATTATCACTTGTGTCAGAGCTATCACTACAGCAGGTATGGGATTTCCTTCCTTGATCCATTCAATTTATGAGCAGTCTGGTGTAAAGTTTGAAACTTGGTAAGAGGTTCTTCAGCCACTTTGACCTATTACCAGTGTAAATGTGAATACTTACACTGTACATTCAGAATTTGGCTGGAAAGGAGGATCTATTAGAGCTTCCAGTGCATCTACTATTGCTACTTCTATTTCTCGTGCTTCTACTTTGCAAGCATCATCTTCTAGAGCTCAGTTTTCTGGTTCGCAGACTGCATTGTTACAGAGGATTTTAAAAAATGTTAGTCTAACCAGAGAACAAGTTAAGGATATAGATGGGAAGGTGGAAAACAATGAGGGATATATTCAGAAATGTGAAGAGTTTGAGGAGACTTATCAGCAAGATATGGACAGATTGATTAGAGGAGATCACAGTGCTGAGATGCCTCCTCATCCATATTTTATCCCATATGTGCCTTCCAGAGATTGGAACTACGGAGATGATGATGATGGAGATGATGATTAGGATTTTTATATGATGAATCTGTGATATTTTTATTTGTGTTTTGCGATGTTAGGATTTTTTTTGTTGTGTTATATTGTGAACACTAATATGTGTGGACTGTAGTTGAACTATTTATGTAGTGAACATTTAGATATATCTGTGTTGGATGTATGTTTTGTGATAGTTATGATATTTTTGATGTAATGTTGTGATGTGATTGTGATAGTAAATGTTTTAATTTAGTTATAGTATTGTGTTTTTAGTAGTTTATTATTTAATTCCAAAAACTGTTAGGAAAATTTAAAACACTATCAGAAACCACTATTTAAATTGCATGTTTAAACTTCTCAAAATTTGCTACCATATATTTTCTAGTATTTTTGTGATTTTGTTATGTTAAGTTTGTGTGCATTTGCTTCTAAAACCTCCACTATATTAGAAGTCCTTTGAAATTTTAATTTTATGAAAGACTGAAAAATTGAATTTGCTTTCTGTTTACTCCTATTTTTAAACTGTTATACATGCATAGTTAGGTTATGAAGATTCCTGTAAGCATGTTATTTTAGTTTTTAATTCTTACCCCTGTATCATTTCTTATGTTTAAATGTTTTATACTAATTAAAATATTAAATTTTGGGGGGAATTTTAAAACAATTTTCAAAAACTAAAATTTTATTTGTTCTTAAGAATAATATAAATAAATTTGATTCTTGATTAAAAATAATTATGTATATGAAGTTATATTAAGGAAGAAAAATTTTTAATAAAGAAATGAGTAAGAGAATTTAATTAAAATCTATAATAATGATGAAAAATTTAAAGTTAAAATTTTCTTCGTAAAGAAATGTTAAATATAGTGAAACTATCTTTAGTATGAAATTATGTATTTTTAGAAAAATAGAACATTTGACTTTTAATTTTCAAAACATAAATTTCTTTTATTGAAAAATAATTTTCAACACTATTATTATAATTTTTAAGTGAAGGATATATATCAAATCTTTGATTAAATGGAAGGGTGGAATTCAAAATCATTTAAGGCATATCCAGATATAGTAATCCTTACCTGAAAAAAGAAAAAAAAAAGGAAGGAAGGAGAAGCTAGAGGATTTAAGAGCCTAATTAAAAATTGGTTCCACACCTAATTTTTTAAAATACAAGTTTTGAGAGAATCTAAAGCTTAACAATATAACATACTAAGTAAAATTATTTTCTAATAAAATATTTTAAGTGAGAAAAATAAAATGTTCAAATCCTATATTTTAAAAAATCTACAAGTACTTCTGAATTAGATAGGAACTCATATTATTTAGGATTCTTTTGCTTAAGAACTTTCTAAACTTTAAGTTGGTTTTATTCACTAAATTTTTTTCTAAATTAGAGTATTTCATTCTAGAACAAAATTTCAAACCATCCTAAAGAAACTCAATTACATAATTTGCATGTTTAATTTTTATATGATTATAGTGTCACTTAAGGACAAGTAACATTTTAAGTTTGGGGGATTTTGATACACCTAAAATATATAATATTTTATGCACATTTTTATACCTATAAAATGATGATATTGCACTTTAAGGGAAGATATTTTCATGTTTTTCTTGTAGGTATGATTAAAATGAATGATTGTGATGAAAGTAGCAAAAAATGATTATATTTTGAGCAAAAATAAAATGTACGCAAAATTAGCCTCTGGCGGCTAAGCGCCATGGGGTGGCTCATAGCCGCAGTAGTTAACCAATGGAATTTGAATTAATTTTGGTGCAAATTTGAAGGGTTTTTTGAAGTACCCTTTGGTTTAAACTTCCTTAACTTCTCATTGGCGCCAAAATTCATTTAAAATTCGAATGGATGGATGCATCATGGCAGATTCATTAAATATGGACATGATTTGAAGAGACACCAATGCACGCTTTAGAAATTATTAAAAGAAGACTTGAAGATCAGAAGAAAGAGAAGATTTTTGAAAGGAATTATTGGCAGGAGAAGTTGGAGAAAATCTTGAAGTGGTTGAAAAGAGAGAGGAAGAAAGAGATTCTTCTTCTTGTCAAACATTCCTTACTTTTCCACTTTACTTTATCATAGTTTGTATTAGAATTTAGGAGAGTGAATCCTTATAGTTGTGTGCCACCCACAAAAATTCATTTAGTGGAAAGCAAAGTATCAAAGGAACTTCAAGAGTTTTGAGTTTTGTTGAGAAGATTTTGAGATAAGTTTTTATCTTTGTTTTTACATTTGGTTTTAAAGTAAGACTTGTTGTATTTTCAGTATGATCTCTACTTTCAAATCAAATTGTGTTTGTGTTTTCTCCATGAGTTCTGAGTAGTTTTCTTTATCTTTTTCATTTTAAATGATGAAGTAATTAAATTATGGATGGAAGTTGTGTGAAGTATAGATATTTAATGTTGGAAGAAGTGTGATGATTCAACTACCTTGCACTTCATTTACCTTTTGATTTGGCCAATTAAGATGTTAAAATTTGTTGTGAGAACATGTAAGAAACAATGTGGTATTATCTCAATTAACAATTAGAGAGAATCACATAAAATTATATGGGTGAGAAATGTAGTCCATATAGTTGAGTGCAAATAAATAGGAAGATATGTTTTTGATTGGGTGTAGAATTATAAGACTTTAGAGTGACAGGCTAAAGCCCCCAATTTGGTTTAATGTTTTAAGTTTTGAAGATGTTAGCCCCCAGGTTGAGTGAGAAAAGGGAACTCTAGTGCGAGAGCTAGTATCTTCCTTGCCTAACCCATCTTCAAGATTTCAAAACATCAGATTAACCTATGTTCTTCATAGAATCAAGTAAGGGTAAAGAATGTAACTGCTCCTATTTGGCACAACACATTTAGATACTTCCACAATGAAATTCCATCATTATTACTGATTCATGAAGAGGAAAAATATATTTTATTCTCATTTGCTTTCATCACATTTAATAGTCTTGATAATTTTAGTTTCTTATTTTACTTTTTTTAAAATTATCAAACAGAATTTAAACTTTCTATTTATAAAACATAACTCACAAAATCATTTTGAAAAATAAAAAGTTATTTTTCAACTTTCTTTAAATTTTTAGAGCATTTCCCTGTGGGTTCGCTCGGGGCTTAATCATAAAGTCCTAGATTACATGATAAATGAAATGTATACTTACGTAGAATCCCATATTATAAATAATTAAAGTTGATCTCTTATTTGCTTGAAGATCATGTTTTTGGCACTGTTGTAAAGAAAGAGATATTATTGTTGAGAAGAAATATAAATTGTAATTTCATATGTAAAACATATGCATAAATATTTAGGGATCAACTCCCAATGCTGTTTAGCAGGGGGGGGGTCTTTAAGGACCCTTTTGGAAAATGTCTTGTTTATTTTGCATCCGCCACCAGTGCTTCCTCCCCTATTGAGGCTGAAACCTGGGTAGTACTATTAGCACTCCAAATATCAATTAATTTTAATTAAATTTGTTTTGGTGGAGCTGGATTCCCAAATTTTATTTAATATTTTTGCTGGTATTATGAAACCAGTCTTGAACATCATTAACTTGTCGAAGCCCTTACATTACCTCAAGACTACTCACTCTCTCAATATCAAGTATAGTTTTATACATAAGGAGAGTAATACTTCCGCGGAATGGTTGCCTAAAATGGGTCATTCAGATATTATTATGGGCACTATACCCCCTCCCTACCTCCTTTCTCTGCTTAATGGTGACTTGCTAGACATACCCTTTATTAGAAGCTAATCTTCTCACTACTTTCAGAATTTATTTAATAGTGGATTATTCTATATGTCTCCATATGCATATACAGTTTCTGTGCTGGTTTACAGGTTTTTCCCATGCTTTTGCTATTAAGTCCTTATTATATGTCGATCTGTCTAAAAAGGGAAGTGTCACTATATGATTGCAAGCTACATTGTTTTTCACAGTATAGTGGAGGTTTGATGGCTTATTTTCATTTTCTCTCACTTTATGATATTTGTATTTTAACTGATGTTTACATTCTGTTGTGGATTGGTTGGATGTTACTGATCACGCTTGGAAGTATTATGGGCCATGGAATGTTTTTTTCTTTTATTTTTCTGCTGGAACATGTCTTGCCTGATTTGCTGCGGGGAGCTGGTTTCCTTTTTTTCCAACTTGGTAATGCTTCTGCAGGGGCTTCTTTTTCTTTTACAAATACTTTCATGGGAGATACTTAAGGATTTTGCAAATTGGGTGCATTACACTGGTGCTCTGGAAGATAAATAGTTTTTGTTGTTCAGACCCCTCATACCCTTGGATATGTATGCTCTTATGTTTCTTAATTATACTTATTTGGAGGTTTCCCTCTTTTTTGAGTTTATATGTCAACTTTCTTCTATTTTCAGACTTTTTTTGTGTGAGTTGTACTGAGGGAGGTGAAACCCATAGGGGTGTGTTCAATGTAATTTTTTGTCTTTCTAGTTCATGGGATTCACCTCCTTACCTCATTTTGTATTCACTTTTTTATATTAACATGTAGGGAGCCATGAGCTGCTCCTTTCACCATAAATAAATATATATATATATATATCTGTGTGTGTGTGTGTGTGTGTGTGTGTGTGTGTGTGTGTGTGTGTGTGTGTGTGTGTGTGTTCGTGTGTCGGTGTGTATGTCTGTATGTAGATATAAATGGAGGCTGAAGGAGCTCCGCTAGGGTTTGAGGCTGAATGGAGCACTCCTAGCTACACAAGGTGGTGAACAGAGTGGTAGGGGTTGCTGAACTGCTTGTGGGTAGGCCTAGTGGAGTGACTGGCTTTGAGGTAAAGTTTTTTGGTGGTTTTTTTCTTCCCGGGTTTTTCACTTTTAAAATATTTGTTATTGTTTCATTGGTGGTCGGGTGTTGTTATGGCTTCCCCAGCCCTAATTGATGTTGCTACCAATGTTGAGTGGACAAAAGCCACCTATGTTAGTGTGGTTGGGAAAGATCAGGAGCCTCTTATGAATTTGGACCAACTTGTGTTTCCACAAGCTCTACATGATGAGGCTGAAGGGAAGGGATCCTACCCTTTTATTAAACCTTTGAGTGTTAAAGATGGCCACCCAACCATCTTCTACTTTGAAGAGGAAATGACATCTCTGGTGGATGCTTTAAAATTTACCCTCATTGGTAACTTTCAACTGGGCCACCCAAAAATGGAATATGTGAGGAGATACTTCACTAATTTGAACTTCAAAGGAGCTTGGAAGCTGGGATTAGTTGGTGGAAGACACATATTGATTCAAGTCTCCATGGAAGAGGATTATTCTAAACTATTTGCTAAGAAAGTTCTCTCTATTGATGGGGTTCATATGACGCTAATTTAATGGACTCCAGATTTTGATCCTAATAAGGAGCCTCCAATTGTCCCCATCTGGTACAGGCTGCCTGGTTTGGCATATTAGTGCTTTAATCAGAATGTGATATTTAATATTAGAAGGGCACCTGGTCGACCATTGAAATTGGATTCTACCACTCACCAATCCTCAAGACCTTCAGTGGCAAGAATTTTTGTGGAAAGGGACATAACTCTCCCTGATGTTGAGAACATCTGGCTGGGTCAGCACAAGGAGGATTTTGGCAGAAAATTGAAGTACAATTTAAACCTTATTATTGCCACAACTGTAAAATGTTTGGGCACACTGATGATAGAAGTTTTAGGCTCAATCTTCATCCTAAGATGAATCTTGGGGTATGATCAGTTACTCCCCCTTGCTCCTAAGGTGGGAGAAAATAACACTACAGTGGTTGTCCCTCGTGTTTCTCCCCATAGAGCAGTCTGCACCCCCCCCCTCGCCTTCTCCCAGGGTTGCCAGGGGAGGAGATGCATCTTCAGGCTAGACCACTCTTCCTCTCTCAGCAAGAGACGGTCCTGTCTTCAAAGTCCACGCAACAATTGATGTCATGACTCAGGATATTAAATCAGATTGGAAGGTGTAGAAAGCCAAAAAAAGAAGAAATATACTAAAGATTAGAAACTGATGTCTACTCGGGCCTCTTTGGAATCAACCCCCCTGATAGAGGAGGCCCTTCTAAAAACAGTAGAGGAAGAGAGATCCAAATCTCAACCTGGTAGGGGAACCCCTCGCCAACATGATTAATTTACTATGTTAGAACATCAGGGGGATTGCCCTCCCCTTATCAATAAAGAGATTATTACATCTAAAAAAAAACATAAACTTTGGTGGTTTGCCATTTTGGAACCCTTGCTTCACAAACATCCCCAAAAACTTATTAACAGATTTGTTGGTTTCTCTCACTTTGCTAACATCAACAACAAGATTTGGATCTTTTGTAGGAAGGAGATCTGCTGGTTAGTGGAGATTGATCACACACAATTTGTATATTATTGACCGGCGGACTTTATATATGCAAGAATTTATAAACTCAAATTTATATATTTTTATAATGATTTTGTAAAGTTCGAACACTCAACGCAAGTATACGTATCGTATCAAGTAATATAGGGCTCTAATGGAGACCTGGTTATCGATCCCACAAAGAAGTACGAAGTATAAGAAACTGTTTCACAATATATGTAATATATCAAATCTGATACTCAAATTGCACATAAAGTTTAATACTTACTTTTACTACCACTATGCAGAAAATAATAATATTAAATCAAACTACAATTACTTCTAACAACTTTAAAAACATAATTAACTAACAGACACACTAAACTATGTATTTAAAAGGTTTTTGATATATGAGAAAAGTATCTTTCTTCTTGCAATGAGAATATGATGTGTGGATTGATATGGAACAATTATTTATGTTATTGTGTCAAATAGGAGCATAGATGTTTCTTTACCCTTAAAAGGGTACCCCCTCTTCTAATCATGAAAAGAACATTGACATATCCTAAGTTTAGTCACTAAATCTAAGGCTAGGCTGGGAGGATACCGGATCTCACTTCAGAGCTCCCATCACCCTTCACCCGAAGGCTAACCTTTGATATTTAGTTACTAATCTAATAATAAAATTGGGGATTTCAGTCTGTCACCCTGAAATCTCCATATTGAAGTCCATCAAAACACATTTTCCTATTTATTTGCACTCAATTCCCATAAACTATGCAATTCATCCATGGAAATTGAATGGATTTTTATTATTGTGTAGGACATTAAATCCGTTTAGAATTAATGTTCAACAACATATTTTAACATTTCAATTGGCTAAATCGAAAAGTAAATTAAGTTCGAAATGACCATCACAATTTCTTCAATACATTAAAAGCACATCAAATCCATAGCAATCCATCACCACATCTCTATGCAAGAAGAAAGATAAAGGAGACTACTCAGAATTCATGAAGAAGATACAATAAAACATGGATTTTATATATATTAGAAAAGTCATACAGACCACAAAAGAAAATACAACTTATCTCTTTCTCTTCCCCAATGCAATTCCTTGAAGTTCCTTTGAATCCTTTTCTCTCTTCTTTACAACACTTGATTCTCTCTTTAGAATGGAAAAGAAGAAGCAATCTCTCACTTTACTTCTTCTCCTTCACTCCTTAGAAAAGAATTCCTCTCAAATCCTCACTTCTACACACTCTTCTCCTAAACCCTAACACTTAACACACACTAAACCACTAAGAGAGAGCAAGAGAAACTAAGAGAGCCCCCCTCTTTTTGTCCAAAAATGGTTACTTATAAGTTACGGATGAAATCCCAAGAGTTTCCATAGGCATCCCCTCAAAAAGTCGCCAGAACTCTTTAAATTTGAATTCCACTGACTTCAGGCGCCGGCGACGCCCGATAGGGCGCCGGCGGTGCTCTATCGTTCCATTAAATGCTCTGAAAAATGGCACCGGCGGTGCCAGAACATGTTTTCCTCCTTTTTGCTCCTTTTTACTCTGAATTCATTCCTTTTCACTTATTTTCACTCCAATCACCTAAAATCATCATACCTGCAACAAATCATGGAAAAACCTTTCTTGTAAAATTATATAGAAAAAACTGTATATACTATTGGTGCATCCATTATTCCTACAAAATGAATGGGAGGGAGAGTTTTGCCACTTTTGTGTATGTTGGCTGCAAAAAGGCAGATGGAGATGAGCTATGGACTGAGCTTCATAACATCAGTTCTAATATAACCTCCTGCTGCCTGGTAGGAGGTGATTTCAATTGCATCACTTCTTCTACTGAGAAAGTGGGTGGGAGATCCCCTAATCTCTCCAAACTCACCTTATTCAGTGACAATATTCAGAGAGTTGGGTTATATGATATGGAATTTCAGAGACTAGAATTTGCTTGGAAGAGGGGTTCTACTTGGGAGAGACCGGATATATTGTTAGTTAATGATACTTAGCAGCAGAGTTATCTATACTCTTTTGTGACTCATTTAAGTCTAGCTGGTTTTGATCATAGACCACTCCTCATCACCATTACTGCCTTTGACATTGCTGACAGAAACTCATCTTTCAGATACTTAAATTTTTGGTTCACTCATTGCTCTTTCCTACACACTGTATCAACAAATTGGTGTAATATTCATCACTCTTACCCACTCATCAAGCTGTGGCGCAACTTCATTTGAAAGTGGGGAAGGCCCTTAGATATTGGAGTTGGAACCAAATTGGTGTTATTTTTAAAGCTGAGGAGTTAGCTAAAAAATAGATAGCTGAGTTGCAAAGTGCTTTTTTGGAGGATCCCACTCAGGAAGGACTATTAATTGCTGCTCATGAAAAACTACTCACTGTCAGTGATTGGCAGGACTCACTACTTAGACAAAAAGCTGCGGCTACCAAATTTAAAGAGGGGGCATGAATACAAAATTTTACCATGCTTGTATAAAATACAGAAGAAAAAGCAAAACCACACATAGAATTACTAACTCTCAAGGTGTTACTCTTCATGACAACAATTGTAATATATGCTGTTTAATTCTTCCAAAGCTTGCTAGCTCAACTGCCAACTGAAAACACCCCTATTGATCCCTCTCTCTTCATTCAGGAAGGGGCTTACACCAGCAACCTTGGTCTTACTGTTCTCCCCACTAAAAGTGAAATCTGGTATGCCATTAACTCTATCGACAGCTCTAAAATAGAAGGACCTGATGGTTTTACTGCTGAATTCTACAAAAAATCTTGGGGCATTATCATAGCTGAGCTCATCTCTGTCATTCACAATTTTTTTCAAGGAAATGAACTTCCCAAATACTTTAGTGCATCCACCATGGTCCTCATTTCCAAAACCACTAACACTAATAATTGGAATCACTTCAGACCCATTAGTCTCACCATTGTTATTAGTAAGATTAATAACAAGATAATAGTTGGAAGGCTTTCGTTGCACTTAGAGAAGCTCATCTGTATCAACCAAACAACATTTGTAAAGGGCAAAACCATAGCTGACAATGTTCTTATAGCACAGGAGTTATTGCTTGATTTGGATAAGGCTTGCAAGGGGAAATCTAATTTACAAATTAGATCTTAAGAAAGCCTATGATACCATTTCCTGGAAATTTATTATGGATGTCATGGTTGCTAGAGAACTTAATCCAACATTCTGCACTCTCTTCTCCAGATAGCTGAAAGGGAATTCACACTCCATATTAATTAATGGTCAGCTTTGGGGTGATTTTACTGCCACTAGAGGTCTCAAACAGGGAAATCCCCTCTTGCCAACCATCTTCATACTAACTATGTACTATTTATCTTGGATGTTGGACAAGCAGATTTTGCCTCTCCATTATGCCAATTATCACAACAAGCTAAATTCCCCATTTTCCATCTCATCTATGTTGATGACATCATGGTTTTATCTAGAGCTAACAAGGTGGCAGTTAGAAAAGTAATTCAGTGTCTACATGATTTCCAAGTCCATTCTGGCATGTTTCAATACTGAGAAATGTGAAATCCTATTTAGCAAGAAAACTCTCTCTAAGGGCAAACACTAGATTTTGCAATTCACTGGTTTTTCTGAAGCTCACCAGCCAATCACTTATCTGGGGGTCCCTCTAATAAAAGGAAGAACCAAATTAACTCCCTTTGATGGGGTGGTGGGAAAGCTTTCCTCCCAGTTGGCTAGTTGGACTCACTCCTTTCTTTCAAATGGGGGAAAAATCACGTTGCTTAAAAGTATTCTTACTATTTTCCCTGCATATATCCCACAAGTGTCTTGTATGAAGAAAAGCACAAGAATTCAACTGGAAAGAGCCTTCAACAGATTTTTGTGGTCAGGCCAAAAGCAGCAGTTCCATTGGGCTAGCTGGCAGAAGCTTGCAAAGCATACTATAGCAGGTGGTATGGGACTTAAAGGACTTTAACAAATGCAACAAGTTAATTTATGAAACTATGGATCATGTTCAGGCAACAAATTTCCTTATGGGCCATGTATATGAAGAAGAAGTACTACAAAGAAATCCACCTTAACTTAGTGGAGAGGAAACTGGGAGACTCCAAAATATGGGTGAGCATGCTCAAAGTTAGACATCAAGCTGAGAAGGTGTTTTTTTTGGATTTGGGAGAGGGGAAGATTAATTTCTGGTTTGATGGATGGTATCCACCTGATCTGCTTCAGCCTACTACCACTGATATAAATATTAATATCTAGGTGAATGAATGCTCATGTGGGGGAGCAGTGGGACTTAAACAAACTCCAAAATTTGATTCAGGCAGACTCAGTTACACAAATCAGCAAGGTGCAGTTTGACAGATCCAAAGTCAATAGAGTTGCTTGACAAACCAGTTATTCCCAAAGTATCACTAAAGACATATACTCTAAACTGTATAATTGGGACCCCACTTCTTGGGGAGAGATCATTTGGAACAAGTATCTAACCCCATCCATGTCCTTCCTTTGTTGGAGAGTGTTTCAAAGGATTCTCCCTACTGATGCTATATTGAAACTTAAAGGACTATGAGGTCCTTTCAGATGTTGGCTTTGTTTACAAGAAGAGGAAACTATCCAACATCTATTTTTTGAATGTAACTTCTCAAAGGGTGTTTGGAAGGAATTCTCTCACCATTTGTCTATGGATACCATCAATCTAGACTGGTTCAACTTCTACTCCTGCTAGCTCAGCTAGAATCAGGTAGGGGCTGGGACTATACCCTTCCTGGTTACTTGGTTCATTGGGATGGCAAGGAACCAAGCTAAGTTTGACAACTCACTTCATACTGAGAAGGAGGTGGGAAAATTCTGTACTTCATACCTCTTGAAGCTTACCAACCATAAGAAATTCTCTAATATTTGTATTCATCATGCTGTTGTTCCTCAGAGTCCTATTCAAATCATTCTTGTCATTTGGAAGCCCCCACCTAAACACCATATTAAGATAAACACTGATGGAAGTTTTTCAGCCCTGGGAGCAGGTATTGGAGGGATTTTCAGAGATCACCTTGGTGGTTGCTTGCTTTTCTTTCAGACTCTTATTGATGTTATTGATGCCATGGAAGAAGAATTGGCAGATGTGTATTGGGCAATTAAATTAGCCAACTTGAATTAGTGGGGCCATCATTTGGTGGAAGTGGATTCAACTAGTCTGTTACAAGTTTTGTTGGAGACAGAGAACTCTTCCTAGTGATACAACTAAAATATATAGTATTTTTATGCATATTTTTATACCTATTTTTGATGATATTGCACTTTAATGGAAGGTATTTCTGTGTTTTTCTTGCAGGTATGATTAAAATGACTGATTATGATGAAAGGAGCAAAAAAATGATCAAATTTGGAGCAAAAATATGAAGTGTGCAAAATTGGCCTCTAGCGGCTAAGCGCCAAGAGCTGGCGCATAGCTACCACAGTTAAAAAATATGAATTCATTCAAATTTGGTGTCATTTTCAAGGGGTGTTTGAATCAAGTTTTGGTTTAAGCTTCTCTAACTTTTTAGGGGTGACAAATTCGAATGAAGAGGTGCATCCTTTGGTAGAAATATTGAATCTGGACATAATTTGAAGAGGCACCAAAGCACCTTTTGAAGACTTATTAAAATAAAGAATTAAGATCAGAAGAGTTTTGAAGAGTTTTGAAGAGAAGTATTGGCAGGAGAATTTGGAGAAAATCTTGAAGTGGTTGAAGGGAGAGAGGAAGAAAGAGTCTTCTTCTTGTCATACTTTCTTTACTTTTTCACTTTATTTTATCATAGTTTGTATTAGAATTTAGGAGAGTCAATCTTTAGAGTTGGGCACCAACCTCTAATGAGTTATCTAGTGGAAAGCAAAAGTTTCAGAGGAACTTCAAGAGTTTTGTGGAGAGGATTTTTAGATAAGTCTTTATCTTTGTTTTTACATTTGGTTTTTAAGTAAGACTTGTGTTTTCACTATGATTTCTACTTTCAAATCAAATTGTATTTGTGTTTTCTCCATGAGTTCTGAGTAGTTTTCTTTATCTTTTTCCTTTTAAATGAAGAAGTAATTAAATTATGGAAGGAAGTTGTGTGAAGTATAGGTGTTTAATGTTGGAAGAAGTTGTGATGATTTACTACCTTGCACTTCAGTTACTTCTTGATTTGGCCAGTTGTGATGTTAAAATTTGTTGTGAGAACATGTAAGAACCAATGCGGTATTTTCTCAATCAACAATTGGAGGGAATCACATGAAATTAAATGAGCGAGAATTGTAGTCCATATGGTTGAGTGCAAATAAATAACGAGATATGTTTTTTAATGGGGAGTAAAATTAGAGGACTTTAGAGTGACATGGTAAAGCCCACAATTTGGTTTGATGCTTTAAATTTTTTTATGAGATGTTAGCCCCCAGGTGGAGGGAGAAGAGGGAACTCTAGAGTGAGAGCTAGTATCTTTCCTACCTAACCCATCTACAAAATTTCAAAACTTCAAATTAACCAATGTTCTTTATAGAACCAGGTAATGGTAAAGAATATATTGCTCCTATTTGACACAACACATTTAGATACTTCCACAATGAAATTTCATAATTATTACTGAATCATTGAAAGAGGAAAAAGATATTGCATTCTCATTTGCTTTCATATATCATCTTATAGTCTTGTTAATTCTAGTTGCTTACTTTACATTTTCTTAAAAGAAAATATCACAAACAAAATTTAAAACTTTTTATCTTAATACATATTGTACTTCATTTTAAAAAGTAAAAAAAATTGTCTTTCTTATTTCTTTAAAATTTTAGACATTTCCCTGTGTGTTCGATATAGGGGCTTAATCAGAAAGTCCTATATTACTTGATAAACAATACGTATACTTGCGTAGAATCTCATATTATAAAATAATTAAAATATATTTCTTATTTGCTTCGGAGTCAAGTTTTTGGCAGCCGTTGCAAAGGAAAAGATATTATCATTAAAAAGAAATATAAAGTGTAAAACGTAAGCATAAATATTCAGGGATCACCTGGCACCATTCATACTGAAGCAGTAAGATTAATTCTTTCAGAGATAAACTAGAGATATAATTTTCATTCATCTATAGAGAAGGCAATAGACCTGCTCATTGGCTTGCTAGGGGTGGTTTAGCCTCTAATGATGTGGTTGTATCTTCCTCCCCCACTCCTGCTCTTCTCTTCCTTTTGGAGGGTGATCTGTTAAAGGTCCCTCATCTTAGAATTGTAACTCTTTTCAAGAAATGAGGGACCATTAAAAGATCAATTTATATATAATTCTCTTTTGTGTTATATATATATATATATATATATATATATATATATATAGATATATATATATATATTAGAGAAAGGGTTACAATTACTCGCTATAATTAATGGTCCCTTATATATAATGCTATATATAAGACAAAAGAATTCTCTAATATCTATATATATATATATATATATATATACATATATACACACACACACACACATACATATATGAACAATATTTATTGGTAAGAACTACTTGGTATAGACTCTAATATAAGGGATATTTGTGTTATCCCCATGCAAAAGTAAAGAAAGATAGGGGTAAAGGGACAAGATGACAATTACAACTTCACTCTCATTCCCATTTTTGCAAGCCAATTGACAGTCTTGTTACCTTCTCTATGGATGATGGAGTAAACAGTATGGATTTAAATCTTGATGAAAGTCATTGTGTTAACCTAGTGGATGTGATGCCAATGGGCCACCTCCCTCCCCTCAAGTACTTGTAAAAGTGGCATAGAGTCCGATTCAATATCCAAAAAGTTCCAACCATTTATGATAGCCAACTTGATTGCCCAAAAAATAGTCATAGCTTCTGGTTCAAGTGCATTAATTGCATATACTAGAGATTGAAAGTACATGATACATTTCACCTTAGGATCTATGAGAACACTACCAATACTAGAATCTTTCTAGCTGAAACTCCCATCAATGTTGAGTTTAATCAATGGTATTGAGGGTTTTCTCTATTTTATCATATCAGTCACCAACGGAACTCCCTCATTAATACTTAGAGCCTCTATGTTTAGGACATTTGGGAATTTGCTATTTTTAATGATACTCTTTATGTATGCCATACAATTTCTAATAATCTAATGTTCAGTTAGACGAACTTCCAAAATTTGAAGTTATTTCTGGCCAAACAAATGATCCAAGTAGTAACAACTAGTATGAGTGTGAGCTTCTTATTATGCTAATCCTCCCAACATGTTTTAAGATTCACCAGCCCAAAGTCATAGTGTCAATAGAGATTTTTTCAATCAGTTGTTTCCAGACCTGTCATACAAATTTGTAAGAGAAAAAGAGATGGTCAATTGATTCTTCCTCTTGCTTACTGAGAATATAGCAGAATGGTCCCCTAATTCCTTCAATTTAAGGATGCCATCAGTTTGAAGTAGGTCCATAAACAATCTCCAACATAAATGGAAGGTGTGAGGAATTATCTCCATATTTTATCTCCCCAACTAATGGATCTCCGTATGTTAAGGTGATTGTATATGTACTGAGACAATGGTTGAAAGGAAGAGTAGTAACACTCCTCAATAGTTCCTGATTTAACATAGAGTTCAAAATTTTTTAACTCAACTAATTCTCTTCCCTGCATTCGGTAAATTTCAAGTTCAGATTAGTACCTAGTAGAAATGATTCGGCTTCCCCTCTAGTCATCAGTTATTAAGCCATAAGTTAATTTGTGCCTCATCAAGTTCCCAAATAAACAATTCTTCTGCTTTCTCTCTTATTTTAAGTAGTTTTTTCCAAATTTCAGAGTCTCTAAGTCTTCTAGCAACAATAGTATGGTGCTTATCTTTGCAATACTTGCCCGCTAAGAAATTATCCTAAAGAGAATCCTATTGCCTGAATCTCATCCACCCTTTCCATAAATTAATTTGGCTCAGTTGTTGTAACTCATTGAAACCCAAGCCTCCAGCATGTTGAGGTTTACAGATTTTCTGCCAACTTGTCCAACCCATTTGTTTCTTTGACCAGACTATAGAAATATATTAAGGTTCTCTCTAGTATTAGTGGTGTACTCTTCTTCATGTTAACTATTTGCATAATATAAGAAGGAAAGGCTATAAGGATGCTCTTCAGAAATGTGATCCTACCTCCATTAAACAAGAATGAGGATGTCCAGTAATTTAGTTGGTTGTTAACTTTTTCTATCACCTCTTTATAATGAGTCAGCCTTTTTCTTCCTCTGCACACCCAGATACTTCAGTGGAAGATCACCATGGCTAAAATTGGTGAAATTGATGATCCAGTGTTTCATGTGAGACCTGACCCCCTTGACAAAGATAATATTGCACTCCACCACATTCCTGAGTTTTTTTTTTTTTGAAATTTCAAAAGAGTATGGACTATTTTCCTCACTACAGGATTAGAAGCATTAGGGAACACCATCGCATCATTAGCATAGGCTAGATGTGATATTAAAATGTTTGATTTGTGGCTTTATCTTGTGTATTTGGAGAGGTCTTAAACTTGGTTGAGCATCCTAAACAGATAGCCAAAAACTAGGATAAATTTGGTAGGTGATAGGGGATCACCCTGCTTGATCCCTCTACCAAATTTGAAAAAACCATGTGTTTGACCATTGATAAGAGCATAAAATATATTATTAGCTAGCCACATTTATTTATATATTTGTATTCACAGTTATTTATACATTTATTTATATACTTATATTCACATACCAGTTTAAGCACACTTTTAATCATACATTTCATTCATACACTTCACTCACATATTTAATATGAACAAACACATAAGCACAAGTATATGTTTTTATGAAAGAGATAAAACAATATTAATTCAAGTTATTGTTATAATAACATCACAGATAGATGCAACAATTAGGAGGAAAATAATAAGAAATCACTTGATACAACAACAACAATAACAAGCCTTCATCCCATAAGAAATTATTTGATGTAAATATAAAATATCATTTTCTAAGCATTTCTAATAACAGAAAGAAGCCTTTTAATTTTAATATATTTTTGAGTTTATTTTATACTTTCATGCATGCTACTCAATTCCTATGTATTTATATATTTAACTCCTAAACTTCAATTTATCTATCAAAGATTATTTTAATAAGTATTTCAGTTTTTAAAGGTTAACATGGAAGGATTTTTTATATGATATGAAAGATTTGGGTGGCATACATAAAGCTCCTATTGAGGTGAATAATTGGTCTTTATCCAGTAAACTGTAAAAGGTATTCTTTGCTCATCGATCTTGACATCAATTATGATAGGGCAATTAGCAGAATACCCCCTTTTAAATGGGAGTGCTGCTCCGCCGTTGAAGCTATGCAATTTTAGCTACACTAAGTTATCCACTAGTTTGTATAGTAATTGACTATTTACTTATTTTTAATTTGTTAAAAATAGAAGCTTTATTATCATCACCTTCAGTAAATGCATTCCAGCTGTGGAATCAGTTTTGGATTCCTTATTTTTCATTCATTCTTTATCATCAGTTATATAAGTTTGATTCTGACTGTAATTGAGAATCATTTCTCATGAATTGAAAAAAGAAACATTTGTTTCTTTGATTTTGTAAAACCAATTTCTCTTAGAGTTATTAATTTATGCATGCGTTAAATGTTATAGAGGAAGAAGAATTAAGAGTTCTCCCACAGCATTAATAATAATTTCATTATGAAAACTAATTTCGTTTGCTAATTGATGTTTAGTTTTGTTTTCTCCTTTTCTACTTGATGACGCTCGTTTAGCTGGTAGTATTGAATTATGTTTTTTCAGTCTGCAGTATTACATTCACAACCGAAGTCCACTGTTGGTACTCCTACATATATTGCTCCAAGATTTTACTCAAGAAGGAATATGACGGCAAGGTATGAATTAATTGCAATTATTTCAGGCAATTCTGCCATCCAAACTATATGTTTGTTGTCTCAGCTCTAAATGGATCTAAGATCAAAGAAACAGTGATATACTTTGAATCGATGAGCATTATGGATGAGATTTGGCCTTAAATTTGCTGATGTAAGCCATATCATGTCCATTAGAATGAGTTAATTTACCTTAAACCAGGGAGAGAAAATTGCTATTTTGCTATCAGATATGTCTTCTTATTTAAACCCAAACTTTCCCCTTTTTTCATTGCCTTCCGTTGTTGCATGGCTTTAAACGACTCTTCGATCCCTCTTAGAAAATAATCTCAATGAGATTGCAAACAACGATCAAGTCATATTCCTTGCTCTGAATTGCTGAATAAATAAATAATGTTCGAGGAACATGAAGTTTTTTCTTAGTTTTATTAGAAATATTTGGTTAGCTGGGCGTGTAAAATTGTTTCGGTGAGGAAACTAAACTATATTATCATGACTAAAAATGAATATAACATGTTTCTGAAAGGGTGGCATGTAACTATATACTTACGAATAGAAATAGATCAACCAGCAATTTCCTGCGGGACCTGTCCGCCATCCACCCAAATATGGCTCCATTTCTCTTCATTAATTGTCTCTAGAAAGAATAAAATAAAATTTCTTTTTATAAGATGTAAACATTTGAGAGATCAGAGCATCCAAATTTATGCATATTTTAGCATCACTATTGCCAAATTAGATTATGAAATGAAGGCGATAGAAAGTCAGGGCAGGCTTTTACAGTAAAGCAAGATTTGCTATACCACTCAATTCTTATGAATTTACATATCTAACACCAAAACTTCAATAGTTGCATATATACCACCTCACCCATGCATAAAAAGGTTAATTTCACTGTTTACAAGTTAAAATAATGGTATATTTGATATGATATGAAAACTGCAAAGTTAAGTTGTTAGATATGTAAGTACGTAAGAATTAGGTGGTATGTATGTAAATGCTCTCAATCTGTGATTTCTGCTTTGTTTTAAAATAACTGCACCATGATTATAGCGGGTTGGTGGAACACATGCTGCCAGTAAGATAATGTGATAATGAGAGCTGCTTGAGTGAACATTTTGTGAGAAGGGTATGAGCATAAGGAAGTTGATAAAGTGGACCTGTGAGAAATAAGACTTAATTTATTTTGCCTTGTTGGATGTTCAAACCTGGAATTTTTAATTTCATACCACGTCCAAAATACCACAATTTTAACTTCGAAAATAAAAATGCAGCCTTTCATGCTTAAGTAGGATGGTATGTAAGTAGAAATCAAAGTTTAGCTGTTAGATACATAAATACCTAAGCATAGAGTGGTATGCTTGTAAATCTTCCTCTATAATTTTATATAAGCCTATCAAAACTAATGAATATTTTTGTTCTTCACGCAGTATCAAATAATGATATAACCATATATTTTATTTCATAGAACTTCATTAGTTCAAATAGATGTGCTTGATTCTAACTTCGGGCATTTACAGGATATTTTGTGTATCTGGTTGAAGATTGTCCTATCTATTAAATTTTTTTTTTCGAAATTTATACATTATTTCAGGTTCTTCTAATATTTGTGTTGAATATGAGAAGTACAAGGAGTTAGCAAAGCCTAAAGCCATTATGCCTGAAGAATTTCATAGCGGATAGGAGAAAGCTCTACCAGTGTAGTTTTTCTTACTCTTCATTTAACTGTGCTTGCCTTTGTTTCATGAAATAATTTTACCACTTTTTCAATTTATTTTTTATTTTTATTTCATTTCATTTTATTTCATTATCAGGTTTACAATAATGCTCTTGTGACTGCCCTCGCCGACTTCAGTGTAGGTATTGCAGATCTTCCTTCGTTCAACATGAAATGGTTGAAAAGTTTGAGGGATTTCCAAAAATACACTATTGAGGATAAAAATCTCTATTTTGGTGTTAGATAGCATGGTAAGGGAGGCATCTGCAATGGAATTGCACTTCATAGCCTCTTGAATTTTCTATGTTTTGTATTAAATCCTGGATTTAGTGAATCCAGTCCGAAGCTGGATTTATGTGATTTGAAGAAGCTGAAGTGTGGCAAAGCGAGTGGTAGGATGGTGAAGAAAAACAAGTGTTACCTCCCTCGATAGTTTTCGGGTTGTATCGGAGCGGAAGGAGCAAGATGTGAGCTAGTACTTTCTAGGCTATGATTTCGCTTTTGTCCTCTCAGCTAGCTGTATTGTGAGACGCTTTTAGTTTCATTTTTCTGTAGGTGGCTTAAGAGCTATCTGGCCTAAATGGGACTTTTTTTTTCTTCATTTCTTGCTTGATTTGTAAACTATTTATGATTATAATTTCAAGTTTTATGAATTGTCAATGAGACATTTGCATTGCGAATTGAACATTGTTTATGGATAAATGATGAAACTTTGCTTGATATTAAAAATATTGAATAACCAAAGTACTTTAAATTGTTTTAGTCGCTGCCAATCAGCTATAATTTGGTGGTATGATTATAATTTCAAGTTTATGAGTTGTCAGTGAGAAACATATCTGCATTGTGAATTGAACATTATTTACCGACAAATGATGAAACTTTGCTTGATATTAAAAATATTGAATATTCAAACTATTTTATGTTGTTTTAGTCGCTGCCTATTGGCTATATTTTGGTGGTTTGATTGTTTTTGGCTCTTGAATTGATAAACAGAATAAAAAAAAAACATAAGCAATCACGAGCATCATTTCTAAACCCACCCACAACTTTTAAATCGCTATTATTATTTCCACCATTTGCTGAGCAATCGAATTCAAGCATGGACCAATTATCCCAGCAAAAACAAGATATGACCTTTTCCATGATTCCAACAGTCAATGTTCAGCTAAGTCTTTAACTTTTAACATTCCTTTCCACACATTTGAGTTTCCCACGTTTTTAGTAGTAAGTGTAGGATGCATACCTTTAGAATATTTATTATGCATACATGTAGCCCAAAGAGAATCCCAAGCTCTGAATTTTATCCACAATTTCATACAGTTAATTTCAGCTAAGTGATGCACTTATTTAAAACCTAGCCCATCGGTGGATGTAGGTTAACACATTTTCTTTCAACTAGTCCTACGAGTATTCTGTTAACCCCGGACCATATAAACTTATTAAAGCGTTTTTCCAGCAAATTTTGTGTACTCGAATTCATCTTAAAAACTTGTAAATCATAAAGAGGAATAGCGTTACGAATGCTCTTAAGTTAAAAGACGCCCAAAAGATAAGAACGTATTTGTCCGATCATAAATCTTTTTTTGATTTTACCCAAAACTTCATCATATTGACTTTCTTTCCCTTAACCTTTTAGAAGATTGACCTCAAGGTATTTAAGAGGTAAGTAGACCAAACGAAATTCAATAAAATTCTACACCCATAACTTCAAATCACGATTCACCTGTTTACCCATAAACAGTTGACATTTGGACTTGCAAAAAGCCATTCTATAAGTCCTCTATACTCCATCAGCAACTTGTGGGTACGTTTCACTGCATTCTTACAAGCATTAGTAAAAATAATAACATGATCAACATATGCCAGATGACTTATATGTACATCCAATTTATGAGAGTAAAAAGTAAGAGGATGATTCTGTTGCATTTAAGTAATAATTTTAGATAAATTAATAGAGGCTAAAGTAAAAATAGTATGAGACAGAGGATCCTCTTGTTTGATGCCTCTAGAAGCAGTAAAAACCGTGCATCCTCCCATTAATGAGAACATTGTAGAAATTATCATTCAATCATCCATATAACAAAATTAATATAAAATTGTGTCTTAAGCTTTTCTCAGATCCAACACGATAATCAAATTGGCACCTCTACATTTCTTATCAATGTTAGTTATAAGCTCCTGAGCAAGTAATATATTAACAACATAGCTTTTTTCCTTTGGTGAAAGCAACTTAGTTAGAAGTTGTAAGTGAGGGAATACGAGGTTGTAGTCTATTATCAACAATTTTACTAATATTTTTAAAAATTATTGTAGTAAGGCATATAGGTCTGATGTGGTCCCTACTTATCATTTCCAGGTCTTAGGAATAAGTATTACAGTAGAAGTGTTAAAGTACTTACCCGGATTCTCACTCTTAACGAAATTCTATATGGTAGCAATAACATTCTTACTCACCAATTTCCAACATTTTTTATAGAAGTCAGCAGAGAAGCCATCCAGACCGACAGTTTTGTTGTTGTCAATAGAAGATAAAGCAAGACAAATTTCCTCCTTACTGGGAACATTAGCTGATGATAAATTTTCAATGTAACTTCTTTAAGCATCAAATATATTATGAAGTATGGGAATTCTTAGGTTGCCAACTTAGCTGAAAAGATGTTCAAAATCTTTGATCCCACTATTAATGATCTCCCCTTGCTCCGTTAACCAGTTGTCATGTTCATCTTGTACTCTCAAGATAGCATCAAATTTTCTTTTATTTTTAATACAGGCATGAAAATAGTGTGAGTTTCTATTCCGATCAATAAAGTGGACACCTCCAGCTTTTTGTTTAAGGAAACCTCCTCCCACTTAATTGCAACTAACAAATTTTGCTACTCGGAAATCAATTTGTCCGCCCCTTGCGCACCGGCACAATCAATATTCTCCAATCTACAAACATCAACTTCAGCTTTACTCACTTTATAATGTAAATCCCAAAAGTGTCCTGATTCCAATTCTTAAAATCCATAGCAGTATTTTTATGTAATTTTTATAATTTGAACCAAGCATTGCCAACCTCTTCCATGTGCCAACTTTTATGAATGAAATTTAAGAATTCAGGATGTTTAGCCCAAGTATCGAGATATCTGAAATGGGAGGATGATGGTTTGTCAAGAGAAGAAATAGTGTGGAGTGGTATGTGATTATATCCCATCCTAGAAAGATGTTGGACAGTGTAGAAGGGAAAATTAGATAACCACTCCTGACTAGCATGTATTTTATCAAGCCTTTCAAAAACTCTATCTTTATTCCAAGTAAAAACTGAGCCAATGAAACCAAGATTAACCAGCTTTAGTTAAAGCTTCATTAAAGTTGGACATAATTTTAGGATCCATAGCTCTAACAATTATTTTTAGTAATACAAGTGATCACGTTGAAATCCCCTTCAACAATCCAATTACTATTTAAATTATTACCAATTAAAATAGTTGTGTCCAAAAATCTTTCCCAACAGAATTGTTGCAACCAGTATAAACAAAAGTAATAAACCCCTGTAAAAAGTCCATACTAAATTGCATGTGTAGAAACAACTACATCGCTATTTCTTTCTTTCAAAATAACCAAATTTTATAGTTAACACTAGAAGTAAAATTATATTTCCCTAAGGATCTCAAAATATGTTTTTAGTTAGTTGTGGCCAGTGGTTTCAAAAGAGTAGAACACCAAAGATAATGAATCCTTACAATGTTTTTAAGTCAATCAAGGGAAGAAGGATCTACAATTCCTTTGATATTCTAGATTAAGAATTTGATCATTATGAGTTGGCTTACCCTTCCAAGTCGTGCTAGGAAGGGTAGCAGCTGCTTCTAAATCAGAGTAAATTAATAATATTATTATCCTCCAAATTTATAAGCTTCCAGTTCCTCTTCTTTTCCCTTCAAGATCTTTGCACACACCATGCTTCCTCAAGTTCTTGTCTAGCCTTATCAAGTGCTTCATCAACATGTGTGCTTGCCTGAGCACCCTCCAGAACATCAATAATTAGGTAATGTGTCTCCACAAGATATCAACGTCCTCAACTATTTGTGAGGGATCAATTGCTAAAGTATCAGGATTGAAAACAACCCCATCGTTCTGCGGAACCTGCATATCAACCCCATCACTAACATCCAAATCATTGGTAATCATCACAAAGTCTAACCTTGTTTATTTTATCAACCTCTAGTGCATCGTTATGTTCTTCCATTTTAATCACTTTATAAGTGGTACCCATTTGTGAATCTTTTTTAAGTTGTAACGTCGCTTGATTAAAAGCATTGAACCCATCTTCCTCATACATATTTGGTGGAGGCTTTTTGACTCCGGGTTCAAAATGTAACATTGTTCATTAAGTGACCAAACATTCAACAATTTCCACAGTAATGGGTACTCTATTCTATAATGACTTTCTGCCAAAAATCATTTTATGTTGATCCAATTCAAACTTTTTCTGCTACTGGTTGAGTAATATCTCCCTCTATTAGAATATCGGCGACCTACAGTCGGGTTAGATTATAAGTAGGTATATCCAATTTCATAGGTCACCGGAATATGACACCAACGCAGAAAGAAATTTCATGGTTGAACAACTAAAGCTTCAAACCAACCAAAAGAGGACAATTGGAGAAGACTTCAAAATTATTTTCATTTTGGGAAGACCATACACAAATTTCCACAACAAAGCAAATTTAGAAGGCAGAACAAGCGCGGAGCTATCAGTTTCAGGGATAAATATAGCGAGGTTTGCCATTTTTCTTAACTGATTTCTGTATAAAAGGTTGATATCAGATCCATCAAATGTGTCATGATAGGCTTGAGGAAAAACAGAATTTTTTGAATCAACCATAGGAGCAGTGGTCCATGGAGCAAATATGTTCTCAAACGACAGTTTAGCCATTAGCATCAATGCCACTAAACCAAAAAACGATACAGATCTAAAGAAACTGAACAACAGGCACCATACTAAAAGACGAATACTAAACCAACAAAACAACCAACATGAAAGAAAAGCCAGAAGAACGAAAGAGAAAATGAAAAAATGTGGGAAACAAGGACCACTGTAGAGATCAAACGGAAACGAAAACAATAGAAACAAAACACAAAACACCAAGTGAACCTTGGAAAAAAGTAAAGTGAAGAACAGATCAACAGAAAGACCTCAAATGAAGCACCATAAAATTAAGAAAAACAAATAAAAATCACAACAGCAGCAAGAACCGAAGTCAAAGGATAGATCAAACTGAAAAATGAGCGAAGAAGACAGGGAAACAAGAAAGATCTCACCAACATAGAAACATTTCCTTTACTGTTGTGGTTGCCAAAAATGCTGACGTTAAGTGTAGATGTGTAGAACTTGGCTTTTTCCTCAATGGTATCATTATGCCTTTGAAGGGAGGGGGATTGTGCCTTTGTTAGAAAAGCTAGCCACAAGGGTTTATCTCTGAAAATGGTATTAATCCCTCAGCTGGTAATTGTAAATTCACTCTGGTTTGTAAATTCCAACTGGGTCACCCTGAGGCAGAGTTAATAAGGAGAGCCTTTGAGGATTTGAAACTTTTTGGTGATTGGAATGTAGATAATGATTCGACCTAACAATGAGAAGGACTATGCTAAAATATTCTCAAAGAAATACATGAAAATTGAAAGGAAATTTATGAAACTTCTTAAATGGTCTATAGATTTTGACCCCACACAAGAACCCCCATTGTACCTATTTGGTTCAAATTCTCAGGGCTTAAATTACATTTATTTAACCATCAAATATTATTCACCATAGGTGCAATACTTGGAAGACCTATGAAGCTTGATATCCCTCCCTATAATTTAACCAGACGCTCAGCTGCTAGAATTCTGGTTAAGAGAGTCATTACATTACTAGGGGTGGAAGATATTTGGATAGGTATAACTCAGAATGGCTATTGGCAGCAAGTGGTGATGGAACAATGACGTTGGTATTGTGGAAATTATAAATGTTTGGGCACAATATGGACAAGTGTTGTAGGCTTCATCCTAATATCAGAAAGAATCTCCCAGCCCACTTTGATGTTTTGGATGAGAAAAACAGATTTAATAGCCAAAGGAGCCAAAAGATCCTAAAGACACACTAGCTGGGGAGGAAGGAAAAAAATAGAGTTGTGGCTGAGGACATCCAAATTCTAGAGAAGGAGGGGTATAGAGATAATGATGCTAGAAAAACACTAGGTTTACAACAAACTGAGGAAACATGCAAGTTGACATGGGATGCTTTCATTCTGAGGAGGAAGAGCCAAATGTTGAAGTTCAAGTTCCTTGTATGAATGCCACCGTTCTTGACATAACACAAGCAGGTTCTTTAAATCAAAATGAGAATCAAACTACATTCAACTTGATGATCACATTATAGCTAAAATGGGGCAAGCCTTAGAAGAAGAGTTGAATGTCCAAAAAGCAAGGAAAAAGATAAAAGGCTTATTGTTACTCAGAAATCTGCATGATGATAACTTTATAGCGACAAGAGGTGATCCACTTTTCGATATTTATACTTACAACTATGATATTAAAAGTTAGCAATGGCACCAAAAACTTGATCCCGCACTGATTATATATAGATACTGATGATTCTGTTATGGATTTTATGATTTATATTGTGGATAGTACGCAAGTATACGTATCGTTATCAAGTAATATAGGGCTCTAATGGAGTCCTAGATATCGATCTCACAGGGAAGTTAGAAAATTTTAAAGACAAATTAAAGTAAACTTACTTACTAATCTAGTATACGGTAATTAAGAATACTTCGACTAAAATAAACTAATGCTTAATGTTAAATATAAGATTTCAGAAAAGTATCTTTCTCCTTGTTTTAGATAATTAAATGAATGAAGAATTAAATAAGTTTTTAATTGTAATGTGCCAAATAGGAGCATTCCTATTCTTTACCCTTTGGTCCAGGTGCAAAGAACATTGACTAGTCTTATGTTTGATTACTGAATCTGCGGCTAGGCTGGGAGGATACCAACTGCAACTTCAAAGCTCCCACGTTCCCCTCGCCTGAGGGCTAACATCTACACTCCAGCTCTCAAACAATAAGACCGAATCGAATATTTTAGTCTGTCACACTAAAATGTCCAATTCTACGCCCGATAGTTAATATTTCCTATTTATTTGCACCCTCCTTCCAAGACTTTTGACTTCCCTGAATCTTGGATGTAATCTTTACTATAGTTGATACTTCAACATATGTTAACAAATCAATTGGCCAGATTGAAAGTAAATTAAGATTTAAGTTAAAGATTAGCACAATTTCTATTTTTATATTTTTAGGCACAATTACTTTAATTCATCATTTCATGAAATCTCAATAACAAGGAGAAAGACTAAGGAAACTACTCAGAATGCATGGGAAAAATAACACAAAGCATGGATTTCATTAAAGTTAACAAACAAATAACTAATATACTTATCTCAATTCTTCTCCCCAAGAAGATTCTTGAAGTTCCTTTGACTCTTCCTTCCAGTAAAGCACACCAAAACGCTAAACACTCACTCAAAGACTCTTAAATTACACTTAACTTCCACACAAATGACAAAAACTCACACTAAACTGACTAGAATTCGTCTATATTTATAGAAGGGGTCAAATCTCCAAAGGTTGCTTAAGCACCTCTTCAAAAAGCGTCCAGGTTCAATGTATTTTTGGCTCTTTTTAACTGTCTCACCGTCGGCGGCTTGATCTCGCTGTCGGCGGGCTTTTAGAAGATGGGCTAACCATGCCGATCTTGCTGTCGGTGGGCTCCTTATAATATATTAAAAATCCTTCAGGAAAATCTCACCGTTGGCGGCCTAAATCTCGCCATCGACGGAATAGTTCAATTTTTATCTAATTGAGTCCTTTTTGCTCCAAATTTGCTTCTTTTGTGCTTTTTGCTTTCAGTACTTATAAATCTTCATTCCTGTAATAAAAAAAAGAAAATATCTTTCTTTAAAGTGCAATTTCATATAAAATTGGTAGGAAATTCTTAATATATTTTCTAGTGATCAAATTCCCTCAAACTTAAATATTACTTGTCCTCAAGTAATTTAGATACTACATAAAAGTAAATGATTATTTGTAGTAAAATTTGAATTCAGAAATACTATGAATTAGATTTCAATAAATATTATAGTAAAGTTTTCTAGAAATATTTTAAAATAATTAAACTAATTCTATAGATATAAGGCTATTTAGTTCTCAAGTTTAAGATTTCTAGTCTTCTTTTTATTTCAAGAATGACTACACTTTTCAATATTAAATTACTTAAGATATTTAGATGATAGGAATTTTATGAAATCACTACTTATATTAAGAAACCCATTACTCTGGCTAATATTAAGAAATATGAATCCCACGAAGGATGGAGATCTGGAACAAGGAGCTATGTACCTTCTTCAAGTAGAGATATTCCCTCTACCAGTTATGACCCTCCTCCCATAGTACTCCTACCCTTCAGGATTTAATGAATGAGATGACTCTACAGAGGAAAAGTTTTGAGAAAAATAGAAGAAAAACTTGAGCATATTGATCAGAGAATTGGAGGCTTAGAAAGAAGACATGATTATGATAGCGAGTATCTCCAAAGACATTCATAGTATGAGATAGCCTATTATGATGCTGAAAATCGTTACAGGAGAGGAGAACTTGATGTTGTATTTTTTGAGTGCCCCCGATATACTCATTACCAGCCTAATCCACCCACTGATCAAGGAAATGACGATATAGTTTGGGACTTTAATGCAAAAAATTAGATGTTATGTTTATTTGTTTTGTTATAGATTCTGATGTTGTTATTGTTTGTTTGTTGTTTAATATTTTAGTATTGATGTTTTAGTTTATGAACTTGATTATGATGTAGTGTAGATTGTCTTAATATTGTTGTTAAAGTTATAGAGTTTTTAAATTTTTAATGTTTTTAGACTGCTATTGTAACTTTGGATTGAATTAGTAAATGTATGTGGATGTAGTATAATATGTTAGTATAAAATGTGGTAGTATTGTGTTAAACTTCTTTACCCAGCACTTTATTTAATAGTTTGTGTGTAGAAAAATACTAACGGTACGGGTTAATTAAGTAATGGAAAAAGCTACGAGAACTTGAAAAGAAGAAATACCTAAAGCTCAAAGGTATGATTTAAATATTACAGTTTATTTCCTTTTCACCTTATGAAGATAGATAGAAAAATTTAAGTTTGGGGGAGGGAAAAATACAAATTTAATTATTAAATTGTTCTCAATTTACATTTTCAAAATTATTATAAAAATGAATTTCTGTAGTAATTTTAATTCGAGTAAACTAGAATTGATTTATTTAATTATTATAGAAAGTTAAAGAAATACTTTTAATGATTAACTAATTTTTAGATTAAGGATATTTAGTATAAGAGAATAAGAATATAGTTAACTATTTATAGTAAAGAAAACTATATTTTCAAATATAAAATTCTTAGGTATTTAGTTGAGAAAGAAAAGATTGAAACTCGATGAAGTAAAAACATTGAAATATATATAAGAGAAGTAAATGTTTCAGTTTCAAATTTAGGAAGAGGAAAATAAAGTTCAAAATTATTAACATGCTAACCAAAAATAGTGATCCTCACTTAAAAAAAGTAAAGAAAAGGATTGAAAATCGATCCAAAAAGAAAAGAAAAAAAGAAAAAAGAAATATATATATATTTTTCTTTTCTTTTTTTTTTCTTTTCTTTTTGGATTGATTTTCAATCCCTTTTTCTTTACTTTTTTTTTAAGTGAGGATCACTATTTTTGGTTAGCATGTTAATAATTTTGAACTTTATTTTCCTCTTCCTAAATTTGAAACTGGAAACATTTACTTCTCTTATATATATTTCAATGTTTTTACTTCATTGAGTTTCATTCTTTTCTTTCTCAACTAAATACCTAAGAATTTTATATTTGAAAATATAGTTTTCTTTACTATAAATAGTTAACTATATTCTTATTCTCTTATACTAAATATCCTTAATCTAAAAATTAGTTAATCATTAAAAGTATTTCTTTTAACTTTCTATAATAATTAAATAAATCAATTCTAGTTTACTGAATTAAAATTACTACAGAAATTCATTTTTATAATAATTTTGAAAATGTAAATTGAGAACAATTTAATAATTAAATTTGTATTTTTCCTCCCCCAAAACTTAAATTTTTCTATCTATCTACATAGGGTGAAAAGGAAATAAACTGTAATATTTAAAGCATACCTTCGAGCTTTAGTATTTCTTCTGAAGTTCTGCAGAGTTTTTCCATTACTTAATTAACCTGTACTGTTAGTATTTTTCTACACACAAAATATTAAAGAAAGTGCTGGGTAAAGAAGTTTAACACAATACTACCACATTTTATACTAACATATTATACTACATCCACATACATTTACTAATTCAATCCAAAGTTACAATAGCAGTCTGAAAACATTAAAAATTTAAAAACTCTATAACTTTAACAACAATATTAAGACAATCTACACTACATCATAATCAAGTTCATAAACTAAAACATCAATACTAAAATGTTAAACAACAAACAAACAATAACAACATCAGAATCTATAACTAAACAAATAAACATAACATCTAATTTTTTGCATTAAAGTCCCAAACTATATCGTCATTTCCTGATCGACTGGATGGATTAGCCGGTAATGAGTATATCGAGGCACTCAAAAATACAACATCAAGTTCTCCTCTCCGTAACGATTTTCAGCATCATAATAGGCTATCTCATACTATGAATATCTTTGGAGATACTCGCTGTCATAATCATGTCTTCTTTCTAAGCTTCCAATTCTCTGATCAATATGCTCAAGTTTTTCTTCTATTTTTCTCAAAACTTTTCCTCTGTAGAGTCATCTCATTCATCAAATCCTGGAGGGTAGGAGTACTGTGGGAGGAGGGTCATAACTGGTTGAGGGAATATCTCTACTTGAAGAAGGTACATAGCTCCTTGTTCCAGATCTCCATCCTTCGTGGGATTCATATTTCTTAATATTAGCCAGAGTAATGGGTTTCATAGGCTCCACCCATTCCTCATCATCTCTTGCCTCTACCCCAGATAATTGGCAGAGTGCATAGATCAGACCAGGATGTCCTAGTCCTCCTCCACTTTCACTTCTTGCGGTGGCTAATATATTCTTATAAATTATACTTCCCACATTAATACTTTTCGGTTCCGAATGCGAAATTCGAACTCGCTCTATCTGTTGCTACCTCACTATGGTGGTAAGTAGGTAACAAGGTAGAACAAATAAAATAAGTGTCGGGCTTTAGATCATGCATTCAACATAGAAAGAGGGAAGTTTACCCGTTCTCGCTGCTTCATTTTCCAAACTCCTTTCCCGTCAGTGAGAAAGTCGATCACCTCTTCCAGTGGTCCTTCCATAGTTCCAAATGTATCATACTCACTGGTGTAGGTGTCTCGTACTTCGTAATAAGCTTTTATTCTTGCAGCGCTGAATTCCACAAAAAATCCTCTAACCTTAACTGGTGCATCTTCAGCCTGTGTCAGGTTGGCATAGAAATCTTTTACCACTTCCACAGTGGCTCTGATGGTTCTGAAACAGAAATTTTCTCATCCTCTTTCTTTAATTATTTACTCTACTTCACCTCTAGGACTTTTGAAAACTCGATCCTGAATGCATGTCTTGGCTTGAATATTGTGAAATTATCTTGATTGTGCCCTTGTATTCACAAAACGAGTTTCGTTGTAATCCATTTTTCTCTTTTGTCATGGAGCCATTTTTCGATCTGTGAAATTCACAAAAAATTTTAACTAAACTTCTAAATATTACTAAGATGACTTCCAATAGTTACTAAAATCAATTTAAATCAAGTTTCATGAATTTCTTCTAATTATTTCTTCTCATTTCAAATTTTTCCAAAATTCCTCAATGTAGAAGAAATTCATGGTGAAAATAAAAAATTTTTACATAGGAGTGAAGCTCTTACCAAGGGAAGATAAAATCCGGCATCAAAATGTGTTGAAATCGCTTCAAATCCAAGATTCCACAAGCCTTAGATCGGTTTTTTTAAGGTTTTGAGGAGCGAGACAATGAATAGTGTCGGTTGACCGGTCAAATAAAGGATATTTCACGATCTCGCTGTCGGCGAGAAATTTCTCGTCGTCAGTGAGCTAATTAATTCACCAAGGCCAATGTTTCGGGAAAATCTAGCCGTCGGCTGGATTTTTCTCGCTGTCAGTGAAGTTTCCGAAAACATAATATTTTTAAAATTTTCAATTATATTCTACTTAGATTAAGCCTTGTTCATTGTTCCGGTCACTAAATTTGATATATTAATTATTATTTTTATTAAGATTAGATACTAACACATAAATTCACACAACATAAACATTATAACTTTATAAATGAAATCCATGAACTTACAAACTTCAAACACTAAATAACTAACAATTTACTTAGTAAATTAAACCAAACACATCTAACTCAGCATTGCAATCCACACCACGATACTCGAAATGCTGCGACTAAACAAACAACATACAATCTCATATAAACTGAGATTATCTACGTAAAATTCAAATTAAATCAAAAACTAAATTCAAATCAACACACATACATAAAATATGAATAGAAATCTCTGCTACTCATCTGAATTTGAACTGTTCTCTTCTCTGATGTTTCCAATAGAACACAGGTGCACAAACAAATTATAGAAAGGCCTGAAAGGGAATTCTGCAGTAGAATCTTCTTCAATCCACCCTTTCTGTCTCAATAATCATATAAAACTTGCCTCCAGGTGTCCTGTATGGTCAAAGTGCTCCTTCATTCTCCAATAGATGTGATCGAATAAATCAGAGATATTATCAATAGAATTCATCACAGTCTGTAGTTCCTTCTCCAATCCTTTAAGTTTCCGTAAAATAAGGTTTGTACTATCAGTCAGGGGCTTAACTAAAGGATTGTTTTGTGATGCTTGATCAGAAATAATTGTTATATCATCATTGTTATCCAATGTAGGAAACATATATGTCGGATCTAATGGTTTCCAAGGCAATAGCACTTTTTCCTAAGCTTCGTAGGAAACTTGGTACTGACTACATAAAGCAAATATAGTTGATGGGTGTCCAAGTCCATGAATTGACCCATGCACAATTAATCCTAATGCAGACTTCACAATGATAGATTCAACATAATAGACAATCTAGATTGAATACAATAATTTAAGATTGCGCATTCCTTCGAAACTTTGTTTACCCTCATAGTGGGTAATAACTTTGATGAAATAAAGAAATGCCAATGCTTTGAGACAGGGTTAAGAAGTGACGCAAAAAAACTAACGTACCCATCTTCTTGTAATTCCCAATCATCAGGTTCGTCGGTCAGATATCTGTAGATCTCATTCATGTTGTATCTTGTAGGAACAAAATTTGAATAGTGGCAAACAGGGGTATTCTCAATCGAGTATAATTCATTTATCCGAGAAGGAGTGAAAGTTACCCATCTGCCTCTTACGTAAACACTTCCATTATGGATCACATGCTGATTAGAATAGAATTCTTTGACTACTGGAATGACTACAACAGATGTGGCATAGCAGAATACCTCCCAACGTCGCTGAACAATCATTTCTTCAATTGTTGTTGTTGAATTCTCCGCTCCTCTGTTTACGAATTCTCTTTCTTTAATCGGACGTTTCTTCATCAAAACCTTGTTGAATAGTCGCTGAGCCTCAGAACTGATGAACTTTCGTCGGTTAAAAACTCCAGATTTCATGGTTTCAAGTAGTTTGGAGGCCATAATAAATTGTTTTGGAGGGACTCTAGTCAATTCTAAGGAAGAAGATAGTATAAAAATGAAGTTTTAAATGTTTTATATAGAGAAATGCCCTTAGAACCGTCCAAAACCGCAAAATAACTCATAAAAACTACTTTTGAACTATCTCGCCGTCGGTGGTAATGATCTCGCCGTCCGCGGGTTAGTTAATTAATTTAAACTGAAATTGGGTGCGCCGATCTCGCTGTCGGCGGGATCGATCTCGCCATCAGCAAAATTAGGTAAATTCCCAACTTTTCACTCCGGTCCGAATATTTTTTGATTTCTTCGTATAGATTCAAATTTGTGATGATTCTAAAAAGTAAAATGAGTAGAATTCATACTATATTTTAATTTTTTAATAACTTTAATAAATATATCATAATTAATAACTACTATGGGTTGCCTCCCATAAAGCGCTTGGTTTAACGTCGTCAGCCCGACCTAATTTAATTAGTAATCAGGTTGACTAAGCATTAAAACCTCTTTAAAATTTGGCATATCCCTTCAAAATAAGGTTTTAATCTTTGTCTGTTTACTTTAAATCTATGCCCAGTTTTTGGATCTTCAATTTCTATAGTTCCATATGAAAATATTTGAGTTATAGTGAAAGGCCCTATTCATCGAGATTTCAATTTCCTAGGAAATAATTTTAATCTTGTATTATAAAGCAAACCTTCTTGTCCTAGCTCAAAATTCTTCAGGTTAATCTTCCGATCATGCCATAATTTCATTTTTTCTTTATAAATTCTATCATTATGATAAGATTCATTTCTTAATTCATCTAATTAATTCAATTGCAATAATCTTTTCTCACCAGCTTCTTTCAAATTGTAATTAAATTCTTTAATTTCCCAATAAGCTTTATGTTCTAATTCAACTGGTAAGTGGCAAGTCTTTCCATAAATAAGCCAGTAAGGAGTCATTCCAATCAAAGTTTTATAAGCATTTCTGTATGCCCATAATGAAGTGTCTAGTCTTATAGACCAGTCCAATCTATTAGGGTTTACAGTCTTTTCTAAAATACGTTTAATCTCTCGAATTGAAACTTCAGCTAATCCACTAATTTGTGGATGATAAGCAGTTGATATCTTATGAATAATGTTAAATTTTTCTACTATTTGTAAATATATTTATTTCTAAAATGAGAACCTCCGTCAGTGATAATCATTCTTGACATTCAAAATCTAGTAAAAATATTTTTCATTAGAAACTTTGAAACACTCTTAGCGTCACATCGAGGTAAAGCTTGTGCTTCAATCCATTTAGAAACATAATCAATAGCAACTAATATATATGAGTTTCCAAATGAAGGAACAAATGGTCCCATAAAATCTAATCCCAAACATAAAAAATTTCAACTTCTAATATAAAATTTAGAGGCATTTCATTTCTTCTAGATATATTTCCTACTCGTTGGCATCTATCGCAAGTTTTTATGTATCTATAAACATCTCTAAAAAGAGTAGGCCAATAAAATCCAGATTGTAAAATTTTATAAGTAGTTTTATATGTTCCAAATTGTCCTCCAAAATCAGAATCATGACGTTTTTGAATGATTTATTCCGTTTCTTCATAAGGCACACATCTTCTAATTATAAGATACTTACATTGCTTATATAAATATGGTTCATTCAAAAAATATGTTTTAGCATCATGAATGAATTTTTTCTGTTGTTGCAAAGTTAACATAGGTTATAAAATATTACTTACAATATAATTTACTATGTCAGCATACCATGGTATTTTCCACTCATTTATATTATATAATTGTTCGTCAGGAAAGTTGTCAGTAATTTCATTATCAGTGTCAGATAATTCATTATATTCTAGTCTTAATAAATGATCTGCTATTTGATTATTAGTTCCCTTTTTGTTAATGATTTCAAAATCAAATTCTTGCATTAGTAATATCCATCTAATTAATCTTGGTTTGGAATCTTTCTTTTGCATTAAATATTTAATAGCAGAGTGATCAGTATGCACAATACATTTATTTCCAATTAGATAAAGCCTAAATTTATCAAAGGCATAAACAATTGTTAATAGCTCTTTTTCAGTAACTGTATAATTCAATCAGCATTATTAAGAGTTTTACTAGCATATTATATGACTTTGAAAATTTTATCATATCTTTGACTAAGTACTGCTCCTATAGCATAATCACTAGCATCACACATAAGTTCAAATGTTTTCTCCTAATCAGGTGAAACTATTATAGGTGATGTGATTAATTTATCTTTTAATAATTCAAAAACATTTAGGCATTCAGTTGTGAATTAAAATTTCTTATCCTTTTCTAAAAGTTGGCATAGAGGTTAAGTAATTTTTGAAAAATCTTTTATGCAGCGTCTATAGAATCTAGCATGTCCAAGAAAACTTCTTACCCCTTTTACTGTAGTTGGAGGTGGTAATTTAGCTATAACTTGAATTTTTGCAGGGTCTACTTCCATGCCATTTTCTGATATTTTATGCCCTAATACAATTCCTCCTGCAATCATAAATTGACATTTCTCCCAATTTAGAACTAAATTAGTTTTCTCGCATATTTCTAATACTTTTTCAAGATGATTCAGGCATGCATCAAATGATGTTCCAAATACAAAAAAATCATCCATAAATACTTCTATTCCATCATCAATTAATTTACTAAATATAGACATCATACATCTTTGGAATGTTGCAGGTGCATTACATAATCCAAAAGGCATTCTTCGAAAAGCAAATGTTCCATAGGGACTAGTAAATGTAGTTTTATCTTGATCCTCAGGAGCAATATGTATCTGATGATAATTGGTATATCCATCTAAAAAACAAAAATATTTATGTTCGGCTAATCTATCCAACATTTAGTCTAGAAATGGTAATGGGAAGTGATCTTTCCTGGTGGCTGCATTTAATTTTCTATAGTCAATACATATATACCATCCAGTAACTTGTCTTATTGGTATTAAATAATTATTTTCATTAGCTTTAACAATCACTTCTCCTTTCTTAAGAACACAGTGAATTGGGCTTACCCAAGCACGGTCCAAAATAGAATATATAATACCATTATCTAACCATTTTAAGATTTCTTTCTTGACTACTTCTTTCATTATTGGGTTTAATCTCCTTTGAAGATCTACTCTGGCTTATGTTCATTATCTAAAATAATTCTATGCATACAGATTGAAGGACTAATTCCTTTAATATCTGCTAAAGTCCAACCAAAAGTTTTCTTATATTTTTTTAATATGGTTAACAGTTTTTGTTCTTGTGATTCATTCAATTCAGTTGCTATAATAACTGGTAGGGTTGAATGGTTACCTAAGTAAGCATATTTTAAATGATTAGGTAGAATTTTTAATTCGATTTCAGGAGGTCTAATTATTGACGAAACTATATTCTTTTCAGCGTTTTCAGTATTATCCAACATTTCAAATTTTTCCTGTATATAATCCAATTTTTCATTATCTGCTTCTTCAATTAATTCTATATTTTATTTTTCTAACTTTTCTTCATAATATTCTTTAAAATGTTCATTTTGCAAATGTTCAAGTATTTCCATTCGAAAGCATTCATCATCTTTTTCTAAAGCAGGATATTTCATTGATTTTGCTATGTTAAAAGTTACTTTTTGATCGTTTACTCTCATAGTCAATTCTCCTTTCTGAACATCAATCGTAGCTTTTACAGTTGCTCAAAAAGGGTCTTCCTAATATTATTGGAATTTGTTTATCTTCTTCCATATCTAGAACAATAAAATCTACTGGGAAGATAAATTTATCCACTTTTACTAACACATCTTCAATAACTCCCTTAGGATAAGTCACAAAATGATCAGCTAACTGAAGAGTTACTGAAGTAGGTGAAATTTCTCCTAATTCTAATCTTTTAAAAATTGATAGAGGCATTAAATTTATGCTTGCTCCTAAGTCACACAAAGATTTTCCATAAAATTTTTCTCCAATAGAGCAAGGTATATGATCCATGAAAAAAAATACCTATTTTTATGCCTTGATTTTTATCAATTTCTAAGGATATTATGCTTTAATGAAAGGTATTTTTGTGTTTTTGGATGTAAGTGATGTAAAAAGGTCCAAAAAAAGAAAAAAGGGTGAAAAAGGAGCAAAAAGGAGCAAAAATGGTGCAAAATACAAGAATTATAGAAAATTATGGCCTGGCGCCTAAGCGCCAGACTCGATACAGAAACTGTCATGTTTTCGACGACTTTTGGATGGTTATTTTGACTGAGTGAGCGATTATTGGACATTCTAGAAGACTGGCAGTTGTTCCTTGATAATAGAACATGTGATACATTGCATTTGGATGCTCCAAAACAGTTTTAATCGCGAAGAGGTGCGAGCCAAAGTGAAGAGGTGCGAAGAACTGGACACAGAGTCTGACGCCTAGGTGCCAGAACCCGGCGCCTAGGCGCCCGGGTTGTTTTCTAGAAGATTCATTAAACATGGACACATTTTTAAGAGGTGCCTTGAGGCAAACCTTGAAGCCTATAAATAGGAGGCCACTCCTTCAGAGAAAATCGCACGCTATAGTCTCTTTCTTCCCCCTTAGTCATTTTAGTCATTTAGAGTTGTGAAGATGTAGATTTTTACATCTTATGGAGAGATTGGTGAGGAATTTTGAGATATTTATGTAAGCGATGTACGAGCGTCGCATGGATCAGTGGGAAACTTTGATGGAGAGATCTTCTTCTTTCTTTCATAAGGAAAAAGCTAAGTATTGTGTTCTGCATTCTCTTGTAATTGTTGTAAACACTTTCTAGTGGATTTTCTTTGTTTTAAACCAAGTTTTCTGTCATGAATTATCCATGTTTCTTAAGTGATTTCCTTTACTCTTTCTTTTAATATGAAGTAGTGGCATGCGTAGGAAAATCATTTTTATGATAGAATTATCTATTACATTCTTCTAGGTGACAGATAGTTGCATAAATATAATAGAATACTAATGAAATAAGTTCCTTGTTGACACTTAATTTATTATATAGTTCTATCAATTCTTTTACTTCTTATGTCATTATTTTCATTTACTTTTATTTTGTAATGAAATAGATGCATGTTTAGGAATTAAGATTTGCTTAGATATTCTCTTATTAATTTATGGTGATGATATTCATACCAGATCTTCATTTACTTTACAAATTGATCACTTGTATTGTTAAAACCTGTTGAAGAATTCTGAGACCTAGAAGGAGATGAATTCTTAACTAGTAGATATCACATGAATCCTTGGGTAGTCGAAGTCCTTGTGCGGGTTATTCAAGGTGAAGTGCAAAAAAATAGGGAGATATTATTTATCGGGCACAAAATCGATTAGTTTTTAGAGTGACTGCATCGAATTCTAATAATTTGATCTATAGAAAGGGAACGGGTCACTGGTAGGGCAGACCATAGCCACCCTTGGACATCTAGTAGTGTGAGCCTAGATTAACCCATTCTACTAATAAAACATCCTGAACCGATCTATAGATTAGCCTATGTTCTTTATGCCTGTACCAAAGGGTAAAGAATAGGAATGCTTTTATTTGGCACTACTACATTAATTCTAAGCATATCTTTCTTACACATTATCTATGTAATTGCAAGAGAAAGGTAATTTTTAATATCTTGAATTTCTCCAAACCAATTTATCCATAAGTTATCTTTTTATTTAAGAATTTAATTTAGGATTAGTTTTTAGAAAACTTATTTTAATCGACATTCAAAATTTAGGCCTTATAGAAATAGACTGGAATTAGCCTAAAGGATTTCTTATCTCGCTTCTCAGTGGGATTGATACTGGGGTTATAAAAGAAAACCCTATTTTACTTGAAACGATACGTATACTTGCGTAGTACCCCTAGTGTGTAAAATATTTTCTAAAATTTTACAACATTTTGATTTTATACACTAGCCGCTATTTATAGATTGGGTTAAGTTTTTGGCCATCTTTTGGAAGCGAATATTACTTTGTTATTGCGGGTAGGGTCAAGTTTTTGGCGCCTTTGCCGGGAAACTTCGGTAAGAATTTTAGGAAAATTTTAGTTGAAATAATTAGGTTTAAACTTGGAAAATTGTAGTGTCATAAAAACTGTTTGTGTGAAAAATAAGGTGTTCGTGAAAATGTTTTGTTGTGTTAAATATACTTTATCTATTATTTGTTTAATTGTTAATGTACTGTTTGTTGTACTCTGTATGCTAAACAAAGGATCTGAATGGCTTGTGCCTTATGATCCCGAGTTAGAAAAATGGAAAAAATTAAAAAAACAGAAGGGACTCGAAAAACTAGAAATGGAAATGGAAAAATTTCAAGATAATAACTTAGAAAATCATCATACTTCATTGAGGGATTATGAAAATGCTACGACAGATGAAATTCACTCAAGTATACAAAATCCTGTAGTAGAAGCTGACTCGTTTGAAATAAATCCTGAGATTATCCAACTTGTGCAGAACAACCAGTTTGGGGGAACTCCTTTGGAGATCCCTATTTACACTTATCATGTTTTCTAGAACTTTGTGCTACATTTAGTTATAACAGCATGTCAGATGATGCTGTTAGACTAAGGATTTTTTCTTTCTCACTAAGAGATAAGGCTAAAATGTGGTTATACTCATTAGCACCCGGTTCTATTAAAAATTAGGAAGAGTTAACTCAGAAATTCCTAGCTAAGTATTTTCCACCTTCAAGGACAGCTAAACTTAGAAACGATATTATCTCATTTTGTCAATATGGAGGGGAATCAATATACGAAGCCTGGGAAAGATTTAAGGAACTCCTAAGAAAGTGTCCACATCATGCTCTGCCTAATTGGTTAATCATTGAAACTTTTTACAATGGCTTAAGTAGGATCCCTTAAGTTTATAATTAACGCTATCATCAGTGATCGTTAATGTCAAAATCATTCGATGAAGCGTATGCGTTAATTGAAGAAATGGCTACAAATGAATTTGAATGGCCCTCTCGCAAGGGTAAATCCTAAAAAGGAAGCCGAGTGTTCATGATATAGATGCGATTGCAATTCTTGCATCTCAGAGTTGTCGAAATATCAAGGAAGTTGGACCAATTTGAAATGAACCAGCCTCAATTTACTCCAGTAAGTGATGAAAGTTCATTAGGGAATATGATTGATTCTAACTTATCATATGAAACTTTAAATACCACAAATAACCTATATTCTAACTTTTACAACCCATGTTGGGAGAATCATCCTAAATTTAACTGGAATTATACTACTGATGGTGGATACCAAAAATGGGAAAATAATCATGCAAATCATAATGGAAGTTAGAATAATCAGGGGAACACAAACTATAGACCTTCATATCCACCGGACTCTAATAATGATCAACAATTTGAGGATAAGGAGATGTCTATGGAAGAAGTGGTATTGAAAGTGGGAAACCAGTTGCAAAGTCAAAATGCTGCGATTATAAACATAGAGAATCAACTGGATAAATGGCTAATTCAATTAGCAATAGACCCCAAGGAACACTTCTTAACAACATTGAGATCAACCCTAAAGAGAACACTAATGAACAAGTAGAGCTGTCCATTTAAAATGTGGAAGAGAGGTAGAGGAAGTGGTTAAAAAAGAGAAAGAAGTTGTGAGAGACACAAAGGAAACTAAAAGACTTGAAGAACATGTTTCTAAGGATCTAGAAAAATTAATATCTCCAACTAGAATCAATTTAGAAAGACCACCACCTCCATTTCCTCAAAGACTTAAACATTATGAGTTGGATGAGAAATTTTCAAAGTTCATGAAAGTACTTAAGAAGTTAACGATAAATATTCCTTTCACTGAAGCTTTGGAACAGATGCCAAGTTATGCAAAGTTTATGAAGGAGATATTAAACAACAAAAGGAAATTTGGGGATTATGAGACAGTTGCACTAAATGAGGAGTGCGGCGCTATACTTCAGAAAAATTTTCCTCAGAAAATTAACGATCCTTGTCGCTTTACAATTCCTTGTGCAATTGGAAAAAGATTATGTGGAAAAGCTTTATGTGATTTAGGAGTGAGCATTGATGTGATGCCTCTATCTATATTTAGAAGGATAGGTTTAGTCGATATTTCTCCGACTACTGTAACCCTTATGTTAGCTGATCGATCTATCATTTATCCGAAAGGAGTTATAGAAGATGTGCTTGTTAAAGTGGATAAATTTATCTTTCCTTTGGATTTTATTGTATTAGATATGGAGAAAGATAAAGATATTCCAATTATTTTAGGGAGACATTTCCTTGTTACTGGACAAGCTATGATATATGTGCAAAAAGGAGAGTTGATTATGAATATTAACGATCAGAAAGTCACTTTTGGTGTATTAAAGACTATGAAATATCCAGCTGAGAGAAAAGATGATGATTGTTTTTGGATAGATAAAATTGATTATCTAACGAAAGACCATTTCTAAGAAAGTTTTGAGAGTAAGTTAACAGATGAGATTGAAATGAATTTTCATGATGATTCAAAAACGTTATTTAAAGAAGATTGTATGTATGTTCACGAGAGGTGTGAAATGATGGACGTTACCAAAAATAGTAAAATTTTAATTCCATTTGTTGAAAAATCTCATGAACATAAGATGGATGAACCCCATACAATTTTAAAGACTACCTATTTAGAGAATTCATCTACACAACCAGTCTTTATATCTTTTGATTAGACTCAATCACAAGAAAAACCTGAATTGAATGATGAACATGACAAAATTATTGAACTAAGACTTGGAAGAGAATTTGAGGATATATTTCAAAAGAACTTTGAGTTGAGAAAAGAGGATAAGGATATTGGAAGACCATTGGAAGAAATTCCTAAGGAATTAGAAAAACCTATTTCCTCAACTAAGATAGATCCTCCATCATTTAATAATTATAAAGGGGAAGAATTGGAAGATAATTTGAAACAAAAGAGTAATATAGAAGAATTTAATCCCGAATCTGAATTATCTAAAGAGAATCCGATCCAAAATTTGGGAGATATTGAAGTATCTTATAAAGATCCATTTCTTATAAATTTCAAGGATGATATTAATATGCAAATTCATCAAATCAATAGAAGAATATTGGATCTAGAAAGAAATATGAGGAACAATTATATAAATCAAACTGAATATGAAGAGCTAAATGAAAAATTAAAATTTGAGGATTTTATAGAAATCCCTGAATCTGGAAATGATTGGGTGATTGATCAAGGATTATTAAAATGGAATTTTGATCCAGGAGGAAACATTTGTCGGTCCCGCGATGTTAAAACCAAGCGCTTTATGGGAGGAAACCTATAGTTATCAGTGTGCTTTGATTTAGTGTGCTTGCGAGTCATGATTTTTTATGTGTTGTTTTGTATTTTCTTTAGCGCAGAATAAATTGGATTTGTGAGGTTATGCCTTGGTCTTGATCAAATTTGTATATGACTTCTGGTGGTAGTAGGCTGACGAGTCTGTTATAACTCAGTTCTCAACTGGAGCTGAGCATTACCTTAAAGCATGTAGAGTTTAGACTTGGACCACTCCATGTCAACTCTGTTACTTCCTTTAACTGACTGTTTTCACTAAGTAAGGTCGCGAACTTATTTAGTAAACAAAATATAGATGAACTGCACAACTTTTATTAATACACCCACGTTATTAGTGTAGTTTCTTCTGTTAGAAATTGAAAGTAAGGAGGGAAAATGTGAGTAGAAAAGGAGATCAAATTAACCTCAATTGATATTTGTGTATGAATCTGCGAGTCTAGATATTTTAGTTTGTGTGTTCGTATTTGTGTTTGTGTTACAACAATTTAGAGATTTGAAGAACACTTAAATATATTTTCCCATGCCGATGTTTGTCATGCTTATTTAACCTTTCTTTAATTTAATTTTATTCTAGCATGTTAGTTTAGATTTACTTTCTGTTGCAAATTATTCTGTCCTGATGAATACATGTAGATGTTATTGATAGACAATTGTGGTAGATAGAATTTCTGAACTATTTTTCTTCCTGCTTATATTTTCTGTGTTGAATGCTATACATATTCAAATTCAAGTTTGGGGGTAGGAAGAAAAATATATTTTAAAGTTAGTATACTTTCTTTTTAGTTTAATATTATTGTACGCATGTTTTAGGCTAGATTTACCTTCTCCTGCAATCATTCTATTCTGATTATGCATGTGTTTAAATTTGATAGGATTTTGTAGTAGTTAGTAGATTTAACTTTTATTTTTCTTCCTTCTACATTTTATGGAATTAATTGCAAAATATTTTAAAAAATTCAAGTTTCGGGGGGAATGAAAAACAATTTTCAAAAACATAAATTTTATTTGTCCTCAAAACTGTTATAAATAAATTTGATTTTGATTGAAAAATAATTATGTGTATGAAGTTATATTAGGGAAATAAAATTTTGAATATAGAAATAAGTAAGAGAATTTATTTAAAATTTATAGTAGTGATGAAAAATTTAAAGTTAATTTTTCTTAGTGAAGAAATGATAAATATTGTGTAACCATCTTTAGTAAGAAAAGTTGTATTTTTTGAAAAATAGAAGGACTAGACTTTTGTTTTCAATATTTAAATTTCTTTTATTGAAAAATAATTCTTAAAACTGTTATTATATTTCTAAGTAAAAGATATATATCTACCTTATTCTTTAGGAAAGGAAGGGTGGAATTCAAAATTATTAAAGGCCTATCCAGATATGATAATCCTTGCCTAAAAAAAAAGAAAAAAAAAGAAAGAAGAAAGAAAGAAAAGGAAAAGAAAAAGAAAAATAAAAATAAAAGAAAAAAGAGTATATTATGTGAAAAAGGAAGGAGAAGCTTGAGGATTAAAAGGCCTAATCAAAAATTGGTTCCACACCTGAGCTTTTTAAAGTATAAGATTTGAGAAAATCTTAAGCTTTAAAATATAATATAGTTAATATAATTATTTTTAATAAAGATTTTTATGTAAAGAAAATAAAATGCCTAACCCCTATATTTTGAAAAATTTACAAGCATTTCTGAATTAGATAACAACACATATTTTCATACTCTTTCATCTATGAGATTTCTAAACTTTAAATTGGTCTCATTTAATAAAATTTTTTCTAAATTGGACTACTATATTTCTAGAACAAAATTTTAGAAACTCCTAAAGAAACTCATGAAAATGATTTGCTTATGTGGTTTTTAATGATTATAGTGTTACTTGAGGACAAGTAACATTTAAGTTTGGGGGATTTTGATCCATGAAAAAAAATACCTATTTTTATGCCGTGATTTTTATCAATTTCTAAGGATATTATGCTTTAATGAAAGGTATTTTTCTATTTTTGGATGTAGGTGATGTGAAAAGGTCAAAAAAAGGAAAAAGGGTGAAAAAGGAGCAGAAAGGAGCAAAAATGGAGCAAAATACAAGAATTATAAAAAATTATGGCCTGGCGCCTAGGCGCAAGAAGTTGGTGCCTAAGCGCCAGACTCGATACAGAAACTGTCATGTTTTTGACGACTTTTGGACAGTTATTTTGACAGAGTGAGCGGTTATTGGTCATTCTAGAAGACTAGCAGTTGTTCCTTGATAATAGGACATGTGATACATTGTATTTGGACACTCCAAAACGGTTTTAATAGCGAAGAGGTGCGAGCCAAAGTGAAGAGGTGCGAAGAACTGGACACGGAGTCCGACGCCTAGGCGCCAAAGTTGGTTTCTAGAAGATTCAGTGAACATGGACACATTTTGAAGAGGTTCCTTGAGGCAACCCTTGAAGCCTATAAATAGGAGGCCACTCCTTCAGAGAAAATCGCACCCTATAGACTCTTTCTTCCCCCTTAGTCATTTTAGTCATTTAGAGTTATGAAGATGTAGATTTTTACATCTTATGAAGAGATTGTTGAGGGATTTTGAGATATTTATGTAAGGGATGAACGATGCGTCGCATGGATCAGCTGGAAACTTTGGTGGAGAGATCTTCTTCTTTCTTTCAGAAGGAAAAAGCTAAGTATTGTGTTCTTCATTCTCTTGTAATTGTTGTAAACACTTTCTAGTGGATTTTCTTTGTTTTAAACCAAGTTTTCTGTCTTGAATTATCCATGTTTCGTAAGTGATTTCCTTTACTCTTTATTTTAATATGAAGTAGTGGCATGCGTAGGAAAATCATTTTTATGATAGAATTATCTATTAGATGCTTCTAGGTGACAGATAGTTGCATAAATATAATAGAATACTAATGAAATAAGTTCCTTGTTGACACTTAATTTATTATATAGTTCTATCAATTCTTTTACTTCTTATGCCATTATTTTCATTTACTTTTATTTTTTAATGAAATAGATGCATGTTTAGGAATTAAGATTTGCTTAGATATTCTCTTATTAATTTATGGTGATGATATTCATACCAGATCTTCATTTACTTTACAAATTGATCACTTGTATTGTTAAAACCTGTTGAAGAATTATAAGACCTAGAAGGAGATGAATTCTTAACTAGTAGATATCACATGAATCCTTGGGTAGTCGAAGGCCTTGTGCGGGTTATTCAATGTGAAGTGCAAATAAACAGGAGATATTGTTTATCGGCACTGGAATTGATTAGTTATTAGAGTGACAGACTAAATTCTAATAATTTGATCTATAGAAGGGAGGGAACGGGTCACTGGTAGGGCCGACCATAGCCACCCTTGGACATCTAGTAGTGTTAGTCTAGATTAACCCATTCTACTAATAAAACATCCTGAACCGATCTATAGATTAACCAGTGTTCATTATGCCTGGACCAAAGGGTAAAGAATATGAATGCTTCTATTTGGCACTACTAAATTAATTCTAAGCATATCTTTCTTACACATTATCTATATAATTGCAAGAGAAAGGTAATTTTTAATATCTCAAATTTCTCCAAACCAATTTATCCAAAAGTTATCTTTTTATTTAAGAATTTAATTTAAGATTAGTTATTAGAAAATTCATTTTAATCGATATTCCAAATTTAGGCCTTATAGAATTAGACTGGAATTAGCCTAAAGGATTTCTTACCTCACTTCTCTCGTGGATCGTTACTTGGGGTTATAAAAGAAAACCCTATATTCCTCGAAACGATACGCATACTTGCGTAGTATTCTCAGTGTGTAAAATATTTTCTAAAATTTTACAACATTTTGATTTTATACACTAGCTGCTATTTATAAATTGGGTCAAGTTTTTGGACATCTTTTGGAAGCGAATATTACTGCGTTATTGCGGGTCGGGTCAGTATAGTGAAACTACCGGGATCTTTTAATTTTTTAGGAAGCTTTTTCTGAATAATTGCACTACATTCTTCGCTAAGTGAAACAGTTTCATTATCTGTAAATTTTCTCTTTTTATTTAAAATATCTTTCATAAATTTTACATAATTAGGCATTTGTTCTAATGCTTCTACAAAAGGAATATTTACCATTAATTTTTTTTAAATTTCAAGGAATTTAGCAAATTGCTTATCTTTTTTATGTTGTTTATGTCGTTGAGGAAATGGTGGTGGTGGTTTTTCTATAGATATTTTCATAGGGATCAATGGATATTCTAAATTTTGATCTGGTTGATCCTTTTCTTTCTCAATTTCCACTTCCTCATTTTTACTTTCTGTTTCTTTCTAAATTTTAGTTTCTAACTCTTTTCCACTTCTTAATTGGATCGCTTTAATTTATTCTTTTTCTTGGTCTTTAGGATTTATTTCCACATTACTAGGAAAAGTTCCAGGAATTCTATTGTTAAGCGCAGTAACAATATGTCCGAGTTGAGTTTCAATATTTTTAGTTGTTGTTCCTTGATTTTGTAATTGATTTCCTTGAATTTGTAATTGATTTCCTTAATTTTGCAAGTGCTGACCCATACTTAATATTAATTCTTCTATAGATAACTTCTTTTCTTTAAATTGAGTGTTATTAAATCCAGGTGGATAAGCTGGTTTATAATTTATATTTCCTTGATTAGGTGGATTTCCTATAGAGTTGTTCATCCATTGTTGATTAGCTGTATTGTTATTCCAATTAAAATTTTGATGATTCTTCCAACCAGGATTATAATAATTAGCATAAGGATTATTGGGTCTATTATTAATAGCATTTATAGTTTCATAAGGAGATTGTGAATCTATAATTTGTCCAGATGAGTTTTCTTCTAATATAGTAGCAGAGTAATTCATTCCAAAATGATCTAATTTCTTTGATATTGCAGTAATTTGAGAAGCTAACATAGATATTGCATCATTTTTATGAACACTAGCTATCTTTTTAGGGTTTATTCTTTCAGCAGGCCATTGAAAATTGTTAGTAGCCATTTCTTCTATTAACGCATAGACTTCATCAAATGGTTTTGATATTAATGAACCTCCAGCAACAACATCAATGGTTGATCTAAGAGATCCTACTAATCCATTGTAAAAAGTTTGTATAATTAACTAATCTGGTAATGCATCATGTGGGCATTTCCTAAGAAGTTCTTTAAATCTCTCCCAAGCTTCATATATGGATTCTCCATCAAACTGACTAAGAGATGTTATATCATTTCTAAGTTTTGCAGTTTTCGAAGGAGCAAAATATTTGGATATAATTTTTGTGATAATTCTCCTCAAGTTTTAATAGATCCAGGTGCTAATGAATTTAACCACATCTTAGCCTTATCCCTTAAAGAAAAAGTAAAAAGCCTAAGTCTAATAGCATCATTAGATACTCCTTCATATTTAAAAGTAACACATAGTTCCAAAAAACTAGCAAGATGTAAATTAGGATCTTCATTAGGTGAACCACTAAATTGATTATTTTGTACCATTTGGATAATTGCAGGTTTAAGTTCAAATGAATTAGCAGCTACATCAGCGTTTTGAATAGTTAGGTGAATTTCATCTAATGTAGGGTTGGCATAGTCTCTTAATGGTCTTTGTTGGTTTATATTTTCAATTTCTGGATTATTTTCCATTTGTGTTAAATTTACAATTTCTTTCTTTTGTTTTCTAATTCTTTTATTGTGCGTTCTAATTCTGAATCGTAAGGTATTAAATTTTTGTTTCCAAATTTACGCATACAATTTTTAAGTAATAATTAAAATAGTTCGTTACTCTAGTAATTATTTTAATAATTCTATTAATTACCTTAATAATTACTTTATTTCACTTCCTCAGCAACGGCGCCAAAAACTTGATCCACTTTTCGATATTTATACTTACAACTAAGATATTAAAAGTTAGCAACGACACCAAAAAATTGCTCCCGCACTGATTATATATAGATACTGACGATTCTGTTATGGATTTTATGATTTATATTGTGGATACTACGCAAGTATATGTATCATTATCAAGTAATATAGGGCTCTAATGGAGTCCTAGATATCGATCCCACAGGGAAGTTAGAAAATTTTAAAGACAAATTAAAGTAAACTTACTAATCTAGTATACGGAAATTAAGAATACTTAGACTAAAATAAACAAATGCTTAATGTTAAATATAAGATTTCAAAAAAGTAACTTTCTCCTTGTCTTAGAGAATTAATTGAATGAAGAATTAAATAAGTTTTTAATTGTATTATACCAAATAGCAGCATTCCTATTCTTTACCCTTTGGTCCAGGTGCAAAGAACTTTGAGTAGTCTTATGTTTGATTACTGAATCTGTGGCAAGGCTGAGAGGATACCGACTACCACTTCAGAGCTCCCACGTTCCCCTCGCCTGAGGGCTAACATCTACACTCCAGCTCTCAAACGATAAGACCGAATTGAATATTTTAGTCTGTCACACTAAAATGTCCAATTCTACGCCCGATAGTTAATATTTCCCTATTTATTTGCACCCTCCTTCCAAGGCTTTTGACTTCCCTGAATCTTGGATGTAATCTTTACTATAGTTGATACTTTAACATATGTTAAAAATCAATTGGCCAGATTGAAAGTAAATTAAGATTTAAGTTAAAGATTAGCACAATTTCTATTTTTATATTTTTAGGCACAATTACTTTAATTTATCATTTCACGAAATCTCAATAACATGGAGAAAGACTAAGGAAACTACTCAGAATGCATGGAAAAAATAACACAAAGCATTGATTTCATTAAAGTTAAAAAATAAATAACTAATATACTTATCTCATTTCTTCTCCCCAAGTAGATTCTTGAAGTTCCTTTGACTCTTCCTTCCAGTACAACACACCAAAATACTAAACACTCACTCAAAGACTCTTAAATTACACTTAACTTCCACAAAAATGACAAAAAATCACACTGAATTGACAAGAATTCGTCTCTATTTATAGAAGGGGTCAAATCTCCAAAAGTTGCTTAAGCACCTCTTCAAAAAGCGTCCAGGTTCAATGTATTTTGGCTCATTTCAACTGTGTCATCGTCGGCGGCTTGATCTCGCCATCGATGGGCTTCTAGAAGATGGGCTAACCGCACTGATCTCGCTGTCGGCGGGCTCCTTATGATATATTAAAAATCCTTCGGGAAAATCTCACCGTCGGCGGCCTAAATCTCGCCATCGGTGGGATAGTTCAATTTTCATCTAATTGAGTCTTTTTTGCTCCAAATTTGCTTCTTTTGTGCTTTTTACTTTCAGTACTTATAAATCTTCATTCCTGCAATAAAATAAATAAAATACCTTTCTTTAAAGTGCAATTTCATATAAAATTGGTAGGAAATTCTTAATATATTTTCTAGTGATCAAGAGGCAGCTGTTATAATGTGAAGATTGACTCTATCTCACTAGGCGGTGGGGTGGCGGTGGGGAGGAGAGGGGGTGGGTTTGTGTTGGAGGGAAGGTGTTGGAAGACTTCCCACCAATATTAGACTCCTTTGCAAGAATGTTAGGGGAATGGCGAATCCTAGCTAACTTAATTGACTCTTACAACTCAATAAGATGTATAAACAGTGCTGCTTTGCTATATTTGAAGCTATGATAGCCAAAAAAACAAATGAATCACTAAAAAGCTTTTTGGCTTTTAAGACTTTGGTGGGAAGGTGTTGGATGGCTTCCCACCATGATTACACTTCTTTGCTAGAATGTTAGGGGAATGTCGCATCCTATATCACTTAATTGACTCTTACAACTCAATAGGATGTATAAATAGTGGTTCTTGCTATCTTTGAAGCTATGATAGCCAAAAATACAAAAGAATCACTAAGAAGTTTTTGGATTTCAAGAATTTTTAACATAAGCAATAAGATTTGGCTCTTTTGTAAAAAGGAGGTCACATGGGTTGTGATGGTGGATCATTCTGAATTTGTTCATATTAAATTTAAGATTGAAGATATGAGTGGCTGTGCAACATTTGTTTATGTTGGATGTACTAATCAGGGTAAGATGGACCTTTTGAGGGAAGGATTGGAAGGGTTCCTCCATGACTAGACTCTATTGCTGGGATATTAGGAGAATGGCACATCCTAGTTCACTTAACAGACTCTTACAACTCATTAAAATGTGTAAACAGTGGTGTGTTGCTATCTTTGAAGCTATGATAACCAAAAATATAAAAGAATCACTAAGAAGTTTTTTGGCTTTCAACACTTCATTAACATAAGCAATAAGTTTTTTCTCTTTTGTAGAAAGGAGGTCACATGGGTTGTGTTGGTGGATCATCCTATATTTTATTCATATTGAATTTAAGATTGAAGATATGGGTAACTATGCAACAGTTTTTTATGTTGGATGTACTAATCAGGATAACATGGACCTTTGGAGGGAGCTAAAAGTGATTAGTGAAAATATGGTTGTTAATTGGGTAGTTGGAGGTGAATTTAATAGCAACTCTTCCCCTATTGAAAAAAAGGGAGACATAGCATATGGCCTCAAAAATAAGACCAAATTCAGTGGTAATATCAAGGAGAGTGATTTATAGGATTCAGGATATCAAGGCTCACCTTTTACATGGAGGAGAGGAAAATTATGGGAGAGACTTGATAGATTTCTTATGACTCACAGTTGGATGCACAATTTTCTACACACAATAACCAACCATCTTTCAATGTCTAGGTCTAATCACGAACCCATTTTATTAACTACATAAAATTCCAGCTTGCCATAAAACTAACCTTCAGGTATTTAAATGTAGGGTCTGCTCACCCAAATTTTTCAGAACGTAGTATTCAATGCCTGACAGGGAGTTGAAGATAGTAATCCTTGGCATAGACTTTGGATAATGCAAAAAAAGAAAGTTTGTAAATGTTTAAAATAGTGGAGTTGGGACAGCTTTGGTAATGTAATCCTCAAAGTGCATCAGGCTAAAAATGAAGTGAAGAGGCTCGAATGTGATTTTGAAAATTAACAAGTTGAAGAATATGTTTACATGTATCTAATGAACATATTTTTTATGCCATTTCATGGCAAGAACATTTCCTAAAACAAAAGGAAACAACAACCAAATTTGTAGAGGGGGACAAGAATTTCATATATTATAATGCCTGTAGAAATTATAGAAAGAATTGCAATTTTGTTCTCAAGGTTCAAAACAACAATGGGCACTTGATCACTCACTCAGAATTAATTGCAGAAGATGCTGTTGAATATTGCCAACTTGGCTCCCATTCGAGAGGGAACAAGCTAACCATATTCTATTTGAAATTGATATTGAAGATACCGAGAGCATAAATGTCACTTATTTTTTTCAAGGTTAGCCTTGAACTCCACTGATGGTGAAAAAGTTGTTGGACCTGATGGCTTCACCTAAGACTTCTATAATATAAACCTAGAGTATAATTAAAGGAGATGTTGTATTGGCTATGCAAACCTATTTCAAAGGTGATGATCTACCAAACTACTTCTACACTTAAACTATTACTCTAATCCCCAAACAGGAGAGGAAGTAATATGGTCACTTCAGGCCTATCAGTCTGACCAATGTTATCATTAAAATTATGAGCAAAATAATTATCACCAGATTGTAACCACACTTTCCTCATTTAGTAAATCCTAAATAATCAGCCTTTGTGAGGGGATATTGCTGATAATGTACTACTTACCCAAGGATCATTTCTAATTTTGACAACTCATGTAGAGGTAGTCACCTGATATTTAAATTCCACCTGAGAAAATCTTATGACAATATTTTTTGGGAGTTTATTATTGAAGTAGTCAAAGCCAAGGGTTTCCCAACTAAATTTTGTGAACTGATAAAGAGATGATTTAAAAACAATGCAGATATCATTCTTCTCAATATAAATACAAAGGGATTCTTCAATTCTAGCAGAGGAATTAAGCAAGGTGATCCTTTGTCTCCAACCATGTTCTTTCTTGCAATTGACTGTTTTTCAAGGATGTTGAACCATGTACAATCTGACTTAGTCTATACAATAATATTATCAGTCAATTGGCCTATGCAGATGATGTAATTGTAATCTCAAATGCAACAAAAAATGATGTGAAAAACATTTACAAATGTCATATGAAATTTTAGTAGACATTTGGGATGAGTTTCAACAAGCAGAAATGACAAGTAGTATTTTAGTAAAGGGGTCAAGATCCTTGCTAAACATTGGATTATGGGAACCACTGGCTTCATTTTTTGTGTTCTTCCTCTATAGTATCTGGGTGTACAACTTATAAATGGTAAAAAAGGAAAATTCAATTTGAAGAGGTTACTGATAAAATTAATGATCAACTAAACTGTTGGACAACTTCCTTTTTGTCTCATGGTGGTAGGATTACATTGCTGAAAGTATTCTCACATCCTTCCCTTCTTATATTCTGCAGATGGTAACCATGAAGAAGAGTACAAAATTAGTTTTAGAAAGAAGCTTCAAAGGATTCTTGTGGGCTGGTTAAAAAAAGCAAATTCATTGGTCTAGTTGGTAGAAGGTGTATAAACCAGTAGATGCAGAAGGGATTGATTTTAAAAATTTTAAACATCTGAGTCAAATAAATTGCTGTATAATAATGATTAAATTCAGATAACAGAAATCATTATGGTAAAAATTCATGCTAAGAAAATACTATAAATAGAGACACCCTACTACTGTTACAAGGAAGTTGGGGGATTCTAAAGTTTGTGTCAATCTACTGAACAACAAAGAGAAAGCTGAATATTTGTTCACTTCGAAGCTGGGTAATGGGCAAGCTAACTTTTGGCTTGGTAACTTGGCTCTGGAGGGAAAGCTTCTCAAATATCAAAAGGGTGGGAGTACACATAAACTCAAGGTTGTTGACTGTTGGAAGGAGGATCAATGATGCTGAACTATTCTGAACTCTCTGATTGACAGGGAACATATTCAACATATCACCAGTATCCTCTCAAATAGAACCAAGAAAGAAAGAATAGTAACTAAGAACACTAAGAGACAACATCTATCCCAATATATTTATCAGAAAAACACAGCTGGAGGGGTGTTCGCTAGTAGAGATTACTTAGAACAGATTCCTAAATACATCAATTCACTTCTTCTATTGGAGGTTCTTTCTAAACCTAATACCAACTAATGATATCCTCAAATTAAAAGGGTTAAAGGGACCCTCTTGCCTTATTCTTCATAAATAGAAGGAAGAGATTCTAAAGCACCTTTTCTTTACCTGCCACTTTACACATCTAGTCTAGAGAATGGTGATTGCACAACTCTCAATTAATACCTTGATTTTGGGCCAACATTAACTTAAAGATTTTTAAACTGATTGACATATTGAAAAAGTTACACCTATTCCATTTATCATTGCCTTGTTTATCTGGATGGACAAAAACAACCTGAAGGTTGAACGTTGGGTGTTGTATGAGTAAAAGGTGGTCAATAATTGTATAGCATGTACCATAAAACTAATCAAGTACAGTAAGTTTCCAGATATATGCCACATGCAGACTCACAGGGTAACTAGCTTGATGGAGCTAAGTTCTTTAAAGTGCAATGGAGGAAATTAACAACATCTTGGATCAAGGTCAACATAGATGGAAGCTTCAGTCACAAGGAAGCAGGTATTAGGGGAGTATTCAAAGACTGCTCAAGGAATTTTCCTTTACTTTCAGTCGCCAATTTTTGTGATAGATGCAATTCAAGCTAGAGCAGTGGCTGTCTTCTGGGTCTTAAAATTGGCTGTCACGTGGAACTGGATGTTTTTGCACATAGAACTAGATTAGCTTCTACTTTTACAAATACTTGAAGGTAAGGTAGAGTCCCCTTGGCATCTTTTACACTAGATAAGTAGAATCAAACCCCTTTGCTTCAATCTTCAAACTGTTTGGACATTTATTTCAAGGGAGGGGAACAAGTCTCCTAATTGGCTTGCTTATTTGGATAACCACATTGAGGAATTTCTTGTAAGTAATTCTCCTAATTCTTCCTTTTCCTTACTTTTGCATGGGGATAATTTGGATACCCCCTTATTTAGACATTGTACTTCCTCTCCTTTTGGGATGAATAGATTTTGCTTTTTCTATATATATATATATATATATATATATATATATATATGAATGGAGGCACTTGGCTCTGCTAAAGTTAAGGTTTGGAGGTGATTTCATGTTGATGAAGGCTTTCTCTGATCTCCAGCCATATCTAGTACTCTCTGTCCGCATTATAGGTTATGGTGAGATCCTTTGTGAATGTGGTGGTTGGTGGTGCCTCTGGAAGGTACTAGTAATCATCTATTTATGCAGGTTTTTCATGAATCATTATCTATTAGTGGTGATTTTAAATTTATTAAAAAGGCGGGGAGGAAATTTGGTAAGCCTGCGTTATTTTTCTGGGAGAATGAAAGTTTGTTATTAGCTTCTTTGTGTAACTTGACTTTAGTTGGTAAGTTCCTTTATGGTCACTCTAAACTATATTTGATTCAAAAAAGTTTGATTTTATGAAATTAGTAGGTTCGTGGAAAATAGCTCTTCTAGACGAGAGACACATTTTGATAGAATTAACTACCGTGGAGGATTATGCCCATCTGTTAGCTAGAATGGTAGTTAAAATCAATAATAGGATCATGAAGTTGTTAAAGTGGTGTATATAGTTTGATCCTCAAGTGGGACCACCTATCATCCTGATTTGGATCAAATTACCAAGGATAAATTTTCATTTATTCATTCATGAAGTGCTATTCTCAATAGCTATTATTTTTGGTAGACCAATAAAAATGGATCATCCAACTTTTACCTTTTCTAGGAAATCAGTGGCTAGGGTACTTGCTGAAATGGATATAACTAGTAACACTCCGGACAAAATTTAGATAGGATCAACCCATAATTTGTTATTCACAAAAGCTTATAATTAAACATCATCCTAAATATTGTTCTAGTTATGGAATTTTTGGTCATTCACATGAACTTTGTTGTCATGCGCATCCAGAATAAAGGAATTATATGCCTAAAATAGGTTTATAAATGATCCACCCGATATTTATACTTACAATTATGATATAGAAATTGGCAATGGCGACAAAAACTTTTCTCCACCGGATATGTATGCTTATGATTTTGATATGAAAATTATGATTTATAATATGGATACTACGCAAGTATACATATCGTTTATCAAGTAATATAGGACTTTCTGATTAAGCCCCGAGATATCGAACCCACAGGGAAAGTGAAAAATCGTTAAAGAAATAAGAAAATTATCTTTTTACTTTTTTAATTGGCTTTCGAAAGTATGTTTTGATTTTGAAAAATTTGATAGTTGATTTCACTCTTTAAATTTTCTTATAAAAGTAAAACAAGAAATTAAAATGATAATAATTGTAAACATGGTATGAAAAACACTATTAACTAGAATATCTTTTTCTTTCCTTTATAAAGTAGTAATAATTATAAAAGTATTGTTATGGAAGTATTTAAGTTTGTTGTGATAAATAGAAGCAAATGTATTCTTTACCTTTACTTGGTTCTATAAATAACATTGCTTAATTTGAAATTTTATCATTTTGACCATGGTTAGGCAGGGAAGATACCAGCTCTCACTCTAGAGTTCCCTCATTTCCCTCCACCTGGGGGCTAACTTCTCATAACAAAATTCAAAACTTCAAACCAAATTAGGGGCTTTTAGCCTGTCACACTAAAAATCCTCTAATTTTACTCCCCTTTAAAACATCTTCTAATATATTGCATTCAATTATATGAACTACAATTTTCACACATATAATTACATGTGATTCTTACTAATTTTTATGAGACAATACCGAATTGGATCTTACATAATCTCACCACAAATTTTACATCTTAGCAGGCCAAATTAAGAAGTAAATAAAGTTTATAGAATCAATCTTCACAACTTCTTCCAACTTTAAAGACATATACATTCCACAACAATTCTTCAAGAATTACTTACTTCTTCAATTAAGAGAGAAAATGATAAAGTAAACTACTCAGAATACATTGAGAAAATACCAAAACACATTGATTTGAAATTAAAAACCATAAGAAAAACAACAAACACGACAAGTATTAATTAAAACTAAATGTAAGAGCAAAAGTAAACACTTATCTGAAAATCCCTCAACAAGACTCAGGAAGTTCCTCTGAAACTTTGACTCTTCACTAAACTACTCCTCAGAGCAGGTCTCCCAACTCCGATGACTTAGAAACAGACTTCAGGCTTCAATAAAAACTAAACTAAAGGAAAGAAAAGAAGTGGGAAGAAGAAGGCTTCAATCCTAACCTTTTCTCTTTTCTACTCTCTAATCCTACTCCTAACGAATACAATAAAAGCTCTATAAAAACTCTCTTCAAAATGCAATGGAAGAGCCTCTAATCTTTTCTAAGACTCTCTTTAAAAATTAAACCAAAAGGTGCCTTGGTGTCTCTTCAAAATATGTCCAGATTCGATGTATCCACCAAAGAATGCACCCCTTCATTCAAACTTGCCGCCCAAAGGAATTTATGGAAGTTACCACCAAGAGTTGCATCCCATCCCCTTTGAAAATGGCGCCAAAATTTAAGTTAATCTAGATTTTAACTGTAGCGGCTAAGCGCCGGCCCAGCGGCGCTTAGCCGCTATTGCCCAAATTTTCATTTTTCATTTTTTTCTCCAAATTTGATCCAATTTTGTTCCTTTCATCATAATCACTCATTTTCATCAAACCTGCAAGAAAAACACAAAATACCTTCCATTCAAGTGCAATATCATCAAAAATAGGTATAAAAATGTGCATAAAAAATACTATATATTTTAGGTGTATCAAAATCGCCCAAACAAAATGTTACTTATCCTCAAGTGATAGTTAATCTCATAGAAAATTTTTAACATGCACATTATGTAATGAGTTTCTTAGGAAGATGACAAAATTTTGTTCTAGAAATGGAATAGTCTAATTTAGAAAAAATTTCAATAATTAAGACCAACTTAAAGTTTAGAAAGTTCATAAGGAAAGAAAAATAACAAATATAAGTCTCTATCTAATTCAGAAATATTTGTAGATTCTTCAAAATATAGGATTCAAACATCTTATTTTTCTCACTTAAAAATATTTATTTGAAAATAATTTTACTTATTATATTAAAACCTTAAGCTTTACATTTTCTTTGAAGTTATATGTTAAATTTTAGCTATGGAACCAATTTTTGATTAGGCCCTTAAATCCTCAAGCTTCTCCTCCCTTTTAAAATACTATTTTTTTTACTTTTTCTTTTTCTTTTTCTTTTCTTTTTCTTTTTCTTTTTTTTTTCTTTTTCTTTTTCTATTTTTTCTTTTTCAAAGGCAAGTATTACTGTATCTGGATAGGCCTTTAATGATTTTGAATTCCACCTTCCATTAAAAATAAAGGTCAGATATATAACTTTCACATAAAAATCATAATAATAGTATTTGAAAATTATTCTTCAATAAAAGAAATTTAAGCTTTGAAGAATAAAAGTCAAATCTCTTATTTATCCAAAAATATAAAATTTCTTACTAAAGATAGATAACTATATTTAACATCTCTTCACTAAGAAAATTTTAACTTTAAGTGTTTCATGATTACTATAAATTTTCAACTAAATTCTTTTACTCATTTCTATATTCAAAATTTTTGTTCCCCTAATATAACTTCATATACATAATTGTTCTCAATCAAAAAATAAGATTTACTTTATGTATTCTTCAGAACAAATAAAATTTTAGGTTTTTGAATTTTTTTTAATTCCCCCCCAAACTTTAATTTTTAGTTAGGATAAAATATTTAAGCATAAGAAATGATACATGGCTGAGAATTAAAGACTAGCATAACATGCTTGCAGGAATTTAAATATCCTAAATATGTAAGTATAACAATTTAAACAACATGAGTAAAATGAAATCAAATTCAGTTTTTCAAAATATTTTCTTTTTATAAAAAGAAAAGTAAAAATTTCAAAAGACTTCTACAGTAGTGGAGGTTTTCAAAGCAAATACACTCCAACTGAAATCACACTAATACTAGATAGCAAATGGTAATGGTAGATTTTTTTTAAAAGTTTTTAAGCATGTTGTTTCCTAAATAGTAGTTTCTATTGTGTTCTCTAATCTCCTAACAGTTTTAGAATTAAAGTACAACCTAAAAAAAACTCTAGTACATCATACACATTAAAACATTTACTTCCACACACACTACACTCAAAGCAACATATAAAACATCAATCCAACAACAATACATCTGAATATGCATAACAGATAAATAGTACAACTACAATCTGCATACTATCAGAGTTCACATCACAACACAATCATAAAAAAAAATACTAGACAAAATATAAAATAACACAGTACAACAACACAACAACTAAAACAAACATCTACTCATCATTATCATCATCCTGCTCGTTCCAATCCCTGGATGGCACATAAGGTATGTAGAATGGATGAGGGGGCATCTCAGCAATCTGATCACCTCTAATCAGTCTATCCAAATAATGTTGATAATTTTCCTCATACTCATCATGTTTTACAATATATCTCTCCACATTATCCATCTTACCATCCATATATTTCATATGCTCTCGAGTAAGACTTGCTTTCTTCAAAATTTTTCTTAATAAACCAGTCTGTGAATCAGTAGATGATGAAGCACGTGAAGTAGTAGCACGAGAAGTAGATGCAGTAGAAGTAGTAGAAGCCCTACCAAATCCTCCTCTCCAGCCAAATTCTGAATGTACAGTTTAAGCTCCAACGTTTACACTGGTGATAGGTCTCAAAGGCTGAAGTACCTCTTCCCAGGTTTCAAATTTCACTTCAGACCGTTCACATAATGAATGAATCAGGGAAGGAAATCACATACCTGCAGTAGTGGTAGATTTGACACAATTCACGATATAATCATAAATGATCGCTCCAATATCTATAGGCTTCCCTTACTGAATGCATTGGTTCAAAACAACTCTTTCCCTCGTCACTTCACTAGTATGACTTGAAGACAACAGTTTAGAAGAGATAAAATAATGCCATTCCTTAGAAGTGGCATTTAATTTGGAAGCAGGAAAATTCACTCTTCTATCATTTATTATTTTCCATAATCCTCTTTCATCAGTCAAAAATCTCATTATCTCATCTAACTCTCCCTCCGTAGGATGAAAATTAGAATAAAAACAAAACATAACAGGAGGTAGTTGATAGAAAGTGTTAAATACCCCAGAAGAAAAGTCCACATCTTGCCCCCTAACCATCACCAAATTCTCTTCTGATGGCGGCAAATTCGCATAGAATTCTTTAACAACAGAAACAACAGCAACAGCGGAGAAGCAATAGTAGTTATCCCAGTTCCTCCTAGCAATCATATCTTCAATTACTTCTCCTGGCTTACTGAACACTCTCTCAGGAATCAATTTACGTGACTGCAATGCATCGACGTATTGTTCCTCAACCCTCGCACTGACAAATTTGTCGGAATCAAACTTCGTCTTTTCTCTCGCGCGCTTTGACTTTGGAGCCATCTCTAAAAATTCACCATAAATTCCAAAATCTAACTAAACTTGCTAAATTATCTTCCAAAAGATGTTTCCACTAAATCCAAGCAATTTCTTAAGTTTTTCCTCAAATTTTTACCATGAATAGTGATTTTAAGATTTTCCAAAATGTACTCAAAATACATGGTGAAAATAAAAATTTTTTACATAGGAGTAGTGCTCTTATCTCAAGGAATCCAAATTTACAAATTTTTGTTGAGATCGGCTCTTAAATGGTCCAAATCAAGGATGCCCTAGACTCTCTCTCGCGTGAAAACGATGGGTTAAAGATGAACAGGGGAGTTAAAATGGCGATTCACGCATTTTTAACTACTGGGAACAAATTTTCGTGAACTCGCACCTAAGCGAGAACCCTTCAGCGCTTAGCTGCGAAATCTGGTGCTTAAGCACCTGCACTTTGGCGCTTAGCCGCCAATACCCAGATTTTCACAATTAAGGTATATGCTTTAAACCACTTTGTTAATCACCCTTAATCTCTTCAAAATAATTATCTATTCCCTATAAATCTTCTAATATTCCAATTCAAATGTTTAATATTCATTTATTCCAAATAAATTTCACACAAACACAAACTTATATTCATTAACACAAACATAGCACTTAATAAAATCCTAGAATTTCTATCCACATACATAGGATGAAATGCTCTAGATACAAGAGACTTAATCTCAAACTGATAAGTTTACATCTCTAAGATGTAACTATCACATCATAAGGCATAATTAAAACTCAAACATAAACATTAAACACACCAAACAAAACACATAAGAACCCTAAACATATTAAACAAAACACATAAGAAAACAAAACATATAAGAACAAAGCACACTTAATTCCACTCCCCATTAGGGGGATTATATCCAGGACCACTATTATTCTCATTTGACCCTTTTGGAATATAAATCTGATAGAACGGGCGATAATTGTTCATTCTTATATCTTCTTCTTCAATCCATTTGTTCTTCAAAAACATTGCCTTATCCGCTTCTTCCACGTATTTGAATGACTGAATTGCATCATGAGCTACCATCCCATGTGCTCCAAATGTAAGTCAGTTTCATTGATCTTTGCTTCCATTGAAGTTACTCGGGCTCCAATTTTTGTAATCATTTCTGCAATCCCTTGAAAACTAACAGCGAGAAATCCATTGAATAACTCTTTAGCACTGTCACTAATGAACTTAATCTTGTCAGAATCTTTCTTCTTCTTAATCTCGTTCTCCCAAGAAGACATGATGTACTCAAAATACTCTTCTTAAGATTTAGAAATGAAAATAGGACTTGGGGCAAGTGTTTCTCTTAAATTAGGTTCTTTTTATAGACTTGGGAAGTGCTAAAACTGCCCTAAGACATTTTAAAACTCTAAAATAACTTCAAAAACCTCTTCCTCACAATCTAGGCTTCTAGAATCTCTTTTTTTCGCATTTTTTGTAACTCCGACACGTAAGCGCCAACTAGGCTGCGCTTAGCCGCCAGTGCTCAATTTAGCACAGATTTTCCAAATGTCCAAATTTTTATTCTGACTCCTTTAAGTCATCAAATAAGGTCAAATAAACTCTATTTAGTTTAAAAACTCCAAATTAATACCACTAAAAACATAAAAACAAAGCAAACAAAGCACACAGAACAAACATAAAGCAAAGCACACTGATAATTATGGGTTGCCTCCCACAAATCACTTGGTTTAACGTCTTCAGCCTGACAAACCCAGTACTCATTATGAGTGACCCAACATCAAATTCTCATCAGACTTTGATTGCTCGACTGAAAAATATGGTTTAAGTCTATTTCCATTAACTTTAAATATTTTTCCAGTCTTAGGATCTTGAATATCTACAGCTCAATAGGAATAAATTTTCATCATAATAAAAGGACCCATCCACCTAGACTTAAGTTTTCAAGAAAATATTCTCAATCTAGCATTATACAACAAAAATTTCTGTCCTGGCACAAGATTTGTAGTAATAATCTTCTGATCATGCCATAATTTCATCTTTTCCTTATAAATCTTGGCACTTTCATAAGATTCATTCCTTATCTCTTCAAGCTCATTTAATTGTAATAATCTCTTCTCAACAGCATCTTTCAAATTATAATTGAACTCTTTAATTGCCTAAAATGATTTATGCTGAAGTTCAATAGGTAAATTACAAGCTTTTCCAAAAATCAGCCTATGTGGGGACATTCTTATAAGGGTTCTGTAGGCAGTCTTATAGGACCACAAAGCATAATCCAGTTTGATTGACCAATCCTTTCTATTTGGATTAACAGTCTTTTCCAATATTCTTTTAATTTCACGATTGGATAATTCAACCAAACCACTTGTCTGTGGATGATAAGCAGTAGCGATACGATGATTAATATGATATTTCTTTGCAAACTTTCCAATAATCGCATTTCAAAAATGACTTCCCCCATCAGTTATGATTACTCTTGGTATTCCAAATCTGTAAAATATATTCTTCATCAAAAGTTTTGCAAAACTTTGAGCATCACATCGAGGTAAAGCAATAGCTTCAATCCATTTAGAAACATAGTCTACTGCCATCAAAATATAAACATTTCCGAAAGATGGTGTAAATGGTCCCATAAAATCTAATCCCCAAAAAATCAAATATTTTAACTTCCAACATATAATTGAGGGGTATCTCATTTCTCTTAGAAATATTTCCTACACGCTGACATCTATCACAATTTTTAATATAAGCATTCACATCCTTAAAAATTGTAGGCAAATAAAATCCAGATTGTAAGATTTTATATGCAGTTTTATCACTTCCAAAATGTCCCCCATAATTAAAATCATAACATTTTTGAATAATTTCATAAGTCTCTTCCAAAGGTACACACCTTCGAATTATAAGATCCTTTACTTGTTTATATAAAAATAGGTCATCCCAAAAATATGTCTTAGCATGAGACAGAAATTTCTTCTTTTCCTGATATGTCAAACCATAGGGTATAATATCACTGACAATAAAATTTACTATGTTTGCATACCACGAAACACACCACTCATTAACAATGAACAATTTTTCATCAAGAAAATGTTCATTAATTTCTTCAAAATCACAGAGAGATTTTACAATTTCAAGCTTGGACAAATGATCAACAATTTGATTTTCAAAACCTTTTTTTATCTACTATCTCAAAGTCAAATTCTTGCAAAAGAAGAATCCATCTTATCAGTCTCGATTTTGCATCTTTTTTCTTCATTAAGTATTTGATAGCAGAATGATCAGTATGCACAACACATTTAGTTCCAATTAAATATGATCAAAATTTATCAAAGGCAAATACTATAGCTAATAACTCTTTCTCAGTAGGTGTATAATTAATTTGAGCTTCATTAAGAGTTTTACTAGCATAATAAATAACTTTGAAAATCTTATCATATTTTTGACCCAAAACAACACCAATAGCATAATCACTAGCTTCACACATTAATTCAAAAGGCTTTTCCCAATTTGGTGAAATTATTACATGTGCAGTGATTAATTTTTCTTTTAATGTTTCAAAGGCTTTGAGGCAATCATTACCAAAATTAAAAATTACATCCTTTTCTAGTAAATGGCATAAAGGCTTTGTAATCTTTGAAAAGTCTTTGATGTAACGCCTGTAGAATCCAACATGTCCTAAAAAACTTCTAATTCCCCTTACAATGGTTAGGCAAGGTAAATTAGATATAACTTGAATTTTTACAGGATCTACCTCCAAACCTTTTTCTGAAATCTGATGTCCCAAAATAATTTCTCCTGCTACCATAAATTGGCATTTTTCCCAGTTAAGGACCAAATTAGTTTCTTCACAGCATTTTAGAAACTTAAATAAATGTCATGAAATTCCAAACACTGAAAAGTCATCCATAAAAACTTTAATCCCTTTTTCAATTAAATCACAAAAAATTGCCATCATACATCTCTGAAATGTAGCAAGGGCATTACATATACCAAAGGGCATTCTTCTAAAAGCAAACGTACCATAAGGACTGGTAAACATAGTTTTCTCTTGATCCTCATGAGCAATTTGAATTTAGTGGTAATGACCTGACCTGCAATTACGTAGTAAATTAACTTCCAAAAGATGGCCAAAAACTTGACCCGATTTATAAATAGCGGCTAGTGTGCAAAATCTTAAATGATATAAAAATTAGAAAATATTTTACACACTAGGGGTACTATGCAAGTATACGTATCGCTTCAAATAATATAGAGTTTTCTTTAAAAAATTCCAGTATCGATCCCACGAGGAAGTGAAGTAAGAAGTCTTTAATCAAATTCTAGTCTACTACTAATAGTCCTTAGTTTGGAATGTCAATTAAAATTGTGTTTTATCTAGCAACTATTCCTAAATGCAAGTGTTAAATGTAAAGATAGTAACTATATCTAAATGCAAATGACAATTCTAAATATAACTCTTTTTGGATGAATTGGTTTGGAGAATTTTGAGATATTAAAAACTACTATTCTTATGTAATGAAATAGATAATGTATAGGAATGAGATGCATTTAATATTGTATGTGCCAAATAGGAGCAATCCTATTCTTTACGCTTTGGTTTAGGCATAAAGAACATTGACTAATCCTATGCTTAGTTACTGAATCTGTGGCTAGGCTGGGAGGATACCAGCTCTCACTTCGGAGCTCCCACGTTCCCCTCGCCTGAGGGCTAACATCTCCAGTTCAGTACCCAAACGATAAGACCGAATTGAGGATTTTAGCCTGTCACTCTAAAATATCCAATTCTATGCCCGATAATTATATTTCCCTATTTATTTGCATTCAATCCCCATGAACTTCACCATCCATGAAATTTGAATGTGTTTAACTTTGTTGAGAATTACACCGCCCTTTTGGGTCAATGCAATTACAACGAATTTTAACACTACAATGGGCCCTTATTGCAATGTAAATGAAGTACAAGTAAAAACCATCACATTTATAATTAAATTCACTTCTATCATGCATTACATAATCCAAAACATGATTTCTACTCATTACAAAAGAAAAGTAAAATGAATATAATGGCATAATCTTCTCATATCGCTATTTCCAAAGAAGAAGAAAAAGTAAGAGAGATACGTCACAAAGCGCGAAGAAAACACAATGGAAACTTCATTTAACCAAAGCAAATCCACTATGCAAGTGTTTAAAAAAATCATAAGATAATGAAAAACAATACTTAGCTTTTTGCCTTTGAAAGAAAGACGAAGATCTCTCCCATAAAGTCTCCTGTCGATCCATGCAATGCTAGTGAAATCCCTTACAAATTCTCTCAAAATCTCCTCTCCAATCTCTCCAAAGGGCAGAAATTTACATTTCTACTCTTAATCTAAGAATCTTAAACTTTCCTCAAAGTTTTCTCCACTTTTCTCTTCTTTTTATCCTCTTACTTCCTTTCCAATCTCTCCCTTTTTTCTCTCAAATTCATCTCTTTTTAAAGAGGTAGAAAAATTCCCAAAGGTTGCTTAAGCACCTCTTCAAAAAGCTTCCAGATTCATCGAACAATTGCTTGAATCGACATTCTCGCCGTCGGCGGGCTCGATCTCGCCGTCGGCGGGTTCGATCTCGCCGTCAGTGGGCTTCTAGAAGAATGGATAACTGCTCATGCTCGCTGTCGGCGGGCTGAGGGTGTTGACCTCATTTTTGGTGAGGTCTTTTCTCTCCTTAGTGCTTCTTAAGATCTAGCCATAAGGTTTCTCATCGACTATCCTAGAGGACTAGAATTGGGACCCACCCTTTAGCAATTCAGCCACTTCTTGACTCCTCTTGGGATCCCACTTGGATGGTTGCAAACCTCTAAATCACCTTCGAAGTTTAAAATCACCATATGGGCAATCAATAGTGAGTTCCTATAGGATTTTTTGGATTTAGGGTGACCCTGGGTGCCCTGAGCTTCTCTTGCACACACACACACTCCTAAGCCATTTTACCCTTTAACCCTAAACTTTGAACTTTGCCCCTTTCACCCTTTAAGAAACTCACATAATTGAACTAAAGCCACTGTTATTTGATTAAGATGGCTAAGGTTAATATGTAAAGAATCATAAAGTGGTTACCATTTGGCTAAGCTTAGTCCCAAAGCGGTTAGACTTGGTTGAGATCCATAAGCCCACCCCTATAGCCATGAGCCTACCCCAAAACTCTCCAAAAATTTCCAAAAATTACACAAAGTTCCCAAAATTCCTAAAAATCATTTCAAAACAATCCCCACCTTTTAAGTTCACCAAAATACGCCAATACCCTCCAAATAACCTCTTGATACCCTAAAATACCCTTTTGGCCAAAAATTCCAAAAATTCCCCAAAAATTGTAGAAAATCCCAAATATTCCCAATTTCATTTTGTTCAACTACACAATGGGCCAATTTTATTAATTTAGCCCACTTTTGCCAAAATCCCCTATTTCACCCAATCCTAACCCAAGTGGACCCAATGTCAAACCAAACTAGGCCAATTAATCCCAATTTTGATCAAATTCAATCCTAAACTTCAATTCAATATTCCTAATACCAATTTCAACTAAAACCAAGCCCAATTTGGTTCACATTTGAATCCAGTACTCAAGACCCCAATTTTTGCCCTAAATTACCTATGAACCCAAACATACCCAAATCCAATCCAAATCAACTCAGATTTTCTTCAAAATTGTCCTAAAACTTACCTAACACATTTCTATACCAAAACCAACATTCATTTGGTCAAAATTTTGACCTAAAACCCTTTTAAAATTCACTTGGACCAAAAGGCCCAATTTTGGCCCATAAGCCCAAATCCCCTTCAAATTGAACCCTATGGCCCATAAAAAATTCCCAAACCAATTTTCAATAAAATTTCAACATATTCAAATCCAATTTCAATCATTTTCATTTCATTTTGGGCATTCCATAATTAATCTCAATATTCTAAATCATCATGTGCATATTAAAGGCCCATACCCTTGTGCTTTTTTAAAAGCCCACTTAATTAAATTTTAAAAGCCCAAAAGTGAGCCCATATGACATATTTTAATCATACTATCACCTCATGATATTTAAAACACCATTCCGTGGCATTACATGAAGCATTCATGTATACATGGCTCATTAACCAAATTAGGCATGCTGACACAAAATCCCCAAAATTCATAAATGCTTTTAATTCCTTTTGCATGAAACTTTTAAATGGCTCATACATAGCATAACATGGCATGTGCATCATCCCATAGCCATACCAAAGTCAATATTTTCCAAAAGAGGCAAGGGGAGGTGACCCTTCCCTTCTCCCTACTTATCAAATTTCCCTCACTCTTAAGCTATCAAATCTCCTCCCCAAACTTCAAAACCAGCCATCTAAGCTCACCCAAACCTCTCCAATGACTTCAAGACCGGCTCCAATCACTTTGGGCAAAGATCTAGCCTTTGGACCAAGGGCTAAACCCAAGTTAGCCTCACTTAACTCAAATCCCAAATATCCATTAAATCTCTACCCTAAAGCGATCAAATACTCATGTTGATTCCACCACTCAACCTCTCTGGCATCCCTGAACTTTTGCCTGACTTGACCTTGGCTGGACAGCCACCCCAGTTGCCGGAAAAGACCAGGCCGAGAGGCTTAGGTGGATTCAAAAATTCAAAATCAATTTGCTGCGATGTCTCATTCTAATTGGACTCCATGGCTCTTCTTCTTCTCCCCTAGGCAGCTGATCTCAGCCCTTAATTGCCCCTGGGAAGCCCTCTAGCCCTGCCTATTTAAAACACCACACCTCTCTGCCATGAGAGGTATTGAACCTAACCTTAAGGAAACTCTACCAAAAATCACTCCAGAGCTCCTCCTGGCCAAGAGAAGCTCATCCCCACTGTCCTCCTGCCCTGAATCCCGCCAGCTGAGCCTAATTTCTCAGCAAAAAATCAGGCCAGAAACAGGACACTCCACAATTCTCCATCAAACTCAAATTAACTCCTCTCACACCTTCACCATAAGTAGAGAAGGAGTTCCCCAGTGAAAGCCCCCTCACCAGGCCAGCCATTGCTTTCAGCCTCCAAAGTTTGAAATCGGGCCTGGTCACTTTCATACCTAGACCTTTCACCAGGGCCAGAGGCTTCATCGCTTGGCTTCTCCAACTCCAACGAACGTGCCGAACACATTCAGTTGAGGCTTCACCTCTTGAACCAAGGTATGGATACTCCTCCTCCCCGAGAGCTTCCAGCGATTCTCCATTTAGTTTAGCTTAATTTCATGGCATGTTAACCATATGGATGTGTTCGTCTTCTCAAGAAGAATCCATAGAGCATAAGATATTAGGGTTAGAAAGTCGACGGTCACGGGTGCACACCTATCAGAGATGAAGGCCAGCCGCCGTTGGATCGAGCGTGTATCGAACGAACTGATAAGATGGCGTCAGACGAGGAGATGGAACGTGAACCGCGGACCGCGTGGCAGCTGAGTCGGATGGCGACGCCGAACCAGAAGATGACACGTGGAGTTCGATCCGCTATAGGTTGACGAGGCGCTGAAGTGGATAAGTAGGATATTAGGGATTTTTCTGATTTAATTAAATAGCCAAAACTTAAAAATTTCATATCTTTGCATAGAAAAATCACAAAAATAAAAGAAAAATACCCTCTTGCTCAGTGAACAGAGGAGAATAATGTGAAAAAAGAATTGAGTTATTTTGATGAGTATTATTTTTAATTATTTATTTACTCATTTTGGTATTTCAATTCTCCATTTGCATAGACATTTCACCATGGCATGAGACCATAGGGCTTTTGAAGCCTCTAACTTGGGGAATATTTCCTAAATTTTTCAAGGTCAGAGGCAATCCCTATGAAAAGTTATGTATTTTTCAAGTTCATGACACTATTTTTGATATTTTAATTCCAAAAATTAGCATGTTGATTAGAAAATTCTAGGAAAATTTGGTGAAGTTCCTTTGGACCAGAGGACCATAGGATAATTATAGTTTGAGTTAATTCATTAAGGATAACCCTAATTTGTCTAAATACTCAAAATTGAACTTTAATTAATTAGGAATAATCACACATTAAAATAACTTGAAATCAATTCTCCACTGATCTTTAGGATCAGAGGGACCTCACATAAAAATTTGAAGTCAATTGGAAATGTTTAATACCACTAAATGGATTAATTAAGTCACATAATCAAAATTAAACTTTAAAAATTCATAACTCCAAAAATACATTTCCAAAAATTCACCAAATTGATTTTGGGACTTCTCTGATATCAGAGTAGTCTAAGAAAAATAAAATTGGAATTTTCTAAAAATTTTATTTTTAAGCATATTTTAATATTTTTAATAATTTAAAAATAATAAAAAGCACAAAAATAATAAAAATCATAAAAATGTCATATTTGGTCCCCCAATCACTTAGGAACCAATAAAATAATTTTCCTAAGTCTCTAGGTTAAGATATTTAATTTCAAAGCCTTAAAACAATTTTTGAATTAAAAAAATGTATTTTTTTAGCCTTCCCACTAAATTAGTTCTAATAAATCAAAGAAAAATCATAAAAATGTAAAATTTGTTTCTCTGACTTTCTTGAGGTCAGAGGGATTTTTAGAAAATATAAAATCCATTTTTCAATTTTTATTTTATTTTATAATTAATTAACACTCCAAAAATTTAAAATAATTATAATAAATAAAATATAATTTTAAAAATCACCAAAATTGGTCCAAGTGGTCCTCTGGTTATTAGAAATATTCCATAATTTTCTTAAGAATAGAAACTTTACCTTAGTCATATTGGTGAATTTTCTTTGAAAACCCCTATTTTCCATTAAAAATAATTATATAAATAAATTAAATTCAGAAAAATCACATTTTCTCCTCTTGTGTCTTAATTGACATGTGAGTGAAGTGGCATAAAAATTTTAAGTTCATTTAAACTTAATTTAATGAGTTATAAAATAAATAAGCTTAAAGGGGCCTAAAGGTAATTATAAGATTTTAACCCCTAATTAAAACTTTAGGTTTAATCAAAATTGGGGAAAAATATCTGAATTTAATTTTCTCTTAGATGATTGAAACTTTGGGAAATCAAGGGGTAGGAACCCATTAATCATTTTAATAAACCAAAAATGAAACTTTAATTAATTAAATAATTTAAATTTTGGAAGATTAATTAAAATTGGATTATTAAAATGGGGATATAATTTAATAGGACACTGATTCTTTAATTTAATAATCCTCAAATAAATCACTTAATAATATTTAACTCTTAAACTTAAGAGGATAAGTGGAATTAATAATTAAATGATTAAAAGTAAATAATTCTTAATTAAATTAAAACTTAAATCATTAACTAATTTAATAATTGATTAAAGCTAAAATTTTAAATAATTAAAAAGTAAATTAAAATATTTGAAGCTAATTTAAAATCATTTCAAAACAAACTTAAATCAAATTTGCAAATTTTAAATAATTTTAAGACAACTTACCTTAAAACATAATGTAATAATTAAATTAATTAATATAATTAATCCAAATTAAATCACCAAAATTTAATAAATAATTTGAACACCTCTTTTGACCTAAGTTAATCTAAAAAATTAAATTAACATAAAATTTTGATATCATTTATAAAAGGTTTAACTTAAATGAATCAAACACCATTCTAAACTTAAAATCATTGATTAAAATTTCATAATTAAATGACATTAAAGTAAATCATCAACTTTAACTTCAAATCATTAAAATCTTTAACAAATTAACTTGCCCCTAAAAGCTTTAAATTATTATAACTATTAAATGAGGCGTTAAGTGAAAAGTCACTACACTCATAGGATAATCAAATATCCTAAGTTCACTGAGCAAGGGAACAAAACTTAACTAAACCCTTGGATGATTAATTCACCAGTGTAATTAAATTCACATGGACTCAAAACTGTCCTAGAGGTATTGAAAAGATGTTTAGGATTTGTTCTAAGCACTTCCCCAATACGATGGGTAGTTTTAAAGAACAATTGAACTTAACTGTTCTTTGGTGAAGAAAACCATCCTTAACCAAAATTAAGAACCTAGACGTCATAAGAAATGACTAGCTATAGGATAGGATTCTGGTAGACAACCAAAACCCTTCCTTTAGTCTTTAACTAGGTACTTGTTGAAATATTTAATATGTGTTTTAAAGTGTAGCTTGGAATGACGGGAAGACCCTCCAGGTACGCTTTTATGTTATTGCAATTTACTTTATTGAATCTTCTTTACCTACACTGCGCTTTACTTTTCTTGCATGATAAACAAGACTGTTGCATAAAAACCAAAACCTTTAGGATAGTCCCTGAATTGAAACCAAAACTAAATTAAAAGTCACTACAAGATAAAATCCACCACCATAACATTCAAAATATAAAACAAATGAAAATTTAATCACAAATAGAATAACAAAACTACAACTTTAACTAAATTAAAACATCTTGTTGGATGATCGGGAATACCTCAGATGATGTAACCTACGTGTTGCTAACGGGATTTCCCACAGTCTAAATGAAAGTATGGAACTCATTCAGTTGAGTTTAGCTAATTCATTTGGACTAAGTGAATCCGATAAAAATAACAATGCTGGAAGGATGGAACCGTGAGATCTTAATCGGTGTTGTTATAATTAACTTTAATATTTTCCTAATAAAACATTAAAGACTTTTGAACTTTAAGACTCTTCTAAACCAAAACACTTTTCTCATCTCCTGATTTTCACCTTCTAAAACTAAACCTCTGCAACAACTAGGAGTTTGGAGCATAGTGGGCAGCACGGCCATCTTCGTCAGCAAAACTTGTGTCTACATCAGCTAAACCTTTCTTAGAATTAAATAACCAAGCCATAGGATTTCGAGGTAGTTTGCCTAGTGCAACATAAATCCTAAACTTTCGTTAGGCATTTACATGTTCATGTTATGCAAATTAAGCCCTAACCGGTCTTAGGACTCCGAGGTAGTCGTTCGGTACTACATAAACCCTCACATCTTCGAGGCTATTTGTGTGATTGTATCATACGAATATAAGTCCTAATTAACTAAAATTGGCAGGATTGAAGCATTAAATAAATTCTCAAATTGAAGCCAAACAATAAGATAGTTTAGGAAGTTGCCAAGATTCTTCTTGGATCTCCAGCTTCTCCTACCTCTCTTCCATTGGACTCCAAAATAAACTATTCCAAATTTGAGCTAACCCCTTTTGAAATTCTAAAATTCAATCCTTTGAAAACTTAAAACTTTGAAAATCTTGAGAGCAAAACCACTGATCATTATCGAGAGTTTTCTTAAATGATTCCCGTCATTTAAGATATAATTAACTATAGGGGCTTGCCCTTATAGGGAACTTTAAGAACCCAGGTAATATAAACCCTGCTTAATTAATTTATATTAAGTAGGGGAACTTGTCAGCTTATAAAATTGGTTCACAGACCAAACGGATATCACAAATCTTCTAGTTTGTTTAATCGAGCCCCATCATCAAGCAGTGTGTCTATTCTTCGTGGTAGATATATGGTTTGTGGTGTGGTGCTCGTTTATATAATCTATTTGGGATGTGAGAGTGGTTTGATTTCATATCTTAAAATTTTCAAACTTAAAATTATTTTCAAAATCAAATACTACTTTTCAAATTATATATTTAAAATAAATTTAAAATTCGCCGACAACTTCTGTAGGCGACCACTTTTTAAAATCCAACACATAACCTAAAAATATGCTGACAACTTCTGGCGACTCCACTGGGGACTAGTTCCTCTCTCCATTTTAATCAGATGGTTTTGATTTCATAAATTGGTAGTAAGTTCATGCCCCTAGTGGATCAAACTACCATTCTTCCGTTGACATGTCTTGTTCATTTCCATCTTGAACAAGTATGATCAACTCTTCTTGGATTTTGGAGCCACTATTTAGACACTCCTAAACAGAGAGGTTCTGAAATCCTCCTTTTGTTACCTCTCCGAAGAGGCGAGGTAGACCCCCAATAGGTGTTAGCTTAGGAGTGGTCCTTTGAGTTGAGAAATCCTACGAGATTTTCCCTTCCTTTCTAAGCTTTGGATTGGGTCCTTACCCTCTCTAATCTCCTCTCATTTTTAACGAATAAACTAACTTCCTAACAAACAAACTCTTTTCTAAATCGTAAATGCATAAATAAAACTTAAATAAATTGTGTTCGGACTCTTCAATTTCTTTCTTTTCGTCCTAACGAAGGAAGCATAATTCAGGACTGATAATCAAAACTTGCCTTGCAGAAGATGTCTGCCCCGAAGATGATTTTCTCCTTTACCAATGGACTTGACTTAGCTGTCTACAAGGATTAACTTCCTGACAATGGAATCATCCGTTTTGGACAAGGGTTCGATAACACGGACGTTAAGTTTGTCGATGTTACTCTTTTCACACTGATGAACAAAGTGCCTGAGACTGAGGAGCCTATGATTGAGTTTAACCTGAAGTCAACTCAAGAGTTCCCTCCCCTGCAGAGGGCCCCAGTTGAAAGAAACACTGCTGTCCACAAGAGGTTGACTGCTACCTCCATAACTGTCGTCTCTACCCGCACCGGTCTAGTCATTACTGCACCTACCCCGGTTCCCGCCAAACTGAAAGGAAAGGAAGTACAAGTCAGTTATAAGTCTGTCACCGTGGAGGGTTCAAACTTCGCTGCGATACCGTCTATTTTCAAGATTGGGTCCAGTTCAAGAGTTGCACCCCTAACTCGGACTCAAATGAGAAATAGAAGCAGAAGAATATCCAGGATTGAGAATGCCAAAGCTACTGAAGTTGCTTTTCTAGAAGAAATTTCTGAGGAAAGAGAAGAACTGCCTGAGTATAGAAATTCTTGAGGAAAGAGAAGAACTGCCTGAGTATATACCTCTGTTGGAAGAGAGTAGGTTTCACCCTCTCTCTGCTGCATCGGATGAAGAAGATGTCCGAAGGATTGCCGCTACACTACGCCGACCTGCATACTATAGTAACTGCAAAAGGAAAAGGGTCAAGACTACTCCATTTGCTCGGCTACAAGCCGTGATAGAAAAATTGGCAAAGAAAGAAAGATGCCCTGTGTCAGAAATCCTAAGAAGAATGGGATGAGTGCCAGCTAGATCCTGCCTCAGACTACGAGTAGAGCCTGTCACTGCCGTAGAGAAACCAAGGAAGAAAATGAGACCTAGTTAACCTGTTGTTGTATCGGGCCATCACATTAGGGAGGACACCACCTACCAGCATGTAGCCGACGACCGTCCGGTCCTAGGCCTTCTGCTGCAAGAAGGATGGTGTGACGACCTATTACTACCGAACCAAGACCAACACAATGTCCTAAGAAGAAAATCCTCGTCAAAGAGCCTGAATCAGAAGAAAGTGCTACTGCAATAAAAGAAACTCCCGGAAAAGAAGTTCAACAACCATCACACGACAACCACGATACCGTCTGGAAGAGACCCCTTAAGGATGGTATAGGAAAGCTAAGGATGGATATCCGTTGGTTGGCAAAAGAAAGAGGAGAAAATTTAGAAAATGAAGTTGATTCATCAGAGTTCATGGATGAAGAGTATACTGAAGTCAACATGGTTGAAACACGAGCATCGTTAGCCTCGCAGGGTGCTCCGGCAGCTACGGAAAGAGATGAACCAGAATTGATGAGAGCACAGCTTCGGGAAAGAGATGACACAATTTCCCAGATGGCTAGGAGGATGGAAGAGATGACTGCTACTTTAGCCACTCTCCAAATTTAGGTACAACCTCAGAAAGAAACACCCCCATAAATCATCCATATTGCATATGGAGGAAAAGAGATCACATCCCTCAACGGAGACAAGCCTCCAAAAAAAGATTCTGCACAGAATATTATTCCCGAAAAGGACATCAAAAACATGATAGAACAACAGGTGCGTAGCAAAATCCAAGAGTGGAGCATCTATTCAGACGGGTAGACCTTACCTGGAAGAATTTGATGCCGTCTAATACCCAAAAGGCTTCGTACCACCTCTGTTTAAGACTTTTGATGGAACCGGAAACCCCCGGCAGCATGTCGCACATTTTCGTGCTAGTTGCTGCAATGCCGGTGGGAGTGACGCCTTAATCTTTCGACAATTCGTCATCAGTTTGTTAGGGATCGCCTTCGACGGGTATGCAGAATTACCGAATGGATCAGTCAAGACTTTTGTAGAATTGGAAAATCTCTTCGTTAAGTGGTTTGCCGAAGCTCAGCACCACATCAACATCAGTGATCTAGTGGTGGAGTGATAGAAACAGAACGAAACTTTGGTGGATTACATACTTTGATAGAGGAACCTGAGCATGAAGTGTGAACCACAGCTTCAGGAACAACATGCGGTCGGTATCTTGCCTAAAAGTATCCATGGCCCGATAGCACTTCTCCTTAAGGGATTCACCATTAAGACTTTTGAGAAATCGCTTAGTAAGGCCAGGAGCTTGCAGGAGGAAGCAAAACAGCTAAGTTTTATCGATAAGACCAATAAGTAGAAGCCTGTGAAAGCTTTCGAGAAGAAATCTAGGATCGTCGTAGCAGTGGACAAAGGTAAGCAACCAGTGCAAATACAGCCAGAGCGACCGCATCCAAGTTATCAACCACCGCAATAGACTTATCAACACCCTCAACAGAATTATCAGCCTCAGCAGAGTTTTCAGCCTCGACCGAGTTATCAGTCGCCGCAGTATGATCGGTAGCTGCCTCGTCCGCTCCGTCCCCTGAAGGAACTTTTGAACAAAGAATACCCCTTCAAGACTGAGGAAATGGCCAAGATGTCTCGCAGTTTGATGAAGACGCCTGACTTTCAGTTGCCAGGGCCCAGGAAACCCGAGGAAGTCGACAAGAAGGATCATCCCAACTGCTCTCCCTACCATAGGATGCTCGGACATAAGGTCGAAGACTGCTTCACCTTCAAGAACTGGCTGGAAGATAATCTTCAGAGAGGGAACACAATGATCCCAAAGGAATACATGAAGGAACCCCAAAAAGTAGGTGCCGTCAATGTTATTTCGACGGATCCTATTGTTCCTATCGACCTGTACAGACCAACGATGGATGGAATACAGTTTGGACGAAGTCATCAAAGAAAATTTTGGATCACATTCAGACCGCTTCGGTGCGCGCTTCAACTCAAAGTTTGAAACCTGCAAAGCTGGCACTATCGCTAGCGATTGAAGAACTGCCCCAGGAGGAGGAGAAGATCGTGGAAGAAGAGAAGACTGAGGTTTCGGAAGGTAGACTAGGGGCTGCTTTTCCTAGGATGGTTGTTTCTGATTCGGGGGAGAAATTCCTCGAACCTCTGACTCTATATGATTATTTGCTCACCCCGGCGGGATCTTATAATGATAAGAGTTATGGTGTTGGCTACATTTTGACTGTTTCTAACAATTACGTAACTAACGACAACCAACCTAATCCGAATCTCGATTTCGATACGAATAATGATTCTCAAATCATACAAAACGTAGATAACCACGACAAAGAGGAGGACATTTACAAGGATGTCTACAAAAGTTCAGTAAGTGACGAGTCTATTTATGAATTCTGAGGAGCTCCGATCATGATACAGTTAGAACTATCAGACGCCGAGGCAACTTCAGAAGAGCCAGTCGTTCCGATTCAAGAGGAGACACCGGTAGATTCAGAGGAAATTACCAAAGTCAATCTGAGAAGCAGAAATGTCCTACCTCTGAGATTGGGTCCAAAGGACAAGGGAAAGCAGGTGGTTACTCAGGAAGAGCCAACGCCAGCAGAAGAATTGCCTGTTCGGGAAGAAATTAAACAGTCTGGTAACAAAGTGGACTATAATGTGCTAGCCCATCTTAGGAAGCTACCGGCCAAACTGAGCATCTACGATGCTCTGATCCTGTCAAAGGAGATGAGAAAATCTTCGGTCAAGGTCTTGCTCGATCCGTAAATTTGCTTAGCTCAAATGGCCGGTAATTCCTTCGACGAGGTTTGCTCATTAAAAGGACAGCGCGGTGTTACCTTCACGGACGATGATTTACTACTTGGAACAGCAGATCACAACCGATCGTTGTACATTTTGGTCAGTATTGGAAAGTTCACACTCTCCAGGGTGCTAGTTGATCTAGGAGCATCAATTAATATGATGAACCTTCAAACTCTAGCCTATTTAGAGATTGATGCCCGTGATCTCGAGGCAGACAAAATGATGCTAAGAGGCTTCAACCAGAAAGGAGGAAGAGCTCTTGCATCGATAACACTGTTAATGAAGATCGGTAGCCAAGACAACCGTAATGTTCAACATAATTTATTCTGAGACATCATTCAACACTCTACTGGGCCAGCTGTGGATCCATGACAACTGGATGGTACCGTCATCTCTACACCAGTGTATAATGTACTATGGAGGAGGACAAGAACAGCCGGCCGTGGATCCATGACAACCGGATGGTACCGTCGTCTCTAGACCAGTGTATAAAGTACTATGGAGAAGAACAAGAACAGTGTATCAAAGGTGATTTGCAACCATTCTCCGTGCATGAAATTGGATTCCACATCTTCAAAGAAAACTATCTTCTCCAAAAATGGCATACCAAATCAAGAAAAAGAAGCACAAGACGATAAAGAGCCTGAAATTCTTGTTCAACAGTTACTCACCACTCCCTTACGGCGAGATGGTGAAGGTTTCTCCAGAATTCGCACCCGAGGTCGAGGAAGAAACGGTGGAACAGTTGAACAGTTGAACAGAAGAAACCAGTCATCGATGTTGATCGGGAGAATAGCTTTGAAGAAGAAGAAGAATCAAGAAAGAAGCAGTAACAGTAAACCAAAGGAAACCCCAATTTAAGATCTCTCTCAAAGACGAAAAGAATGAAGAGTACAAAGCAATGTACGAGAAGATAAACCATTATGTACATACTATGACCCTGACCCCGATACATTCTAATAAGGTGGAGGGTATGGTGGTCAAAGAGGTACATGGTGGTGGTACTAAACCGATCAAATTCTACCGTGGTGCTTCTTCTTCCAAAACTAAAAATGATGTACAATTCGAAGATGTAACTTCTTCTGAATTAATGGAATTGCCTTTTGAGTGGTATTCTCTCTATGTTCAAAATTTAATTCATCATGTTATTTTGCCTAAGCAATGGTCAAAAGGACTATCACAAAGCTTTGAAAAGCTACGGAACAACGGTAGTCGGCCTCCCAACTCAAAACATGGTCTAGGATTCAGCACAGTAGGATCAATTGATGATACAGGATTTTGCTTGGTTGTCACCTGTGAGACTAATGAAGATTGCTTGGAAACTTCAGAAAATCTTGAAGATCTACCAATCGGAGACGCTCCGCCAGAATTTGAAGAGGAAATTAAATCCACAATAAACGAGTTAAAGGAAGTTAACTTAGGTACTAGCGAAGAGCCTAGACCAACTTTTGTTAGCTCCTTACTCAACAAAGAAGACTCCGAAGAAATAGTCAAGCTATTAATAGAATGCAAGGACTATTTTGCTTGGGGTTACGATGAAATGCCGGGATTAGCTCCAGAGGTCACAGTTCACAGACTAGGAGTGGATCACACTGCCGTTCCAGTCAAACAAGCTTCCAAAAGAAATGCATCTAGAGATTGAACAACAAGTAATAGCTGAAGTTAAGAAGCTAATATATGCTAAATTTGTCCTTGAAGAACAATACCCAACTTGGTTAGCCAATTTGGTACCAGTCAGAAAGAAGAATGGTCTGATCAGAATGTGCGTGGATTTCAGAAACTTGAATAAGGCATGCCTGAAAGATGAATTTCTGCTACCAATTCACGAACTAATGATATACATCGCTTCAACACATGAAATCTTCTCATTCATGGATGGATCGTCAGGATACAACCAGATAAAGATGGCAACAGAAGGCGAAAAGCTTACAGCCTTCAGAATGCCCATCAGAATATACTGCTACACAGTGATGCCTTTTGGATTGAAGAACGCAGGAGCAACTTACCAAAGAGCGACAAAGATTTTTGATGATCTCATTCACAACCAAGTCGAGTGCTACGTGGACGATGTAGTCATCAAAATCAAACTGAAGGAAGATCACCTGTATGATTTGAGAATTGTTTTCGAGCGATTAAGACAATTTAACCTTAAGATGAATCCCTTGAAATGTGCCTTCGGCGTCACCTCTGGGAAATTCTTAGGATTTGTTGTACGACATCGCAAAATTGAAATTGATCCAGAGAACATTAAAGCTATCTTAGAAATTCCGCTTCCCAAAACTTTAAAACAACTACGATCTTTTCAAGGGAAGTTGGCATATCTTCGACGCTTTATCTCAAATTTGTCAGGAAGATGTCAGCCCTTCTCGGCATCAGTTAAAAAGGATGCCAAATTCCTTTAGGAAGAGAAATGCCAGCGGGCCTTCGAGGACATTAAGAAATATCTAATGACACCTCCTGTATTAGCAGCCCCCCAGTCTCAGGTAGACTGTTAATACTTTATACCGCGGCTTTAGACGACTCCCTTGGAGCCCTGCTAGCCCAGGTCAATGATGAGGGTAAAGAAAACACACTCTATTACCTGAGTCGTCGCCTAATTCTGACGGAAGTGAAGTACCCTTCAATTGAGAAGCATTGTTTGGCCCTGATCTTCACTCTCAAAAGCTCAGGCATTACATGCTTTCTCATAAGGTCAACCTTATTTCGAAAGTTAATCCGTTGCAATATTTAATGACCCGCCCGACGCTTTCTGGCAGACTTGCCAGGTGGTCTATGATACTATTGCAATTCGATATAACTTTTGTTCCTCTTTGTGCCGTAAAAGGAAAAGTCCTAGCAGACTTCCTCGCAGCACATCCATTGCCGGCAGATTCGCCTCTCAATGACGACTTACCAGACGAGTAGATAATGAGCTTACATGATCCTGATGATCAGCGTTGGGAATTGTACTTTGATGGAGCATCTTCAGCACAAAAAGGCAGAGAATCACAATGGATAGTGCCCGGTAAGGCAGGAAACGAACTAATCTTTATAATACCGGAGCGGGGGATGTTAAGATACTCCTACCACCTAACAGAACCGTGTACAAATAACGAAGCAGAAACGAGGCCCTCATAACTTGATTGGAATTAACCATTCAGATGGGTATAACAGATATCAACATGTACGGAGATTCACAGTTGATCATTCAACAGATTGTCGGACAGTACAGAATTCTGAAACCAAGGCTCGAGCAGTACTTTTAGTATGCCATGAAACTATTAGAGAAAATTCTGAATGTAATAATCTACAAGATTCCTAGAAAAGAAAATGCTCTTGCAGCTGCGTTAGCCCACCTTGCAAAAGAGTTTGCTCTCGCTACAGGATGAATCAATTGAAGTGTCCGTTCGTGGACGACGAGTTCTCTAGCGACTCAAGCATAGATACAATACACAGATCAGAAGAGGAAGAAGAATCAGTTGCAACAGTAACAGAAAATGCAGAAGATTGGTGGCAGCCATTAATAGATTATCTGCAAACAGAAAACCTACCGGACGATAAGTCGTTAGCCCATCAAATCAAGAAAAGAACTCTGTCTTACGCATTAATAAACAATACCTTATACAGAAGGTCTTTTGATAAAATGTGGCTAAGGAGCCTGAGCGGGTCTAAAGCACGTGAAATTATTAAAGAGGTCTATTCAGGACTCGTGGCGCTCATCAGTCAGGTCCGAAGATGAAATTGAAAATTAAAAGACTAGGGTACTACTGGCCCTCAATGATGACCGACTGTATGAAAGTTGCCAAAAGCTGTCACCAGTGCCAAGTGCATGGAGTGGTTCTACATCAACCTCCAAATGTGCTACATCCGATAATCACGTCGTGGCCATTTGAGTGTTGGGGCACGTATATAGTGGGTCCGATAACCGCCTTCTTCAAGAGGACATCGTTTCATTCTCGCAGACTACGGATTACTTTTCCAAGTGGCGAGCGTACCGCTCAAAGAAGTGAAGGCACATCACGTGCTACGCTTCTTCAAGAATCGGTCGTCTACCGCTCGGGTACCGTGCAGAATCATTTCAGATAATGGGTCTACATTCAGAAGTATGAAGATCAACAATTTTGTCAGAAGGCACAGGATTGACTGGCGTTATTCAACGATCTACTACCCAAGAGCAAATGGCTTGGCCGAGGCTTTTAATAAAACTCTCATCCAAATCTTAAAGAAAACCTTGGATGACAACAAAAGAAATTGGCACGAGAAGTTGTTGGAAGCCTTATGGGCCTTCAGAACAACTTTCAGGACTCCTACTCAGTCTACGCCCTACGCTCTAGTGTACGGGTCCAAGGCAGTTCTACCCTTGGAAGTTCAGCTCCCATCACTCAGAATTGCAGTTGTGGAGAAGATCACTACAGAAGAAAATGCCAAATTACGACTGGAAGAATTGGAAAACTTGAAGGATAACGACTTGCAGCGCAACAGAATCTGGAACTGTATCAAGCTAAGATGATCCAGACCCACGACAAACGGGTCCGCCCAAGGACATTCAAATTCGGTGACTTGGTTATAGTTCTCAAGAGACCTATTCTTGCACACCTCAAGATAGGAGGTAAATTTGAACCGATTTGGGAGGGGCCGTTCGTGGTTGAGACAGTCTATTCAGGAGGTTCTTTCCAGCTTGTGAATTACTGTGGAGAACGATTTATGCTTCCAATCAATAGATGATATTAGAAGAAGTATTACACAACCTGATATTTCGAAGAATGAAATTTTATTCCTACAAGCACGGGTAGAGTAATCACTTATAACTGGGTCCGAACCCGAAGTAAAATGAAAAAGAAAATGAATGATAAAAAATCATCGAAAGAAAAAAAATGTGTGAAAGGAAAACATATGCAACTGAAGTAATGATAAAATCTTGATTCTTCCTTTCAGAACAAGCTCACTCCTGATCTTTTCTTATCTTCTCGTACTCTTATAAAATTTAAAATAATTAAATAAGAATTTTTCATTAATAAGTAAATTTTCTTATTGTTCTCGTCCTGAGTACAGCCCCTGATCCTTTCCTTGTTTTCTTTTTAGAGAAATGTCGAACGGGCGGTTGTTCCCTAACTTTGGCGTAAGTCTTGCACTTAACAAAGAAGAGCTGAAAGCTGATGCTGTGATAGAGGTTGGCTCGGACCTTACACAGCTGGAGTTGGAATATGAGGAAACTGCTTGGACTGCTGTGGATCCCGAGCAGTTCTGTAGGAAGATAGTGATGAGGCTTAACAAGAAGGCTCCCCAAGCTGCAAAGAAGAAGAGGAAGATCAATGTGATCTAGGAGAACAAGATGAAATCAGTGATAACGTCTGCAGGAGGAAAGCTTGTCAATGCTGCTCCTACCGAGATTCAGGGAGAGAGGAGAGCCACCCTGACCCCAACTCAGAGAAGAAACAAGAATCGCCGTATCGCCAAGATACTGAAGAAATTAACAGAAGAGCAAAACAAGGAAGAAACCCCGACGGCCGTAGCAGTTGCCCCAAGGAGGCCAGTCCTCAGGAGCACCATAGCAGAGGTTGTTCCGGAGGAGGTTACTACAGAGCCTACACCTAAGATAGTGAAGATTCCAGGAGAGCGTGACAGTGTGGAGCCATATATCCCACAATACATTAATAGACCCACAGCTGCAGATAATTTCAGAGCACGAACTGGAGATGATCCAGAGGGTGCAGAAGCAGAATTTTGAATACTTTCAGAGAATCAGAGGCAGATATGTCAACATCCTAGAAGGACTAGAGTTACATACATATGTTTTCTCTCACTACTAGCAGAGTGAGATTGTAGACTATGTCAATGAGCTGAAGAAACAAGGTTGTGTGGACGATTACGTAGCAGGACCTACTCCGAGTCAAAGAAATGGAAAAGAGGTAAGGGGAGGATTACTATTCAATTCAGATGCTGTTACAACTTCACTGATGACAAGAAATGAAATCCGCCAGGGATACTCTGCTACGATGAAGTGGATCCAATGCCAATTTTAATTAGGAAAATGATAAAAAGGATGGTGGCTTGGCGAGTCTTATCCGCTGATTACATACTGAACAGCTGTATTATCAACATCTATGTAGAAGGAGACTGCATTCCACCTCACATAGATCATCATGATTTTTTAGGGCCCTTTTGTACCATTTCCTTCATCAACCAATGCTACATTATGTTCGGGACAGAACTCCGGATAGTTAGTCCCGGAGAATTTCAAGGGCCAGTGGAGATACCTCTACCGGTAGGCTTTGTTCTCGTCCTACATGGAAATGGTGTAGATGTAGCAAAGCACTGCATACCGAGAGTTCCCTACGAGCGAGTCTCCATCACTTTCAGGAGGATAGATGAGAGTAAAATTCTGGTCTACTTCCAGCCAGATCCAGAACTAGAAAATTTTGTAGCCCTACGAGCTGTAGGCTACATAGTAGTAGCACACCTCTAAAATACACTTACGTGGGATTCCCCTCTGGAAAGTGGCTTAGAAGGTGATTTTATTACTTGTGTAGTTTACTCTTCAGACATGGATGAATCGAACAGACAGTTTTGTCAGAGTACACGAAGATATCAGTGCAGTCTGTGTTCAGATATATATATATGAACTTTTGTAAAAGTTTGTTTTCAGAAAGATGCCATCATAAATGTTTTGATGGAATCACCTGATGTATCTTTGACATTTTAATGGAAGTGAACTTTGTACTTTGCCTTTAGTTTTGTGCAATTTACTGCAAATTCCACCAGATCTGAGTTTAACTCGATTTAAAAAAAGTTGGACGAAGAACGATTAGAATGAAATAATAACAACAAAGTAAAATTTGAATTCAAAGTCTGAATAAAACACAAACCAAAACTCAAAACAAATTAACTTAAAACTTCAAGATGTGAACTAAGAAAATCAATGAAAATCCGAATCAAAGTGAAATTTCAATCGAAAATGAAAATTTAAAAAAAAATCATCAAATCACTAAGAAGCAATGAATAATGAAAACGAAGCTCCGAATCCGATATCCTTAGCCTCCAGCTGTTTCGAAATCTTTTTGACTCTCTGCGATTTCTCCCCTCTTTTGAGAAGGTCGCTGAGTCTACTGACACAGAACCACGAGATCCTCGATTTGGTTCTGATGGCGTGGATTCGCTTCCATCGCAAAACTTTCAAACTTTGATGAAATCCTTCAGGACGTGAAACACTTTCATGTCCCATTCCAATCTTCTACCGGGCTTCTAATCATTGAAATCTTCATGAATCAATCGTCAACCTTCCGAGACTAGTACCTAACTTCCAGTTCTCACCCTTTCGGGGCCAGTACCTAACATCCAGTTCCCTCTCTTTCGAGGTCAGTTCCTAACTTCCGACTCTCTTCCGAGACTGGTACCTAACTTCTAGTTCTCACCCTTTCGAGACTGGTACCTTAATTCCAGTTCTCTCCTTTCGAGGTTGATACCTAAATTCCGACTCTCTTTTCGAGATCGATACCTAAATTTTGATTCTCTTTCGAGACAAGTACCTAAATTCCAGTTCTCTCCTTTCGAGGTCGGTACCTAAATTCTGACTCTCTTTTCGAGATCGATACCTAAATTTTGATTCTCTTTCGAGACTGGTACCTAAATTTCAATTCTCTCCTTTCGAGGTCGGTACCTAAATTCCGACTCTCTTTTCGAGATCGATACCTAAATTTCGATTCTCTTTTGAGACTGGTACCTAAATTCTAATTCTCTCCTTTCGAGGTCGGTACCCAAATTCTGACTCTCTTTTTGGGATTGATACTTAAATTTCAATTCTCACTCTTTCGAGATCAGTACCTAAGTTCGGATTCTCACCCTTTGTGAGGTCGGTACTTAAATTCTGATTCTCTCTCCGAGGCTGGTACTTAAATTTCGGTCCTCATCCCTTTCGATCAGTACCTAAATTCTAATCTTCTTTCTGAGGTTGGAGCCTAAATTCCAACTCTCTTCGTCGAGACTAGAGCCTAAATTCTAGTTCTCTTTCAAATTCTGAGGTTAGAACCTAGGTTCCGATTCTCATTCCAAATTCTGAATCTCAATGAAATCCACCTTGAAATCAATCTTAAATCGAACTTTAACTAAAATTGAAACTCAAATAAATTTGAAAATCAAACTTAAAATTTGAAATAAAAATGAAACGATTCTAAAATCTGGTCTCTCCAGATCTTGTGAGTTGGAATCCATCTCATTTTTCCCCAGCGAGAGTTCGGGAATCTTCAGTTTTGGAGATTTACCCGACACTCCCAGCAGAAATTTTCTACGCTTTATTCTAAGTGTGTCACTTAGACGTCTGTGTTGGTTTTGTTGATCTCTTCGGCCAACGCCAATACACGCGGTGTGCTTGGTTAGCACACCACACCTATTGGGGGTCCATTTGTTGACCTCAATTTTGGTGAGGTCTTTTCTCTCCTTAGTGCTTCTTAGGATCTAGCCATAAGGTTTCTCATCGACTATCCTAGAGGACTAGAATCGGGACCCACCCTTTAGCAATTCAGCCTACTTCGACTCCTCTCGGGATCCCACTTGGATGGTCAGCAAACCTCTAAATCACCTTGGAAGGTTAAAATCACCATATGGGCAATCAATAGTGAGTTCCTATAGGATTGTTTGGATTTAGGGTGACCCTGGGTGCCCTGAGCTTCTCTTGCACACACACACACACTCCTAAGCCATTTTACCCTTTAACCCTAAACTTTGAAATTTGACCCTTTCACCCTTTAAGAAACTCACAAAATTGAACTAAAGCCACTGATCTTTGATTAAGATGGCTAAGGTCATTATGTGAAGAATCATAAAGTGGTTACCATTTGTCTAAGTTTGGTCCTAAAGTGGTTAGACTTGGTTGAGATCCATAAGCCCACCCCTATAGCCATGAGCCTACCCCAAATCTCTCCAAAAATTTTCAAAAATTACCCAAAGTTCCCAAAACTCCTAAAAATCATTTCAAAACAATCCCCACCTTTTAAATTCACCAAAATACCCTAATACCCTCCAAATAACCTCTTGATACCCTTAAATAACCTTTTGACCCAAAATTCCCAGAAAATTCCATAAAATCCCAAATATTCCCAATTTCATTTTATTCAACTACACCATGGGCCAATTTTGTCAATTTAGCCCATTTTTGCCAAAATCCTCAATTTGACTCAATCCTAACCCAAGTGGACCCAATGTTAAACCAAACTAGCCCAATTGATCCCAATTTTGATCACTTTCAATCCTAAACTTCAATTCAATATTCTTAATACTAATTTCAACCAAAACCAAGCCCAATTTGATTCACATTTGAATTCAGTACTCAAGACCCCAATTTTTGCCCTAAATTACCCATGAACCCAAACATACCCAAATCCAATCCAAATCAACTTAAATTTTCTTCAAAATTGCCCTAAAACTTACCTAACACATTTCTATACCAAAAACAACATTCATTTGGTCAAAATTTTGACCTAAAACCCTTTTAAAATTCACTTGGACCAAAAGGCCCAATTTTGGCCCATAAGCCCAAATCCCCTTCAAATTGAACCCTATGGCCCATAAAAAATTCCAAAATCAATTTTCAATAAAATTTCAACATATCCAAATCCAATTTCAATCATTTTCAATTCATATTGGTCATTCCATAATTAATCTCAAAATTCTAAATCATCATGTGCATATTAAAGGCCCATACCCTTGTGCATTTTGAAATGCCCACTTAATTAAATTTTAAAAGCCCAAAAGTGAGCCCATATAACATATTTTTATCATACTATCACCTCATGATATTTAAAACACCATTCCATGGCATTACATGAAGCATTGCATGTATACATGGCTCATTAACCAAATTAGGCATGTTGACACAAAATCCCCAAAAATCATAAACGCTTTTAATTCCTTTTGCATGAAACTTTCTAATGGCTCATACATAGCATAACATGGCATGTCCATCATCCCATAGGCATACCAAAGTCAATATTTGCCAAAAGAGGCAAGGGGAGGTGACCCTTCCCTTCTCCCTACTTATCAAATTTCCCTCACTCTTAAGCTATCAAATCTCTTCCCCAAACTTCAAAACCAGCCATCTAAGCTCACCCAAACCTCTCCATGGACTTCAAGACCAGCTCCAATCACTTTGGGCAAAGATCTAGCTTTTGGACCAAGGGCTAAACCCAAGTTAGCCTCACTTAACCCAATTCCCAAATATCCATTATATCTCTACCCTAAAGCCATCAAATACTCAAGTTGATTCCACCACTCAACCTCTATGGCATCCTTGAACTTTTGCTTGACCTGACCTTGGCCGGCCAGCCACCCCAGTTGCCGGAAAACACCAGGCCGAGAGGCTTAGGTGGATTCAACAATTCAAAATCAATTTGTCGAGCTGTCCCATTCCAATTGGACTCGATGGCTCTTCTTCTTCTCCCCTAGGCAGCTGATCCCAGCCCTTAATTGCCCCTAGGAAGCCCTCTAGCCCTGCCTATTTAAAACACCACACCTCTCGGCCATGAGAGGTGCTGAACCTAACCTTAATGAAACTCTGCCAAAAATCACTCCAGAGCTCCTCCTAGCCAAGAGAAGCTCATCCCCACTGTCCTCCTGCCCTGAATCCCCCCAGCTGAGCCCAATTTATCAGCCAAAAATCAGGCCAGAAACATGACACTCCCCAATTCTCCACCAAAATCAAATTAACTCCTCTCACACCTTCACCATAGGTAGAGAAGGAGTTCCCCAGTGAAAGCCCCCTCATCAGTCCATCCATTACTTCCAGCCTCCAAAGTCTCAAATCGGGCCTAGTCACTTTCATACCTATACCTTTCACCAAGGCCAGAGGCTTCATCCCTAGGCTTCTCCAACTCCAACGAACGTGCCAAGCACATTCAGTTGAGGCTTCACCTCCTGAACCAAGGTATGGATACTCCTTCTCCCCGAGAGCTTCCAGCGATTCTCCATTTATTTTTGCTTAATTTCATGGCATGTTAACCGTATGGATGTAATCGTCTTCTTAAGAAAAATCTATAGAGCATAAGAACTTGAAAATCCATTGAGAATCGAGGGAGATATTAGGGTTAGAAAGTCGACGGTCACGGGTGCACACCACTCGGAGACGAAGGCCAGCCGCCGTTGGATCGAGCATGTATCGAACGAACGACTCAGATGGCGTCGGACGTGGAGATGGAACGTGAACCGCTGACCGCGTGGCAGCTGAGTCGGATGGCGGCGTCGAACCAGAAGACGATGCGTGGAGTTCGATCCGCCGTAGGTTAACGCGGCGCCGACGTGGATAAGTAGGAAAATAGGGATTTTTCTGATTTAATTAAATAGCCATAACTTAAAAATTCATATCTTTGCATAAAAAAATCACAAAAATAAAAGGAAAATACTCGCTTGCTCAGTGAACAAAGGAGAATAATGTGAAAAAAGAATTGAGTTATTTTGATGAGTATTTTTATTTTAATTAATTATTTACTCATTTTGGTATTTCAATTCTCCATTTGCATAGATATTTCACCATGGCATGAGACCATAGGGCTTTTGAAGCCTCTAACTTGGGGAATATTTCCTGAATTTTTTAAGGTTAAAGGCCGTCCCTATGACAAGTTATGTATTTTTCAAGTTCATGACACTGTTTTTGATATTTTAATTCCAAAAATTAGCATGTTACTTAGAAAATTCTAGGAAAATTTGGTGAAGTTCCTTAGGGCCAGAGGACCTTAGGATAATTATGGTTTGAGTTAATTCATTAAGGATAATCCCAATTGGCCTAAATACTCAAAAGTGAACTTTAATTAATTAGGATTAATCACACATTAAAATAACTTGAAATCAATTCTCCACTGATCTTTAGGATCAGAGGGACCTCACATAAAAATTTGAAGTTAATTGGAAATGTTTAACCCCACTAAATGGATTAATTAAGCCACATAATCAAAATTAATCTTTAAAAATTCATAACTCCAAAAATACATTTCAAAAAATTCACCAAATTGATTGTGGGACTTCTCTGATATTAGAGGAGTCTAAGAAAAATAAAATTGGAATTTTCTAAAAATTTTCATTTTTAAGCATATTTTAATATTTTTAATAATTAAAAAATAATAAAAATCATAAAAATGTCATATTTGGTCCCCTAATCACTTAGGAACCAATTAAATATTTTTCCTAAGTCTCTAGGTTAAGATATTTAATTTCAAAGCCTTAAAACAATTTTTGAATTAAAAAATATATTTTTTAGCCTTCTTACTAAATTAATTCTAACAAATCAAAGAAAAATCATAAAAATAAAAAATTTATTTCTCTGACTTTCTTGAGGTTAGAGAGATTTTTGGAAAATATAAAATCCATTTTTCAACATTTATTTTATTTTATAATTAATTAACACTCCAAAAACTTAAAATAATTATAATAAATAAAATATAATTTAAAAAATCACCAAAATTGGTCCAACTGGTCCTCTGGTTATTAGGAACATCTCATAATTTCCTTAAGGACAAAAACTTTACCTTGGTCATGTTGGTTAATTTTCTTTGAAAACCCCTATTTTCCATTAAAAATAATTATATAAATAAATTAAATTCAGAAAAATCACATTTTCTCCTCTAATGTCTTAATTGACATGTGAGTGAAGTGGCATAAAAATTTTAAGTTCATTTAAGCTTAATTTAATGAGTTATAAAATAAATAAGCTTAAAGGGGCCTAAAGGTAATTATAAGATTTTAACCCCCAATTAATACTTTAGGTTTAATAAAAATTGGGGAAATATATCTGATTTTAATTTTCTCTTATATGATTGAAAATTTGGGAAATCAAAGGGTAGGAACCCATTAATCACTTTAATAAACAAAAAATGAAACTTTAATTAATTAAATAATTTAAATTTTGAAAGATTAATTAAAATTGGATTATTAAAATGAGGATATAATTTAAGAGGACAATGATTCTTTAATTTAATAATCCCTAAATAAATCACTTAATAATATTTAACTCTTAAACTTAAGAGGATAAGTGGAATTAATAATTAAATGATTAAAAGTAAATTATTTTAAATTAAATTAAAACTTAAATCATTAAATAATTTAATAATTGATTAAAGCTAAAATTTTAAATAATTAATAAGTAAATTAAAATATTTGAAGCTAATTTAAAATCATTTCAAAATAAACTTAAATGAAATTTGCAAATTTTAAATAATTTTAAGACAACTTACCTTAAAACATAATGTAATAATTAAATTAATTAATATAATTAATCCAAATTAAATCGATAGAAATTTAATAAATAATTTGAACACCTCTTTTGACCTAAGTTAATCTAAAAAATTAAATTAACATAAAATTTTGATATCATTTATAAAAGGTTTAACTTAAATGAATCAAACACCATTCTAAACTTAAAATCATTGATTAAAATTTCATAATTAAATCACATTAAAGTAAATCATCAACTTTAACTTCAAATCATTAAATCTTTAACAAATTAAGTTGCCCCTAAAAGCTTTAAATTATTATAACTATTAAATGAGACGTTAAGTGAAAAGTCACTACACTCATAGGATAATCAAATATCCTAAGTTCACTGAGCAAGGGAATAAAACTTAACTAAACCCTTGGATGATTAATTCACCTGTGTAATTAAATTCACTTGGACTCAAACCTGTCCCAGAAGTATTGAAAAGATGTTTAGGATTTGTTCTAAGCACTTCCCCAATACGATGGGTAGTTTTAAACAACAATTGAACTTAATTGTTCTTTGGTGAAGAAAATCATCCTTAACCAAAATCAAGAACCTAGACGTCATAGGAAATGACTAGCTATAGGATTAGGATTCTGGTAGACAACCAAAACCCTTCCTTTAGTCTTTACCTAGGTACTTGTTGAAATATTTAATATGTGTTTTAAAGTGTAGCTTGGAATGATGGGAAGACCCTCCAGGTACGTTTTTATGTTATTGCAATTTTCTTTATTGCATCTTCTTTACCTACACTGCACTTTACTTTTCTTGCATGATAAACAAGACTGTTGCATGAAAACCAAAACCTTTAGGATAGTCCCTGAACTGAAACCAAAACTAAATTAAAAGTCACTACAAGATAAAATCCACCGCCACAACATTCAATATATAAAACAACTCAAAATTTAGTCATAAACAGAACAATAAAAATACAACTTTAACTAAATTAAAACGTCTTGCTGGATGATCGGGAATACCTCGGATGATGTAACCTATGTGTTGCTAACGGGATTTCCCACAGTCTAAATGAAAGTGTGGAACTCATTTAGTTGAGTTTAACAAATTCATCTGGACTAAGTGAATCCGATAAAAATAACGATGCCGGAAGGATGGAACCGTGGGATCTTAACCGATGTTGTTATAATCAACTTTAAGATTTCCCTAATAAAAAATTAAAGACATTTGAACTTTAAGACTCTTCTAAACCAAAACACTTTTCTCATCTCCTGATTTTCACCTTCTAAAACTAAACCTCTGCAACAACAAGGAGCTTGGAGCACCGTGGGTAGCACTACCATCTTCGTCTGTAAAACTTGTGTCTACAACAGCTAAACCTTTCTTAGAATTAAATAACCAAGCCATAGGATTTCGAGGTAGTTTGCCTAGTGCAACATAAATCCTTAACGTTTTGTTAGGCATTTGCATGATCATATTATACAAATTAAGCCCTAACCGGTCTTAGGAATCCGAGGTAGTCTTTCGGTACGACATAAACCCTCACATCTTCGAGGTTATTTGTGTGATTGTGTCATACAAATATAAGTCCTAATTAATTAAAATTTGCAGGATTGAAATATTAAATAAACTCCCAAATTGAGGCCAAACAATAGGATAGTTTGGGAAGTTGCCAAGATTCTTCTTGGATCTCCAGCTTCTCCTACCTCTCTTCCATTGGACTCCAAAATAAACTGTTACAAATTTGAGCTAACCCCTTTTGAAATTCCAAAATTCAATCCTTTGAAAACCTCAAACTTTGAAATTCGTGAGAGCAAAACCACTGATCATTATCGAGAGTTTTCTTAAATGATTCCCGTCATTTAAGATATAATTAACTATAAGGGCTTGCCCTTATAGGGAACTTTAAGAACCCAGGTAATATAAACCCTGCTTAATTCATTTATATTAAGCAGGGGAACTTGTCGGCTTATAAAATTGGTTCACAGACCAAAAGGATATCACAAATCTTCTAGTTTGTTTAATCCAACCCTATCATCAAGCAGTGTGTCTATTCTTCGGGGTAGATACACGGTTTGTGGTGTGGTGCTCGTTTATATAAACTATTTAGGATGTGAGAGCGGTTTGATTTCATATCTTAAAATTATTTTTAAAATCAAATACTACTTTTCAAATTATATATTTAAATTAAATTTAAAATTTGCCGACAACATCTGTAGGCGACCCCTTTTTAAAATCCAACACATAACCTAAAAATATGCCGACAGAGGGCGCTGTCGGCAAGCCTTTCGGTCATATTTTGGCCTTCTCGGGAAAATCCCACCGTCGGCGGGCTCGAGGCCGCCGTCGGTGAGATTCCTGCGCAGCTCCACCGTTTCGCTCCGTTTGGCTCCGTTTTAGCTCTGATTCACCCCGTTTCAGTTGCGTTGCGTTCGTAACTGATAGCCCTACAAAATAAACATAAAAACAACTTTTATTTAAAGTGTAATCTCATTCAAAAATATGCAAGACTTGTAAATGAGATTAAGCATCAAAAGACTTATCGAAAGGTGTCAGGGCAGAATTTCATTTCTTGCTCGTTTTTGCTCCAAATTGCACCGTTTTTGCTTCCATTTGCTCCAATCACCATTTCTTGTACTTAAAACCAAAAAACAAACAAAATTCCTTCCTTTAAAGTGTAGTATCATAAAAAATGAGTAAAATGATATAGTAAAAAACGTATATATTTTAAGCGTGTCGAAATCCCCCAAACTTAACTGTTACTTGTCCTCAAGTAACACTTTTACTACATAAAAATAAAACTCAAGGCAATGTACTTTTCACCTGTAAGACACTAAAAATTTTCATTTAAAAGAATATATTGGTTAAAATTTTAGAAAGAAATTCAGTAACTCAGGTTAACGCTACAGGTATAAGAATATTCAGCAACCAAGTGTAAGAGTTCTAGTCTTCTATTTATTTCAAGATAAACCATAATTTGTTACATTAAGAATGCCTTGAAAGATTATGTGAAAAGGAGTTCATACAAACTTCATCAGAATGTAGGCCAATACTATAAATATAAATTCAAAAATGAAATCAAGTTCTCCCTTTAGGGTGACTCAAGTGAAGCCAATTTTTTATTAGGCATCTCCTCAAGCTTCTCCTCATAAATATTTTTCTTTATTTTCTTTTATTTTTTTCTTTTCTTTTGGGATCATTTTCAATCCTCTTTTTTTCACTCTCTTTTTTTTAAATGAAGATTACTATATCTGGAGAGCCTGTAATGATTTTGAACTTCACTCTCCTTTTTCTAAAGTTCAAACTTGAAACACATCCTTACCTTATAATTAGGTATGAGCTTTATTATTCATCATAAAGTCACAATCTCTTCTTAACACACAATACTTTAAGTCTCTTAACATTTCAAAAATACAGTTTTCTTTGCTTTAAATAGTTAACTAAATCAAATTTTTTCATACCAAATATCTTACCCTTATAAAATTAACCTTTATTACTAAAAACTTTCATCCAATCCTTCCATAATATTCAACTGAAATAAAAAGTTTTAGTTATCTCAAGCGAGGTTCAATTGTCAGAAGTTATGCTAATAATTTTTGAAAATATAATAATTGAGAACAAATAAGAGTAAATATTTTTCTTCTCCCCAAACTTAAATTTTAAAATATTTTGCAACTAATTCCTTAAAATATAGCAGAAAGAAAAAGTGAAGGTTGAATCTACTTGCTACTACAACATCCTATCAAATTCATATACATGCATAATCATGATAGAAAGACTGTAGGAGAAAGTAAAGCTAACCTAAAACATGCTTGTAATAAAATTACACGAAAAAGAAGTATTTTCATATTAAAATTTTATTTTTGTTCTTACCCCTAAACTTAATTTTTAACATTTATAACATTCAGTACAGAAAATATAAGCAGGAAGAAAACAATTTAGAAATTCTATCTACAAAAAATGTCTATCAAAATCATTTGCAAGTATTCATTAGGACAGAACAATATGCAGTAGAAAGTAAATCTAAACTAATCATGCCAGAATGAAATTAACTAAACTGAAGTCTAACTAGCTGTTGACCTCAATTTTGGTGAGGTCTTTTGCTTCTCTCTTTAGTACTTAGGATCTAGCCTTAGGCTTTTTCTTTGACTAATCATAGAAGACTAGAAATATAACCCACCACTTAGAAATTCAAACACTTCTTCACTCCCTACAAATCCCACAAGCTTGATTGTAGACCCCTAATCACCTAGAGGGTTGAAATCAAATGTGGAGGTTTAAAGGATGAGTTCCCTATAAGACTTTTTGGCCTCAGGAATACCCTAGGTGGCCTGGTCTGGTGAGGGTTGACTTGCACATACACTACACTCTCACACACATTCCAAGTTCTAAATCCACACTCTCACCTAACTTGACTTCCTGACTCATGTAGGTAATTCATATGGATAGTCCTTAACCCCTAAGCCCCTGACTAAGAGGGTTAGGAATAACATAGTGAATATCTCAAATGAGTCCTCTCATGGCTTATATGGGCATAATATGGCTTCATGGCTCAACCAAAATGATTCCATTTCACTCACACTTGATCAATCTTCCTTTTTCAAAATTTCAATTTTTGACCCCCGAGGCCCTCGACCCACCAAACCTACCAAATGTTCTTGAAATGACCCAAAATTTGCAAAATTGCCTAAATTACCCAAGGTCCCTCAAAATCAATCCTAAACACTTCCCACCATTCAAATTGACCATCTTTGGCCAAAACTACCAAAATTTCCAAAAATACCCCTAAACCCACCAAAATTACCAAAATACCCTTTTACCCTAAAAAACCAAAAAATTCAGAAAATTCCCAAAAAATTCCAAAAAATTCAAAATATTCCCAATTTAATTTTGTTTAACTACACTATGGGCCAATTTTGCCAATGTATGCCACTTTTACCAAAACCCCCAATTTGACCCATTTTTAACCCAAGTGAACCCAATGTCAAACCAAAACCCCCCAATTGACCTCAATTCTGGTCCAATTCAATTCTAAAATTCAATTCTAAACTTTAATTCAATATCCTCAACATCAATTTAGACCAAATTCATGTCCAATTTGATTGACATTTGAGCCCAATTTCCATTTGAAGTTTAAGGCCCAATTTTGGCCCATGACCTAAACCTAGCTCAAGCCAACCCAATTCAACTCCAATTAGCCCCAAATATTTTCTAAGGCCTTCCTAACACCCCCATAAACAATACACTAACTTTATTTGCCCAAAATTTGAACCTAAACTCCTCCCAAACCTAACCCAAAACCAAAATCCCTTAAATTGACCTAAACTCACCATGAACCCAAATGGGCCCAAATCCCAAAATCAAAGCCCAACCAAAGTTGAAAACTCTTTGTGACACTCCCATGAACAATTTTCAACATTAATTTTACATCAAATCCAACCTTAGCCCAACCTTAGCCTAAGTTAGCCCAATGTGGCCCACCTTGGCCCCTTTACTAAAAAGCCCAAATTCAACCGAATACAATTCAAAATCACTCTAAACTTGTTCCAAACCACTCATGACACATGCCTAAACAAATTTCAACATTTATTTGGCATGGTCCTTTACAAAATTTTTATCCAAAAGTCTATTTTAAAAATCTAAAAGCCCACTTTCTTAAACCCTTTTAAAAGCCTATTTTAACCAAAATTCAAAAAGCCCAAAAATCCATTCGAAAGCCCACATGAGATTTCCTCTCATCATCCATTTGATAAAATACCCCCCCTAAGTTTTATTTCATCATTTAAATAAACCAAATGTGGTCCCATGGAAATTTTCCATCAAAATGTCTAAAAATTCAAAACCTTTTTTCATGTAAATGAGCCTAGCCATCCCTAAGCTAAGTGGAGTCCTTGGAGCCATGCACAAGCCACATGAAAGTCATGAGAGCTTTGACTTATCACCACTCGCTAAATGGAAAAAGGAGGAAACCCTTTAATAATTCCCTTAGGAGTGATTAAACACTCCCATGTATCCCCTAATCTTGCGTAAGCCTAATTGTAATTGGATTGTGACTTGACCCCACTAATCAAGCTGACCCAAGTGACTTTCTCTTCAGCCCAAATCAACCTTGGGGAGGTGCACCTAGCCTAAACCATGACTTGACCAAATTGAATCCAAAATGGCCTCTCCCCCCATACCATTTAAATCAAACCTCTTTACACATGACCAATACCCATTGCTACCATGCTTGGCCGGCTAGCCACCACAGCCGCCGGAAAACACCAGGCCGAGAGCCTTATTTGGCTTCAAAAAATTCAAACCTACTGGCTGAGCTGTCCCAACCCAAATGGACACCATGGTGCATTTTCTCCTCCCACGAGCAGCTGATCCCGGCCTCCGATTGCCCACAGGAAGCCCTCCAGCCACCTCTATTTAAACACCACCACCTCTCGGCCACAGGAGGTGTTGAACCAAAACTTTGCCAAAATCACTCCAGATCCCTCTCCAAACATAAAGAACTTGATCCCCACTGAAATCCAACCCTAAATTCTTCTCTGTGAGCTCAATTTCTGAGTTGAAAATCCACCCAAAAAAGAGGACACTTCACCACAGTGAGCCAATCTTCAGATTGATTGACCCTACACCTTCACCAGACCAAGAGGAGAAGTTCCCCAGCAAAAGCCTCCTCACTAAGCCAGCCATTGCTTCCAGCCTCGAAGCTTTGTGATCGGCCTTGGTCACTTTAATACTTAGACAATTCCCCAGAGCCAGAGATTTCATTTGGAGCTTGCCTGGACTCAATCGAAGGTGACACAACCCTGAGATCGAAGCTTCACTTCTCTGAGCAAAGGTATGAACTCATTCTTCCTCCCGAGCTTCCAGCAATTCTCCATTTTGTTTGGGTTAATTTCATAGCTTATAAATCATATGGATGTGTTCTTCTCTTCAAGACGAATCGATAGAGTATAAGAACTTGAAAATCCATTAAGAATCGAGAGAAATATTAGGGTTTTAGTGTGGACGGTGACGGGTGCACACTAGTCGTAAACGATGACAGGAGCCGGTAGATCGTGCGTGTATCGAGCAGACGGACGAGATCAAGCCAGATAGCGCAATGGTACGTGAACTGCGGGCCCCTGGAGAGCTGAGTCAGATGGCGGCGCTAAATCACAGCGAGACGCGTGGGCTTTCGGAGTTACCGAGGTTGACGCGGTGCCTCATGGATAAGTAGGAAATTAGGGTATTTTTGAATTATTTAAATACCAGAAATTCAAAAATTCATATCTTTGCATAAAAAATCACAAAAATAAAATAAAAATACCCTCTTGCTTAGTGAACAGAGGTAAATAAAGCGAAAAGGAAATCAAGTTAATTGGATGAGTATTTTATTTTTAATAATTTATTTACTTTTTTCATTGTTTTGATTCTCCATTTGCATAGATAATTCACCATGGCATGAGACCATAGGGCTTTTGAAGCCTCTGATCTTGGGAACATTCCCTGAAGTTTTCAAGGTCAGAGGCCACCTCTGTGAAAAGTTATTGTTTTTTCAAGTTCATGTCACTGTTTTAGGCATTTTAATTCCAATAATTAGCATGTTGTAAAATAAATTCTAGGAAAATTTGGTGATGTTTCTTAGCACCAGGGGACCCTATGAAAAATATATTTTGAGTTAATTCATTCATAAAAACCTTAATTGGCCTAAACCCCTAAAATTGAATTTGAATCAATTAGGGTTAACCACACATCAAATTGACTTGAAAATAATTCTCCATTACTCTTTAGGGTCAGAGGAACCTTACATAAAATTATGAAATCAATTGGACTTGATTAACCCCACCAAATGAATTGATTAAGCTTCAAAAGCAAAATGGAACTTTAAAAATTCATAACAACAAAAATACTTTTCAAAAATTCACAAAAATGGTTTTGAGACTTCTCTGATATCAGGGGAGTTCAGGAAAATTAAAATTGGAATTTTTTAAAAAAGTTGATTTTCACAATATTTTAATATTTTAATAATTAAAAAACAATAAAATTCATAAAAATATTAAAAATCATAAAAATGTTACATTTTGACTCTTAATTACTTAGGAACAAACCAAGTATTTTTTCTATGTCCCTAGGATAAGATATTGAATTTTAAAGGCTTAATGTAATTTTAATATTAAAAAAAATGAATTTTCAATCCTTTTCACTAAAATAATTTTAATAAATCAAAGAGAAATCAAAAAATTATAAAATTTATTTCTTTAGACTCCTTGAGGTTAGAGAAATTTAAGAAAAATATAAAATCTATTTTTCAACTTTTATTTTATTTTAAAATTAATTAACACTCTAAAACTCAAAATAATTATAATAAATAAAATATAATTTAAAAAATCACAAAATTTGGTCGAAGTGGTCCTTTGGTCATTAGGAATATCCCATAATTTTCTTAAGGACATAAACTTTTCCTTAGTCATGTTGTTGAATTTTCTTTGAAAACCCTTATTTTCTACTAAAAATAATTATATAAATAAATTAAATTCCGAAAAATCCCATTTTCTCCTCTAATGTCTTAATTGACATGTGAGTGAGGTGACATAAAAATTTCAAATTCATTTGAGCTCAATTTAGTGAGTTATGAAATAAATAAGCCTAAAAGGGCATAAAGGTAATTATGAATTTTAACCCTTAGTTAAAAATTTAGGTTTAATTAAAATGGAGGGTAAAATATTTGATCTTAATTTTCTCTTGGATGATTGAAACTTAGGGAAATAAAATGGGTAGAAACCCATTAAAAACTTTGAAAATATCAAAATGAAACATTAATTAATTAAATAGTTTAAATTTTGGAAAAAATATATTTAAATTTGGATTATTAAAATATGGACATTATTAAGAGGATGTTTATTCTTTAATTTAAAAATTCCTAAAAAAGTCACTTTAACAATAATTAGCTATTAATTAAAAAAAATTAAAATGATAATCCAAATTAACAATTAAAACTAAAATTAAATTAAATTAAATTTAAAATATTTAAACTAAAATTAAAATTAAAATTAAATTAAATTAAATTAAAATTAAATTAAAATTAAAGTTAAAGTAAAATTAAAATTAAATTAAAAATTAAAGTAAATTAAAATCAAATTGAATTAAATCAAATTAAAATCATTTAACAACAAACCTAAATGAAATCATTAAGAGTTAAATCAAAACATATCAATAATTTCAACACCTCTTTCTATCTAAGTAAATTTAAAACATGAACATCAACTTGAAATACCAAGATAATTAAAAATGTAAATATTTAAATTAAATATAATATAATTTGAACACTATTTCAAACTTAAAATTATTAATTAAAACCTCATAATTAAATTAAAACACTTTAAACCATTAACTCAAACTTTAAATTAAGAGTGATTAAAATTCTCGATAAACCAACTTGCTCTTAAAGGCTTTAACTATTATAACTCTTAAATAGAGCATTAAATGAGATGTAACTTCATTCATCAGGTAATCAAATACCCAAGTTCACTGAGCAAGAGACAAAGTTTAACTAAACTCCTTGATGATTAATTCATATGTGCAACTAAATTTACCTGGACTTAAAATGATCCCAAAAATATTGAAAAGATGTTTAGGACTCGTCCTAAACACTTTCTCAATATGATGAGATGTTTTAGAAGAACAATTGAATTTAATTGTTCTTTGATGAAGAAAATCATCCTTAAACAAAACACAAGAACCTAGACGTCATAGGAGATGACTAGTTATAGGACTAGGATTCTGGTAGACAACCAAAACCCTTCCCTTAGCTTTACCTAGGTACTTATTGAAATATGTTTAAATGCTCTAACATGGGTTTTAAGTGCAGCTTGGGATGACGGGAAGACCCTCCAGGTACGCTTTTATTTTATTACAATTTATTTTATTGCAATTTAATTACATACACTGTATTTTACTTTTCTTGCAAGATAAATAAGACTGTTGCATGAAAACCAAAACCTTTAGGATAGTCCCTGAACTGAAACCAAAACTAAATTAAAAGTCATTACAAGATAAAATTCACCGCCACAACATTCCAAAATATAAAACAACTCAAATTTAATCACAAATAGAACAACAAAACTATAATTGTAACTAAATTAAAACGTCTCGTTGAATGATCGGGAATACCTCGGATGATGTAACCCACGTGTTGCTAACGGGATTTCCCACGGTCTAATTGAAAGTGTGGAACTCATTCAGTTGAGTTTAGCAAATTCATCTGGACTAAGTGAATTCGATGAAAATAAACGTGCCGGGATGACGGAACCGTGGGATCTTAATCGGTTCTGTTTAATCAACTTTAAGATTTGTTTTAATTAAAATATTAAAAAAACACTTCGATTTTAAGATTTTCTCTAAACCAAAACACTTCTCTCATCTCCTGATTTATGACTTCTAAAACTAAACCTCTGCAACAACAAGGAGCTCGGAGCATGGTGGGCAGCACGACCATCGTCGTCAGCAAAACTTGGATCTACTTCAGCAAAATCTTTCTTAGAATTAAATAACTAAGCCATAGGACTTCGAGGTAGTTTGCCTAGTGCAACATAAATCCTCAACTCTTCGTTAGGCATTTGCATGATCATGTCATGTAAATTAAGCCCTAACCAGTCTTAGGACTCTGAGGTAGTCGTTCGGTACGACATAAACCCTCACATCATCGAGGCTACTTGTGTGATTATATCATACAAATATAAGACCTAAATAAATAAAATTTACAGGATTGCGACATTAAATAAACTCCCAAATCTAAGCCAAACAATAGGATAGTTTGGGAAGTTGTCAAGATTCTTCTTGGATCCTCAACTTCTCCTACTTCTATTCCATTGGACTCTTAAGATGAACTGTTCCGAATTTGAGCTAATCCCTTTTAAAATTTCCAAAATTCAATCCTTTGAAACCTTAAACTTTGAAATTCTTGAGAGCAAAATCACTGATCATTATCGAGAGTTTTCTTAAATGATTCCCGTCATTTAAGATGTAATTAACTATAGGGGCTTGCCCTTATAGGGAACTTTAAGAATCCAGATAATATAAACCCTACTTAATTTCTTTATATTAAGCAGGGGAACTTGTCGGCTTATAAAATTGGTTCGCAGACCAAACGAATGTCACAAATCATCTAGTTTATTTAACCGAGCCCCATCATCAAGCAGTGTGTCTATTCTTCATGATAAATACATGGTTTGTGGTGTGGTGTTTGTTTATATAAACTATTTGAGATGTGAGTTCGGTTTGATTTCATATCTTAAAATTTTCAAACTTAAAAATTATTTTCAAAAAATCAAATGCTACTTTTCAAATTATATATATATATTTAAATTAAACTTAAAATTTAAAATTTACAGACAATTTCTATTTGGCGACCCCTTTTCAAAATACAACACAATCTAAAAATATGCCGACAACTTCTGGCGACTCTCCTGGGGACTAGTTCCTCTCTCCATTTTGATTAGATTGTTTTGCTTTCATAAATCGTTAGTGTGTCCATATCCCTATAGACCAAAACTACCATTCTTCCGTTGGAATACCCCGTTCATTTCTGTCTTGAACGAGTATAGCCAACTCCTCTCGGATTTAGGAGCCACTGTTTAGACACCCCTAAATGGAGAGGTTCCGAGATCCTTTTACCTCTGTTAGTTTAGGAGCGGTCCTTCGAGTCGAGAAGTCTTGCATAAGACTTTCTTTTCCTTTCTAATTCTAAATCGGGCCCTTTACCTTTTCTATAACCTTTTTTCCTTCAATTGTTTTGTTTCCGACGAACCAACCCGCTAATAAACAACCTTCTAATAAACAATCTCTTTTTTTAAAAAAAATCGCAAATACACTAAGATAAACAAAAATGTGTTCGGAGTCTTTCCTTTTCGTCCTAAATTTTACAACAAAAAGAAGCATAATTCGGGACTGACATTCGGAATCTGCCCTACAGAAAATGACTGCCCCAAAGTTAATCTTCTCCTTCACCAATGGAATGGACTTCGTCGTTTATAAGGATGAGCTGCCTGACAATGGAATCATCCGTTTTGTACAAGGATTTGGCAACACAGATGTCAAGTTCACTGATGTCACTCTCTTCACACTAATGGACAAAGTGTCAGAAACTGAGAAACCCATGATTGAGTTCAACTTGAAATCAACTCAAGAATTCCCTCCCCTGCAACGGATTCTAGTGCGACAGAGGTACTACTATTCGTAGGAGGACTGTTGTCTCTACCCCCACCGATCAAGTCATCTCTGCACCTACCCCGACTTCGCCAAGCCGAAGGGGAAGGAAATCCAAGTCTGTGATGAGCCTGTCACCGTGGAGGGTACAGATTTTGCTACAATACCATCTATTTTTGAGATTGGGTCCAGTTCGAGAATTGCACCCCTATCTCTGACTCAAAGAAGAAATAGAAGCAGAAAGATCACCAAGATCGAGAAAGCCAGAGCTGCTGAAGTTGCTTTTCTAGAAGAAATCCCTGAGGAAAGAGAAGAACTTCCTGAGTATATACCTCTGTTGGAAGGGAGCAGATTTCACCCTCTCTCTGCCGCATCAGATGAAGAGAATGTTCGTAGGATCGCCTATACATTACCCCGACCTACGTACTACAACAATTACAAGAGGAAAAGGGATAAGACTACGCCATTGGCTCGACTGCAAGCTGTTATAGAAAGATTGGCAAAGAAAGAAAGATGCCCTGTGTCAGAAATCTTAAGAAGGATAGGACGGGTGCCAGCTAAATCCTGCCTCGGACCGTGAATAGAGCCTGTTGCTGCCACAGAGAAACCAAAGAAGAAGATAAAAGCCAGTTCACTAGTTGTTGTATTGGGTCTACAAATTAGGGAGGATACCACCTTCCAGCATATAGCCTACAGATCATCCGGTCTTAGGCTTCCGTCTGCAAGAAGGATGGTGTGGCGACCTACTACTGGCGAGCTAAGACCAAAATAATGTCCTGAGAAGAAAAGTCTCGTCAGGGGACTTGAATCATAAGAAAGTGCTACTGCAATAAAGGGGGCTCCCGGAAAGGAAGTTCAACAACCGTCACGAGACAACTTAAGGACTGATATCCGACGGTTAGCAAAAGAAAGAGAAGAAAAACTAGAGGATGAAGTTGACTCATCAGAGTTCATGGATGACAAGTATGCTGAAATCAACATGGTTGAGATGCGAGCATCATCAGCTTTACAACATGCTCCAGCAGCTGCGGAGAGAGATGAACCGGAAGTAATGAGGGCACAGCTTCGGGAAAGAGATGACACAATTTCCCAGATGGAAAAAAGGATGGAAGAGATGGCTGCTGCCTTAGCCACTCTCCAGAGTCAGGTAGAACCTCAGAAAGAGACACCCCCAGAAATTATCCATATTGCAGATGGAGGAAAAGATATCACATCTGTCAATGAAGACGAACAACAAGAGAAAGATCCTGCACAAAGCATGATTCCAGAAAAGGACATTAAGAACATGGTAGAACAGAAGGTGCGAGAAGCCCTAACACAATCTAATAGTGGAACATCTATTCAGACGGGTAGACCTTACCCCGAAGAGTTTGATGCGGTCCAATACCTAAAAGGATTCGTACCACCTCTGTTTAAGACTTTTGATGGAATAGGAAACCCCCGGCAACATGTCGCACATTTTCGTGCTAGTTGCTGCAATGCCGGTGGGAGTGACGCTCTACTCTTCCGCCAGTTCATCAGCAGTTTATCAGGGATTGCCTTCGACTGGTACGCAGAATTACAGAACGGTTCAGTAAAGACCTTTTCAGAACTAGAGAATCTCTTCGTTAAATGATTTGTCGGGGCTCAACACCACATCACTATCGGTGATCTAGTGGTGGAGCAACAAAAGCCGAACGTGACTTTAGAGGATTACATACTTCAATGGAGAAACTTAAGCAACAAGTGTGAACCACAGCTTCAAGAACAACATGCAGTCGGCATCCTACATAAAAGTATCCATGGCCCGATAGCACTTCTCCTTAAAGGATTCACAATCAAGATTTTCAAGAAGTTGCTTAGCAAGGCCGGGAGCTTGCAAGAAGAGGCAAAGCAGTTAAGTTTCGTGGACAAGAACGATAAGCAGAAGCACAGTGAAAACATTCGAAAAGAAATTTGGAATCGTCGCGGCGATGAGATAAGGGCAAGCGGCCGGTTCGAATACGAGTTAGAGCGGCCACAGCCTAGTTATCAACCACCACAACGGACTTATCAGCAACCTCAGCAGGGCTATCAGCAATCTCGTCCGAGCTATCAGTCGCCTCAGCATTATGAACAACCGCCTCGTTCATCGCATACCTTAAGAGAAATTCTAAATAAATAATATCCATTTAAAACTGAAGCAGTAGCAAAGATGTTCCGTAGCTTAATGAAGACACCAGATTTTCAGTCGCCGAGCCCAAGAAGCTGGAGGAAGTCAATAAGAAAGATCATCCGAACTATTGGCCTTACCACCAGATGCTCGGACACAAGATAGAGGATTGCATCACTTTCAAGAGTTGTCTTGATGACAATCTCCGGAGAGGGAACATAACGAACCCAAAGGAATACATGAAGGAACCCTAGAAAGGAGGTTCCATCAATGTTATTTCAACGGATCCCATTTTTCTGATAAACCCGTACACGACTGATGATGGATGGAGTATTGTATGGAAAAGATCATCGAAGAAAATTTTGGATCACATCCAGACCGCTTAGGTATGTGCCTCAACTCAGAGTTTAAAACCTGTCGATCCGGCACTATCACTTGCGATTGAAGAACCACCCCAGAAGGAGGAGAAGATCGTGGAAGAAAAGAAGACCGAGGCTCCGAAGGGTAGACTAAGGGCTGCTTATCCTAGAATGGTTATTTTCGATTCGGGGGAGAAATCCCTCGAACTCCTGACTCTGTATGATTATCTGCTCGCCCCGGCGGCATCTTATAATGATAAGGGTTATGGCGTTGGCTACGTTTTGACTGTTTCTAACGATTACGTAACTAGCGACAACCGGCATAATCTGGATCTCGATTCCAATTCAAATAACGATTCTCAAATCATACACAACCTCGATGACCACGACGAAGAATATGTTCACAAAGGGGGCTACGAAAGCTCGACAAGCGACGTGTCCATTTGTGAATTCTGAGGAGCTCCGATCACGATAGAATTAGAAACATCAGACACCGAAGCAACTTTAGAAGAGCCAGTTGTTCCGATTCAAGAGGAGACACCGATAAATTTAGAAGAAATAACAGAGGTCAATCTAAGAAGCAAAAAAAGTTCTATCCCCGAGAATGGGTCCAAAGGATAAAGGAAAGCAGGTGGTTGCTCAGGAAGAGCCAACCCCTGCAGAGGAACTGCCCATTCGGGAAGAAACTGAGGAACATGGTAATAAAGTGGAGTACAATGTGTTAGCCCATCTTAGGAAGCTACCAGCCAAACTAAGTATATATGATGCTCTGATCCTGTCAAAGGAGATGAGGGAGGCTCTGATCAAGGCTTTACTTGATCCAGAGATTTGTTTAACTCAAATGGTCGGTAATTCCTTCAACGAGGTTTGCTCGTTTAGAGAACAACGAGGTGTTACCTTCACGGACAATGATCTATTACTGGGAACAGCTGATCACAACCGACCGTTGTATATTTCAGTTACTATTGGAAAGTTTAAGCTCTCCAGAGTGTTGGTTGATCCAGGAGCATCAATAAACATAACGAATCTTCGGACGCTAGCATATTTGGAAATTGATGCTCGTGAGCTTGAAGCATACAAGATGCTATTAAGAGGATTCAATCAAAAAGGAGAAAGAGCTCTTGGATCGATAACATTATTAATGAAGACCGGTGATTTAGCAAAGACAACCGCAAAGTTCCACATAATTGATTCTGAGACATCGTTCAACGCTCTACTGGGTCGGCCATGGATCCATGAAAACCAGATGGTACCGTCGTCTCTGCACCAGTGCATAAAGTATTACGAAGGAGGGGAACAGTGCATCAAAGGTGATTTGTTACCGTTCTCCGTGCACGAAATTGAAATTCATGAAGATGCAGCCTACTACGCGCCCCTGAAGAAAACAATCTTTTCTAGAAATACCATACCAAATGAAACAAAAGAAATTTTAGACGATTAAGAACCTGAAGTTCTAGTCCAACAGTTACTCACCACTCCCTTACGGCGAGATGGTGAAGATTTCTCCAGAACTTGCCCCCGAAGTCTAGGCCGGGGAAGAGGACGTGGAAGAAACGTTGGAACAGTTGGATAGAAGAAACCAGTCATCGATGTTGATTGGGAGAATAATTCTGAAGAAGAAGAAGAAATCAAGAAAGAAGCAGCGACAATAAGTCAAAAGAAACCTCAGTTCAAGATCTCTCTTGAAGATGAAAAGAATGAAGAATATAAATCAATGTACGAGAAGATTAACCACTATGTGCATACTATGACCCTGACCTCGATCCATTCTAATAAGATCGAGGGTATGGTGGTCAAGGAAGTACATGGTGGCGATACTAAACCAATCAAGTTCTACCGTGGTGCTTCTTCTTCCAAAACTGAAAGTGATGTACAATTTAAAGATGTTACCTCATCTGAATTAATGGAACTACCTTTTGAGTGGTACTCTCCCTGTGTTCAAAATTTAATTCAACGTGGTGTCTTACCTCAACAATGGACAAAAGACCGATCACAACACTTTAAAAAATTATGGAATAATGCCAATCGGCCTCCCAATTCAAAAGTTGGTCTCGGATTCAGCACGGTAGGGTCTGTTGACTATACGGGATTTTGCTTGGTTGTCACTTGCGAGCCTAATAAAGACTGCTTGGAAGCTTCAGAAGACCTCGAAGATCTACGAATCTGAGATGCTCAGCCAGAATTTGAAGAAGAAATCAAATCTACAATAGACAAGTTAATGGAAGTTAACTTAGGTACTAGCGAAGAGCCTAGGCCGACCTTTGTTAGCTCCTTACTCGATAAAAAGACTGCGAAGACATAATCGAAGCTATTAATGGAATTCAAGGACTGTTTTGCTTGGAATTACAATGAAATGTCAGGATTAGCTCCAGAGGTCACAGTTCATAAATTAGGAGTGGATCCCACTGCCATTCCAGTCAGACAAGCTCCTAGAATGCGTTTAGAAATTGAAGCTGACAAGTAATAGCAGAAGTTAAGAAGCTAATAAACACTAAATTTGTCCGTGAAGAACAATATCCAACTTGGTTGCCTGATGTGGTACCGATCGAAAGAAGAATGGTCGGATCGAGAATCTGCGTGAGACTTCAAAGATTTAAATAAAACTTGTCCAAAGGATGAATTTCCACTACCAATTCCAGAATTGATGATCGACATCGCTTCAACACATGAAGTCTTCTTGTTCATGGATGGATCTTCGGGATACAACCAGATAAAAATGGCACCAGAAGACGAAAAGCTCACGACATTCAGAACGCCAATCAGAATATACTTCTACACAATGATGACTTTCGAACTAAAGAACGCAGGAGCAACATACCAAAGAGCAATGACGAAGATTTTTGATGATCTCATTCACAACCAAGTCGAGTGCTATGTGGATGATGTGGTCATCAAAAGTAAACTGAAGGAAGATCATCTGTATGATTTGAGAATTGTTTTTGAGCAACTGAGATAATTTAACCTTAAGATGAATCCCTTAAAATGAGCCTTCGGTGTCACCTCCGAGAAATTCTAAGGATTTGTTGTTCGACATTGCGGGATTGAAATCGATCCGGAAAAGATTAAAGCTATTTTAGAAATGCTTCCTCCCAAACCTTTGAAATAACTACGATCCTTTCAAGGGAAGTTGGCATATCTTCAATGCTTTTCAAGGGAAGTTGGCATATCTTCGACGCTTTATCTCGAACTTGTCAGGTAGGTGTCAGCCCTTCTCGGCATTAGTTAAAAAGGACGCCAAATTTGTTTGGGATGAGAAATGTCAGCGGGCTTTCATGGACGTTAAGCAATATTTAATGACACCTCCTGTCTTAGCAGCCCCGGTCTCGGGTAGACTGTTGATACTTTATACCACGACTTTAGACGACTCCCTTGGAGCCCTGCTAGCTCAGGTCAATGACGAGGGAAAAGAAAACGCTCTCTAATACTTAAGTCGTCTTCTAATTTCGACGGATGTAAAGTATCCCCCGATTGAGAAGCATTGTTTGGCCCTGATCTTCAACGCTCAAAAGCTCAGGCATTACATGCTTTCTCATAAAGTCAACCTTATTTCGAGATTTAATTCGTTGCAATACTTGATAACCCGACCGACGCTTTCTGGAAGACTTTTCAGGTGGTCGATGATACTATTGCAATTCGATATAACTTTCATTCCTCTTCGCGCCGTAAATGGACAAGTCCTTGTAAACTTCCTCGCAGCACACCCTTTACCGGCGGATTCACCTCTCGACGACGATTTGCCTGACGAGCAGATAATGAGCCTAGAAGACCCTGATGATCGACGTTGGGAACTGTACTTCGATGGTGCGTCCTCAGCACAGAAGAACAAAGAATTACAAACGATATTGCCCGGTAAGGCAGGAATCAGACTAATCTTTATAACACCCGAGCGGGGGATGTTAAGATACTCCTACCACTTAAAAGAACCGTGTACAAACAACGAGGCAGAATATGAAGCCCTCATAACTGGATTGGAATTAACCATTCAGATGGGAATAACGAACATCAACATCTACGGAGATTCTCAGTTGATCAATCAACAGGTTGCCGGACAATACATAATTTTAAAGCCAAGACTCGAGCAGTACTTTCAGTACACCATGAAATTGTTGGAACAAATTCGAAACGTAACAATCTACAAGAGTCCTAGAAAAGAAAATGCTCTCGCAGATGCGTTAGCCTGCCTTGCAAAGGAATTTGCTTGCTTGCAGTATGAGTCAGTTGAAGTGTCAGTTCAAGGACGACAGGTTCCATCACCGCTCGACATGGATACAATACATAAATCACAAAAGAAAAGCAAAAGAAACAATTGCAGCAGTGACAGAAAATACAGAAGATTAGCAGCAGCCATTAATAAACTACTTGTAGACAGGAAACCTACCGGACGATAAGTTGATAGCCCATCAAATCAAGAAAAGAACACTGTCTTACATATTAATAAACAATACGTTATACAAAAGGTCTTTTGATCAGATGTGGCTAAGATGCCTAAGCGGGTCCGAAGCTTATGAAATCGTTAAAGAAGTACATTCAGGACTTTGTAGCGCTCATCAGTCGGGTCTGAAAATGAAATTGAAGATTAAAAGACTAGGGTACTACTGGCCCTAAATGATGACCGACTGTATGAAAGTTACTAAAAGTTGTCACCAGTGCCAAGTGCATGGAGTGGTTCTACATCAACCTCCAAATGTGCTACATCCGACAATCGCATCATGGCCATTTGAGTGTTGAGGCACAGATATAGTGGGCCCGATAGAGCCACCTTCTTCAAGAGGACATCGCTTCATTTTTGCAGCTACATACTATTTTTCTAAATGGGCAGAAGCAGTACCACTCAGAGAAGTGAAAGCACATCACATGCTACAATTCTTCAAGAATCTAGTCGTCTATCTTTTAGGAGTACCGGGCAGAATCATCTCAGATAATGGGTCCGCGTTCAAGAGTACAAAGATCAACAATTTTGTCAGAAGAAATGGGATAGATTGGCAATACTCAATGATCTACTACCCAAGAGCAAACGGCTTGGTCGAGGCTTTTAATAAAACTCTCGTTCAAATTTTAAAGAAAACATTGGATGACAATAAGAGAAATTGGCACGAGAAGTTGTTAGAAGCTTTATGGGCCTACATGACGACTTTTAGGACTCCTACTCAGTCAATGCCTTATGCTTTAGTGTACGGGTCCGAGGCCGTCTTGCCCCTGGAAGTTTAGCTTCTGCCACTCCGAGTTGCAGTTGTAGAAATGATCACTACAGAAGAGAATGCCAGACTACGATTGGAAGAATTGAAAAGCTTGGAAAGGAAAAGACTTTCAGCACAACAGAATTTGGAACTGTATCAAGCCAAGATGATCCAGGCCCATGATAAATTAGTTCGTCCTAGGACATTCAAATTCGGTGACTTAGTTCTTGTTCTCAAGAGACCTATTCTTGCATATTGCAAGATAGGTGGTAAATTTGAACCAACATGGGAAGGGCCGTTCGTGGTCGAGACAGTCTACTCAGGAGGTTCCTACCAGCTTGTGAACTACCGTGGAGAATGACCCATGCTTCCAATCAATGGACGGTATTTAAAGAAGTATTACGCAACCTGATGTTTCGGAGGGTGGCTTCTAAAATAGAACCTTATCCCTAGAAACACGGGTGAAGTAATCACTTTGTAACTGGGTCTGAACCCAAAACAAAATAAAATGGGTGATAAAAAAAATCTCATCAACGAAAATGTTAAAAAGAAAACATGGGAAATCATAATAATAAAATGTCAATCTTTCCTTTTAAATCCATTCATTCCGAATATTTTCTCATGTCTTCCTACTTCCTTTAAATTTAAAAGAAGTGAATAAGAATTTTTAAGTGTTTTTTTCTTATTGATCTTGTTCTTAGTACATCCCCTGATCCTTTCATTGTTTTTTCGCAGGGAAATGTCGAACGAGCGGTTGGTTCTAAACTTTAGAAATGGCGAGGTCTAGCACTTGATGAAAAGAGGGTGAGGGATGGAGCAGTGATAGAGATTGACTCAGACATCACACCAGCCGACTTACAATATGAAGAAAATGATTGGATCCCAGTTGATCGAGAAGAACTTCATAGCCAGACGGTGATGAAAATGGGTGGCCCGAGCCACCAATCCAGCAGCAAGAAAAGAAAAGCAAACGCCATGCATGCAACCGGAGAAGATAAGAAAGTTAAGTCTGTGGTTGCCACAGCAGAGGGTAGGCTTGTCAGCACCGCGCCCGCCGAAATTCAAGGGGTAAGGAGAGCTACTCTCACTGCTACCCATCGAAGAAATAAAAATTGTCGCATTCGCAAAATGTTGACCAAGTTAGCAGAAGATCAACACGAGCAGACAGTGGATACCGTTAGTGCAAATGCTCCAAGGAGACCGGTTCATCAGGAACCAGAAAGAAGAAAGTCAACTCCAAGAAGGTCAGAACAAATAAAAGAAATACCAAGGAAAACAGAAATAGAGTCGGTACCTCGACGCCGAGCATACGTACTGGATCCGAAGAGTCTTGTTACGAAAGCAACCCCGGAGGATGTCCCTACGGAGACTATCCCCGAGGAGCCGAGACATGCAGAAGCACATGCTGGGGTTGAGCCATACATCCCGCAGTATGTTACTAGACACCGAGGACTTCGGATAATCCCGAATACGAGCCTGGAGAAAATGCAATTAGTTGAGAAGAAAACCTTTCGAATACTTTGAAAGAATTGGAAACAAGAGGCTCAACATCTTGGAAGGCCTCGAGCTACATACAGATGTTTTCTTAGATTATGAGCAACAACAAATTGTAGATTGCATCCTTAAATTGCAGAAAATGGGTCGAGCTGGCCGCCTGAGAGAAAAGACATATTCAGAACCCCGAAGGTGGATGCCAGGAAAGGGAAGAGTTACAATCCAATGCGGATGTTGCTACAATTTTGCCATAGCATGTAAAAGGAAATCCACCGAGGATACTCCGTCGCGAGCGAGGTAGATCCGATGCCAAGAATCATCAAGAGAATGGTGAAAAGGATGATAACATGGAGGGTATTGCTCGCGATTGCATACCCAACACTCGCATTATTAACATCTACAAGGAAGGTGATCGCATACCTCCACATATAGACCATCATGACTTTGTTAGACCCTTCACGCACGGTGTCATTCGTCAACCAGTGCAACATCATGTTCGGATCTGACCTCCGGATTGCAGGCCCCGATGAGTTCCGAGGGCCGGTGGAGATACCACTACCGGTAGGTTCCGTCCTGGTGTTAAAAGGAAACGGAGCAGACGTTGCGAAGCATTGCATTCCGTGAGTGCCTGTGGAGCGGATCTCAGTTACTTTTAGAAGAATGGAAGACAAAAAAATGCCTTACCACTTTCAGCCAGATCCAGAATTGGAGAGTCTCCGGCCTTATGAGCTGTGAGTTGCATGGGAAATAGCACACCTCCAATGCACATCCATGCGGCATTCCTGCCAAGGGTGGCTTGGAAGGTGATGTTATTGCCCATATTTCTTACTATTCGGACATGGATTTTTTGACAGACGCTTTTGAATGGATCAGCAAGAAGTTTACACAGTCCGTTTTGGATTTACATGGATTATATGAGACATTAAATTTCTGAGGAAAATTCCATCATGACTAGATCAAGTTGTATGATGTACTTTCAGCAAGTTGGAATGAAAATGACTACGTCATATTTTGCCTTCACCTCTTTTTGTGCAAATTGACTGGGAAACGCCATTAGAGTTAAATGAACTTTGAACGAAGAATAGAAAAGAAAAGAAAATAAGTGAGAATTTTTCCTAAAAATCTGAATATTAAAAATGAACTTCAAATTCACATGAACACTAAATAAGAAACAAAAACAAAATAAAAATGGGATCGTTAAAGGACAAACAAAATGAATCTAAATCTGAAATTGAATTCCGATCTGAATCCTCTGATTCGAACCTTTCAGTTCTTTCCTCAATCGAAATCTGTTTGAAACTCTTTTGAAATTTGAATATTTTCCTCTACTTATTGCTAAGTCAAGTCTTTTCAGCTTGGTACCCTTACCAGCTCCTTTCAATTCTCTTTCTTCTGTGTGTTAGAGGATCGACTAGTTCTATTGACACAGAGCCACGAACTTTGTTCAATTTGGTTCTAATGGCATGAGACTGGATCCCTCTTCATACATATAAATTTCCGAGACTGGTACCTAAATTCCAGTTCTCTTCCTTTCGAGGTCAGTACCTAAATTCCGACTCTCATTCGAGATCGATACCTGAATTTTGATTCTATTTCGAATTGATACCTAAATTTCAATTCTAAATTTCTGAGACTAGTACCTAAATTCCAGTTCTCTTCCTTCGAGGTCGGTACCTAAATTTCGACTCTCATTCTAGATCGATACCAAAATTTCGATTCTCTTTCGAATTGATATCTAAATTTCAATTCTAAATTACCGAGACTGGTACCTAAATTTCAGTTCTCTTCATTCGAGGTCGGTACCTAAATTCTGACTCTCATTCGAGATCGATACTTAAATTTTGATTCTCTTTCGAATTGATATCTAAATTTCAATTCTAAATTTCAGAGACTGGTACCTAAATTCCAGTTCTCTTCCTTTCGAGGTCGGTTCCTAAATTCCTACTCTCATTCGAGATCGATAGCTTAATTTCGATTCTCTTTCGAATTGATACCTAAATTTCAATTCTAAATTTCCGAGACTGGTACCTAAATTCCAGTTCTCTTCCTTCGAGGTCGGTACCTAAATTCTGACTCTCATTCGAGATAGATACTTAAATTTCGATTCACTTTTGAATTGATACCTAAATTTCAATTCTAAATTTCCGAGACTGGTACCTAAATTCCAGTTCTCTTCCTTCGAGGTCGGTACTTAAATTCCGACTATCATTCGAGATCGATACTTAAATTTCAATTCTCTTTCGAATTGATACCTAAATTTCAATTCTAAATTTTTGAGACTGGTACCTAAATTCCAGTTCTCTTCCTTCGAGGTCAGTACTTAAATTCTGACTCTCATTCGAGATCGATACCTAAATTTCGATTCTCTTTCAGGTTTGATACTTAAATATCAAATCTCACTCTCTCGAGATCAGTACCTAAATTCTGATCTCATCCTTTTTCCGTCGATACTTAAACTCTGATTCTCACTCTGAGGCTGATACCTAAATTCCAGTTTTCTTCGCAATAGCGAGGTTAAAACCCAGGTTTCAATTCTCAATTCAAAATCCAAATTTCAAATTCAAAATTTCCTTAAATTGATTTCAAATTAAACTTTAATCGATATTGAGACTCAGAACGAATCAAAATCTAAACTCACACATTGAAACTTGAAATTTAAAGGTAAAATGAAATCTAAATTGAATTCCCTAGATCTTGTGATTTGGAGTTCACCTCCTTTTCCATTCCCCAGCGAGAGTTCGAGAATCTCCAGGCCTTGGAAATATACCGATACTCCCAATCGAAATTCTTCTACTTCGTCCTAAGTTTGTCACTTGGACTTCTGTGTTGGTTTTGTTGATCTCTTCGGTCAATGCCAATACGCGCGGTGTGCTTAGTTAGCACACCACACCTATTGGGGGTCCATTTGTTGACCTCAATTTTGGTGAGGTCTTTTGCTTCTCTCTTTAGTACTTAGGATCTAGCCTTAGACATTTTCGTTGAATAATCTTAGAGGACTAGAAATGGAACCCACCACTTAGAAATTCAAACACTTCTTGACTCCCTACAAACTCCACAGGCTTGATTGTAGACCCCTAATCACCTAGAGGGTTGAAATCAAATGTGGAGGTTTAAAGGATGAGTTCCCTATAGGACTTTTTGGCCTTAGGAATACCCTGGGTGGCCTGGTCTGGTGAGGGTTGACTTGCACATACACTACACTCTCACACACATTCCAGGTCCCAAAACCACACTCTCACCCAACTTGACTTCTTGACTCATGTAGGTAATTCATATGGATAGTCCTTAACCCCTCAGCCCTGGCCAAGAGGGTTAGGAACAACATAGTGAATGCCTCAAATGAGTCCTCTCATGGCTTATATGGGCTTAATATGGCTTCATGGATCAACCAAAATGATTCTATTTCACTCACACTTGATCAATCTTCCCTTTTTCAAAATTTCAATTTTTGACCCCCGGGGCCCCGGACCCACCAAACCTACCAAATGTCCTTGAAATAACCCAAAATTTGCAAAATTGCCTAAATTACCCAAGGACCCTCAAAATCAATCCTAAACACTTCCCACCATTCAAATTGGCCATCTTTGGCAAAAAATACCAAAATTTCCAAAAATACCCCTAAACCCCCCAAAATTACCAAAATACCCCTTTACCCCAAAAATCCAAAAAATTCAAAAAATTCCCAAAAATTCCAGAAAATCCCAAATATTCCCAATTTAATTTTGTTCAACTACACCATGAGCTAATTTTTCCAATTTACCCCACTTTTACTAAAACCCCCAATTTGACCCATTTTTAACCCAAGTGAACCCAATGTCAAACCAAACCACCCCAATTGACCTCAACTCTGGTCCAATTCAATTCTAAACTTCAATTCAATATCCTTAAAATCAATTTAGACCAAATCCAAGTCCAATTTTATTGACATTTGAGCCCAATTTTCATTTGAAGCCTAAGGCCCAATTTTGGCCCATGACCTAAACATAGCTTAAACCAACCCAATTCAACTCCAATTGGCCCCAAATATTTTCTAAGGCCTTCCTAACACCCCCATAAACAACACACTAACTTGATTTGCCCAAAATTTGAACCTAAACTCCACCCAAACCTAACCCAAAACCAAAATCCCTTAAATTGACCTAAACCCACCATGAACCCAAATGGGCCCAAATCCCAAAATAAAAGCCCAACTAAAGTTGAAAACTCTTTGTGACACTCCCATAACATTTCTCAACATTAATTTTACATAAAATCCAACCTTAGCCCAACCTTAGCCCAAGTTAGCCCATTTTGGCCCACCTTGGCCCCTTTACTAAAAATACCCAAATTCAACCCAATACAATTCAAAATCACTCGAAACTTGTTCCAAACCACTCATGACACATGCCTAAACCAATTGCAACATTTATTTGGCATGGTACTTTAAAAAATTTTTATCCAAAAGTCAATTTTAAAAATCTAAAAGCCCACTTTCTTAAACCCTTTTAAAAGCCCATTTTCACCAAAATTCAAAAAGCCCAAAAATCCATTCCAAAGCCCACATGAGATTTCCTCTCATCATCCATTTGATAAACCGCCCCCCCCCCCCTAAGTTTTATTTCATCATTTAAATAAACCAAATGTGGCCCCATGGAAATTTTCCATCAGAATGTCTAAAAATTCAAAACCTTTTTTAATGTAAATGAGTCAAGTCATCCCTAAGCCAAATGGAGTCCTTGGAGCCATGAACAAGTAATATGAAAGCCATGAGAGCTTCGACTTATCACCACTCCCTAAATGGAAAAAGGAGGAAACCCTTTAATGATTCACTTAGGAGTGATTAAACACTCCCATGTATCCCCTAATCTTTCTTAAGCCTAATTGTACTTGGATTGTGACTTGACCCCACTAATCAAGCTGACCCAAGTGACTTTCTCTTCAGCCCAAATCAGCCTTGGGGAGGTGCACCTAGCCTAAACCATGACTTGACCAAATTGAATCCAAAATGGCCTCTCCCTGCATACCATTTAAATCAAACCTCTTTACACATGGCCAATACCCATTGCTTGCACCAAACTCAACCCCTGACCCCACTGAGTCAGAAGGTGACCCATGCCTGGCCGACCAGCCCACCACGACCACCGAAAAACACCGAGCCGAGAGCCTTATTTGGCTTCAAAAATTCAAACCCACCGGCCGAGCTATCCCAACCCAAATGGACACCATGGCCGTTCTTTTCCTCCCCGAGCAGCTCGATCCCAGCCTCCGATCGCCCTCAGGAAGCCCTCCGACCACCTCCATTTAAACACCACCACCTCTCGGCCAAAGGAGGTGTTGAACCAAACCTTACCAAAACTCTGCCAAAATCACTCCAGATCCCTATCCAGACATAGAGAACTTGATCCCCACTTAAATCCAACTCTAAAACCCTCTCTGTGAGCTCAATTTCTGAGTTGAAAATCCACCCAAAAACATAGGACACTTCACCATAGTGAGCCAATCCTCAAATTGATTGACCCTACACCTTCACCAGACCAAGAGGAGAAGTTCCCCAGCAAAAGGCCCCTAACCAGGCCCGCCATTGCTTCCAGCCTCCAAGCTTTCTGATCGGCCTTGGTCACTTTCATACTTAGAAAATTCCCTGAGCCGGAGACTTCATCCGGAGCTTGCCCGGACTCGCGTCGAAGGTGACACAACCCTCGGATCGAAGCTTCACTTCTCTGAGCAAAGGTATGAACTCATTGTTCCTCTCGAGCTTCCAGCAATTCTCCATTTTGTTTGGGTTAATTTCATAGCTTATAAACCATATGAATGTGTTCGCCTCTTCAAGACGAATCGATAGAGTATAAGAACTCGAAAATCCATTAAAAATCGAGAGAGATATTAGGGTTTGAGTGTGGAAGGTCACGGGTGCACACCAGTCGTAGACGATGGCTAGGAGCCGTTGGATCGTACGTGTATCGAGCGTACGGTCGAGATCAATCCGGACAGCGTAATGGTACTGAACCGCGGGTCCCTGGAGAGTTGAGTCAGATGGCGACGCTGAATCACAGCGCGACGCGTGGGCTTTCGGAGATGCCGAGGTTGACGCGACATCACGTGGATAAGTAGGAATTAGGGTATTTTTCAATTATTTAAATACCAGAACTTCAAAAATTCATATCTTTTCACAAAAATAAAATAAAAATACCCTCTTGCTCAGTGAACAGAGGAAAATAATGTTGAAAAGAAATCAAGTTAATTGGATGAGTATTTTATTTTTAATAATTTATTTATTGTTTTCAATATTTTGATTCTCTATTTGCATAGATAATTCACCATGGCATGAGACCATAGAGCTTTTGAAGCCTCTGATCTTGGAAACATTCCCTGAATTTTTCAAGGTCAGAGGCCTCCTCTGTGAAAAGTTATTGATTTTTCAAGTTCATGTCACTGTTTTGGCCATTTTAATTCCAATAATTAGCATGTTGTAAAATAAATTCTAGAAAAATTTGGTGATATTTCTTAGGACTAGGGGACCCTATGAAAAATATATTTTGAGTTAATTCATTCATAATAACTTTAATTGGCTTAAACCCCTAAAATTGAATTTGAATCAATTAGGGTTAACCACACATCAAATTGACTTGAAAACAATTCTCCATTACTCTTTAGGTCAGAGGAACCTTACATAAAATTTTGAAATCAATTGGACTTGCTTAACCCCACCAAATGGATTGATTAAGCTTCAAAAGCAAAATGGAACTTTAAAAATTCATAACTCCAAAAATACTTTTCAAAAAATTCACAAGAAATGGTTTTGGGACTTCTCTGATATCAGGGGAGTTCAGGAAAATTAAAATTGGAATTTTCTAAAAAAGTTGATTTTTCATAATATTTTAATATTTTAATAATTAAAAAATAATAAAAATCACAAAAAATATTAAAAATCATAAAAATGTTACATTTTGACTCCTAATATCTTAGGAACAAACCAAGTATTTTTCCTAAGTGCCTAGGATAAGATATTGAATTTTAAAGGCTTAATGTAATTTTTAATATTAAAAAATGAATTTTCAATCCTTTTCACTAAAATAATTCTAATAAATTAACGAGAAATCAGAAAATTATAAAGTTTGTTTTTCTGGACTCCTTAAGGTTATATAAATTTAAGAAAAATATAAAATCTATTTTAAAACTTTTATTTTATTTTAAAATAAATTTACACTCTAAAACTCAAAATAATTATAATAAATGAAATATAATTCAAAAAATCACAAAATTTGGTCGAAGTGGTCCTCTAGTCATTAGGAACATTCCATAATTTTCTTAAGGACAAAAACCTTTCCTTGGTCATGTTGTTGAATTTTCTTTGAAAACCCTTATTTTCTACTAAAAATAATTATACAAATAAATTAATTGACATGTGAGTGAGGTGACATAAAACTTTCAAATTCATTTGAGCTCAATTTAGTGAGTTATGAAATAAATAAGCCTAAAAGGGCATAAAGGTAATTAAGAATTTTAACCCTTAATTAAAACTTTAGGTTTAATTAAAATGAAGGGTAAAATATTTGATCTTAACTTTCTCTTGGATGATTGAAACTTAGGTAAATAAAAGGGGTAGAAACCCATTAAACACTTTGGAAATATCAAAATAAAACTTTAATTAATTAAAATAATTTAAATTTTGGAAAGAATATATTTAAATTTGGATTATTAAATTAGGGATATTATTAAGAGGATGTTTATTCTTCAATTTAAAAATCCCTAAATAAGTCACTTTAACAATATTTAGTTCTTAATTAAAAAAATTAAAATGATAATCCAAATTAATAATTAAAACTAAAATTAGATTAAATTAAATTTAAAATATTTAAACTAAAATTAAAATTAAAATTAAATTAAAATTAAAGTTAAACTAAAATTAAAATTAAATTAAAGTTAAATTAAAAATTAAATTAAATTAAAATCAAATTGAATTAAATCAAATTAAAATCATTTAACAACAAACCTAAATGAAATCATTAAGAGTTAAATCAAAACATATAAATAATTTCAACACCTCTTTCTATCTAAGGGTCAACTTGAAATACCAAGGTAATTAAAAATGTAAAGATTTAAATTAAATCTAAAATAATTCAAACACTATTCCAAACTTAAAGTTATTAATTAAAACCTCATAATTAAATTAAAACACTTTAAACCATTAACTCAAACTTTAATTTAAGAGTGATTAAAATTCTCGATAAACTAACTTGCCCTTAAAGGCTTTAACTATTATAACTCTTAAATAGAGCATTAAATGAGATGTCACTTCATTCATCAGGTAATCAAATACCCAAGTTCACTGAGCAAGAGACAAAGTTTAACTAAACTCTTGGATGATTAATTCATATGTACAACTAAATTTACTTGGACTCAAAATGATCCCAGAAGTATTGAAAAGATGTTTAGGACTCGTCCTAAACACTTTCTCAATATGATGAGATGTTTTAGAAGAACAATTGAATTTAGTTGTTCTTTGATGAAGAAAATCATCCTTAAACAAAACACAAGAACCTAGACTTCATAGGAGATGACTAGTTATAGGATTATGATTCTTGTAGATAACCAAAACCCTTCCCTTAGCTTTACCTAAGTACTTGTTGAAATATGTTTAAATGCTCTAACATGGGTTTTAAGTGCAGCTTGGGATGACGGGAAGACCCTCCAGGTACGCTTTTATTTTATTGCAATTTACTTACATGCATTATATTTTACTTTTCTTGGATGATAAATAAGACTGTTGTATGAAAACCAAAACCTTTAGGATAGTCCCTGAAATGAAACCAAAACTAAATTAAAAGTCATTACAAGATAAAATTCACCGCCACAACATTCCAAATTATAAAACAACTCAAAATTTAATCACAAACAAAACAAAAAAACTATAATTGTAACTAAATTAAAACGTCTCGTTGAATGATCGGGAATACCTCGGATGATGTAACCCACATGTTGCTAACGTGATTTCCCACGGTCTAAATGAAAGTGTGCAACTCATTCAGTCGAGTTTAGCAAATTAATCTGGACTAAGTGAATTCGATGAAAATAACGGTGCCGGGATGACGGAACCGTGGGATCTTAATCGGTTATGTTTAATCAACTTTAAGATTTGTTTTAATTAAAATATTAGAAAAAACACTTAGATTTTAAGATTTTCTCTAAACAAAAACACTTCTCTCATCTCCTGATTTATGACTTCTAAAACTAAACCTCTGCAACAACAAGGAGCTCGGAGCATGGTGGGCAGCACGGCCATCGTCGTCAGCAAAACTCGGATCTACTTCAGTAAAAATAACCAAGCCATAGGACTTCGAGGTAGTTTTCCTAGTGCAACATAAATCCTCAACTCTTCGTTAGGCATTTGCATGATCATGTCATGTAAATTAAGCCCTAACCGGTCTTAGGACTCCGAGGTAGTCATTCGGTACGACATAAACCCTCACATCTTCGAGGCTACTTGTGTGATTATATCATACAAATATAAGACCTAAATAAATAAAATTGACAGGATTGCGACATTAAATAAACTCCCAAATCTAAGCCAAACAATAAGATAGTTTGGGAAGTTGTCAAGATTCTTCTTGGATCTTCAACTTCTCCTACTTCTCTTCCATTTGACTCTTAAGATGAACTGTTCCAAATTCGAGCTAATCCCTTTTGAAATTTTCAAAATTCAATCTTTTGAAACCTTAAACTTTGAAATTTTTGAGAGCAAAATCACTGATCATTTTCGAGAGTTTTCTTAAATGATTCCCGTCATTTAAGATGTAATTAACTATAGGGGAGGGAACTTTAAGAATCCAGGTAATATAAACCCTGCTTAATTTCATTATATTAAGCAGGGGAACTTGTCGGCTTATAAAATTGGTTCGCAGACCAAACGGATGTCACAAATCATCTAGTTTATTTAACCGAGCCCCATCATCAAGCAGTGTGTTTATTCTTCGCGATAGATACGCGGTTTGTGGTGCGGTGTTCATTTATATAAACTATTTGGGATGTGAGATCAGTTTGATTTCATATCTTAAAATTTTCAAACTTAAAAATTTTTTTCAAAAAATCAAATGATACTTTTCAATTTATATATATATTTAAATTAAACTTAAAATTTAAAATTGCCGACAATTTCTGTTTGGCGACCCCTTTTCAAAATACAACACAATCTAAAAATATGTCGACACTAGCATATCATGTATCAGCATGGGAATATAAAAATGTTCTTCAATACCTAAATAAAGTTGTAATACAAACATAAACACACAATTCAAATACAATCACAAAGGATAAATGAGGTCAATTTTTCCTTTAACTCATCGCATCTCACTAATTTACTTCCAATTTCTAACAGAATCACTACACTAGTAAATTAGGCACTTCAAAAGATTTTAAAGATTATAATCCCAAAGATAAGATTATCCCTAATAAATTGGTTCCTAGGCACCAATCTCAGGTATCACCTAATCTTTATAATTAAGAACCTCTAATAGTTATAAAGATAGTGTGAGATCATCCTAATGTTATTCATCAAATAGGTTCGCGACTCCTACCTAATGAAAATAAAGTTGTAGAAAGGAAGTAAAAATTAAGATGGAACTATCAATGTTCAAAATTCATGATTTCTCTTGTAAAACTCAATTCTGGGTGAGACCCAAGTCCCAATGGACTCGTTAATCCAACTACTACAAGAGATCAATTCTAGTCATAATAAGAAGTTAAGGAATAACTTCCCTCAAGACACACAGAGATCAAATCAAACACTAATAATCCAAACATCTACCAATCATCAATCAAACTGGTCAATCCATAATGACACATAAACATCAATTCAATCCACTCTAAAGCAAACACCATACAACACTAATAATCACGACTCTCAAGCACATTAAATCAAAGCACACTGATAACTATGGGTTGCCTCCCATAAAGCGCTTGGTTTAACGTCGTGACCCCGAAAAATGATTCCACTTGGATCAAAATTCCATTTAAGTTATCCTCGATCAATCGCCCAATCATTTTTAGATCCAGGGATTCCTATAAAATCCTCAATTGTAATTTTTCTTTCAGCTCTTCCTTTTCGGATTGATTCATATCATTATTCCACTTATTTCTTTCTAGATCCAATATTCTTCTAATGATTTTCTCAATTTTCATATTAATATCTTCCTTGAAATTTTTAAGAAATGGATCTTTATAAGATACCTCAATATCTCCTAAATTTTGGATCAGATTCTCTCTAGATAATTTAGATTTTGGATCAAATTCTTCTATGTCACTCTTATGATTCAAGTTATCTTCCCATTCTTCCCTTTTATAATTATTAAATGATTGAGGATCTATCTTAGTTGAGGAAATATGTTTTTCTAATTCCCTAGGAATTTCTTCCAATTGTCTTCCAATATCCTTATCCTCTTTTCTCAACTCAAAGTTTTTTTAAAATTTATCCTCAAATTCTCCTCCAAATCTTAGTTCAATAATTTTATCTTTTTTATCATTCAATTCAGGTTTTTCTTGTGATTGAGTCGTATCTAAAGATATAAAGACTGGTTGTGTAGATGAATTCTCTAAATAGATAGACTTTAAAATTGTATGGGGTACATCCATCTTAAGTTCATGAGATTTTTCAACAGATGGAATTAAAAGTTTACTATTTTTGGTAGCGTCCATCATTTCACACCTCTCTTGAACATACATACAGTCTTTTTTACATAACATTTTTGACTCATCATGAAAGTCTATTTCAATCTCATTTGTTAACTTACTCTCAAAACCTTCTTGGAAACGGTCTTTACTTAGATAATCAATTTCATCCATCTTAAAACAATCATCATCTTTTTTCTCAGCTGGATATTTCATAGTCTTTAATACATCAAAAGTAACTTCTTGGTCATTAATATTCATAGTCAACTCTCCTTTTTGCACATCTATCATAGCTTGTCCAGTAACAAGGAAAGGTCTCCCTAAAATAATTGGAATTTCTTTATCTTCCTCCATATCTAAAACAATAAAGTCTAAAAGAAAGATAAATTTATCCACATTAACAAGCACATCTTCTATAACTCCTTTTGGATAAATGATAGATCGATCAGCTAACAGAAGGGTTACAGTAGTGGGAGAAATATCGATTAAACCTAACATTCTAAATATAGATAGAGGAATCACATTAATGCTCACTCCTAAATCACATAAAGCTTTTCCAAATAATTTTTCTCCAATTGCACAAGGAATTGTAAAGCTACAAGGATCTTTAAGTTTTTGAGAAAAATTTTTCTGAAGTATGGCACTGCACTCCTCACTTAGTGCAACTATCTCATATTCCCCAAATTTTCTTTTCTTGTTTAATATATCCTTTATAAACTTTGCATAACTTGGCATATGTTCCAAAGCTTCAGTGAAAAGAATATTTATCGTTAACTTCTTAAGTACTTTCATGAACTTTGAAATTTTTTTATCCAACTCATGCTGTCTAAGTCTTTGAGGAAATAGATGTGGTGGTTTTTCTAAACTGATTTTAGTTGGAGATATTAATTTTTCCAGATCCTTAGAAACATGTTCTTCAGGTCTTTTAGTTTCCTTTGTTTCTCTCACAACATCTTTCTCTTTTCTTACCACTTCCTCTATCTCTCTTCCGCTTCTTAATTGGACAGCTTCTATTTGTTCATTAGTGTTCTCTTTAGGGTTGATCAAATTGTTGCTAGGAAGTGTTCCTTGGGTTCCATTACTAAGTGAATTAGCAATTTGTCCCAATTGATTCTCTATGTTTCTAACCGCAACATTTTGACTTTGCAACTTGTTTCCCTTTTGCAATACCACTTCTTCCATAGACATTTTCTTATCTTCAAATTGTTGATCATTATTAGAGTCCAGTGGATATGAAGGTCTATAGTTTATGTTCCCCTGATTATTCCAACTTCCATTAGAATTTGCATGATTATTTTCCCATTTTTGGTTTCCACCCTCAGTAGTATGATTCCAGTTAAATTTAGGATGGTTCTCCCAATCTGGTTTGTAAAAGTTAGAGTACGGGTTGTTTATGGTATTTAATGTCTCATATAATAATTTAGAATCACATATAGACCCTAATGAACTTTCCTCACTTACAGGCGTAAATTGAGGTTGGTTCATTCCAAATTGGTCCAAATTCCTTGATATTGCAGCAACCTGAGATACAAGAATTGCAATCACATCCGTATCATGAACACTAGCTACATTTATGATTTACCCTTGCTGAGGGCCATTGAAATTCAATTGTAGTTATTTCTTCAATTAATGCATACGCTTCATCAAATGATTTTGACATTAATGATCCACCAGCGACAACATCAATTATAGACCTAAGGGATCCTACTAAACCATTATAAAAGTTTGAATGATTAACCAATCAGATAGAGCATAGTGTGAACACCTTCTTAGGAGTTCCTTAAATCTTTCCCAGGCTAGTATATTGATTCCCTTTCATACTGACAAAATGAGATAATATCATTTCTAAGTTGAGTATTCCTTAAAGGTGGAAAATACTTAGCTAAGAATTTTTCAGTTAACCCCTCCCAATTTTTAATAGAACTAGGTGCTAATGTGTATAACCACATTTTAGCTATATCCCTTAGTGAGAAAGGAAAAAGCCTTAGTCTAACAACATCGTCTGACATGCCATTATAACGAAATATAGCACAAAGTTCTAAAAAATTTGATAAGTGTAAATAGGGTTCCTCCAAAAAAGTTCCCCCAAACTGATTGTTCTGCACCAGTTGGATAATCTCTGGATTTATTTCAAATGAGTCAGCTTCTACGATAGGGTTTTGTATACTTAAGTGAATTTCATCTGTCATAGGATTTATGTAATCCCTCAATGAAGTATGATGATTTTCCAAGTTATTATCATGAAAGTTTTCCATTTCCATTTCTAGTTTTTCGAGTCCTTTCTGTATTTTTATTTTTTAATTTTTTTCTAACTCAGGATCATAAGACACAAGTCCTCCAGATCCTTTGTTTCGCATACGCAACATAACAAACAATACATTAACAATTAAACAAATAATAGACGAAATATATTCAAAACAACAAAACATTTTCACAAACACCTTATTTTTCACACAAACAGTTTTTTCACAACACTTTTTCATATAAAAATACTTTCACACAAAAATAGTTTTTACGACACTACAATTTTCCAAGTCTAAGCCTAATTATTTCAACTAAAATTCTCCTAAAGTTCTTACCGAAACTTCTCCGACAATGGCGCCAAAAACTTGACCCGACCCGCAATTACACAGTAAATTAACTTCCAAAAGATGGCTAAAAACTTGACCCGATTTATAAATAGCGGCTAGTGTGCAAAATCTTAAATGATATAAAAATTAAAAAATATTTTACACACTAGGGGTACTACGCAAGTATATGTATCGCTTCAAGTAATATAGAGTTTTCTTTAAAAACCCCGATATCGATCCCACGAGGAAGTGAAGTAAGAAGTCTTTAATCAAATTCTAGTCTACTACTAATAGTCCTTAGTTTGGAATGTCGATTAAAATTGTGTTTTATCTAGCAACTATTCCTAAATGCAAGTGTTAAATGTAAAGATAGTACCTATATCTAAATGCAAATAACAATTCTAAATATAACCCTTTTTGGATGAATTGGTTTGGAGAATTTTGAGATATTAAAAACTACTATTCTTATGTAATGAAATAGATAATGTATAGGAATGAGATGCATGTAATATTATATGTGCCAAATAGGAGCAATTTTATTCCTTACCCTTTGGTCCAGGCATAAAGAACATTGACTAATCCTATGCTTGGTTACCAAATCCGTGGCTAGGCTGGGAGGATACCGGCTCTCACTTCGGAGCTCCCACATTCCCTTACCTGAGGGCTAACATCTCCGCTTCAGCACCCAAACGATAGGACCGAATTGAGGATTTTAGCCTGTCACTCTAAAATGTCCAATTCTACGCCCGATAATTATATTTCCCTATTTATTTGCATTCAATCCCCATGAACTTCACCATCCATGGAATTTGAATGTGGTTTCACTTTGTTGAGAATTACACTGCCCTTTCGGGTCAACGCAATTACAACGAATTTAACACTACAATGGTCCCTTATTGCAATGTAAATGAAGTGAAAGTAAAAACCATCACATTTATAATTAAATTCACTTCTATCATGCATCACAAAATTCTAAACATGATTTCTACTCATTACAAAAGAAAAGTAAAATGAAAATAATGACACAATCTTCTCATGCCGCTATTTCCAAAGAAGAAGAAAAAGTAAGAGAGATACGTCACAAAGTGCAAAGAAAACACAACAGAAACTTCATTTAACCAAAGCAAATCCACTACGCAAGTGTTTAAAAAAATCATTAGATAATGAAGAACAATACTTAGCTTTTTCCCTTTGAAAGAAAGATGAAGATCTCTCCCATAAAGTCTCCCATTGATCCAAGCAATTCTAGTGAAATCCCTTAAAAATTCTCTCAAAATCTCATCTCCAATTGCTCCAAAGGGTAGAAATCTACATTTCTACTCTTAATCTAAGAATCCTAAACATTCCTCAAAGTTTTCTCCACTTTTCTCCACTTTTTCTCCTCTTAATTCCTTTCCAATTTCTCCCTTTTTTCTCTCAAATTCGTCTCTTTTTAAAGAGGTAGAAAAATTCTCAAAGGTTGCTTAAGCACCTCTTCAAAAAGAATCCAGATTCATCGAACAATTGCTTGAACCAACATTCTCGCCGTCGGCGGGCTCGATCTCGCCGTCGGCGGGCTTCTAGAAGAATGGATAACTGCTCATGCTCGCTGTCGGCGGGCTCGAGGGCGCTGTCGGCGAGCCTTTTAGTCATATTTTGGCCTTCGAGGCCGCCATCGGCTAGATTCATGCGCAGCTCCACTGTTTCGCTCCGTTTGGCTCCGTTTTAGCTCTGATTCGCCCCGTTTCAGTTGCGTTGCGTTCGTAATTGATAGCCCTACAAAATAAACATAAAAACAACCTTTATTTAAAGTGTAATCTCATTCAAAAATATTCAAGAATTATAAAAGAGATTAAGCATCAAAATACTTATCGAAAGGTGTCAGGGCAGAATTTCATTTCTTGCTCGTTTTTGCTCCAAATTGCACCGTTTTTACTTCCTTTTGCTCCAATCACCATTTCTTGTACTTAAAACTAAAAAACATACAAAATACATTCCTTTAAAGTGTAATATCATAAAAAATGAGTAAAATGATATAGTAAAAAGCGTATATATTTTAGGCGTGTCAGTAACCGGTATATCCATCCAGAAAACAAAACTATTTATGCCCAGCTAGTCTATCCAACATTTGATCCAGAAATGGGAGTGGAAAGTGATCTTTTCTTGTGGCAAGATTTAATTTTCTATAATCAATGCATATTCGCCATCCTGTAACTTATCTTGTTGGTATTATTTCATTCTTTTCATTAACAGTCACAGTCAGTCCTCCTTTCTTAGGAACACAGTGAATAGGACTAACCAATGCACTATCTGAAATAGGGTAGATAATTCCAGCATCCAACCATTTTAAAATTTATTTCTTAACAATGTTTTTCATGATAGGATTTAATCTCCTTTGGGGATCAGCTCGCGGTTTTCAATTATCTTCCATAAGAATTTGGTGCATACAAATTGAAGGACTGATTCCTTTAATATCAAAAATTGTCCATCCAAAGGATTTCTTTTGCATCTTCAAAATTTCAATAAACTCTCTTCTTCTTTTTCAGTTAATTGAGAGGAAATTATAACTGGAAAGGTTGAGAATTCACCTAGTAAAACATACTTCAAATTATCCGGATGCATTTTTAACTTAAGTTCAGGAGGTTTTTCAATTGATGGACCATAAGATTCATCTTTTTCAATTAAATCCAACAATTCAAAACTTTCATGAACATACTTTAAATCTTCCTCTTGAAAATCTTTAGAATCAATTAACTCCTCTTCTTGCTTATGTTCCAATTCTTCTCATTTCAAATTTATCTTCATAAGTTGACTTGAAATGACATTCACTCAAATATTTGATAACATCCATCCTATAACATTCATCTTCTTTACCTCTAGCAGGATATTTCATCGATTTTGAAATATTAATCTGATCATTAACCCTCATCGTTAATTCCCCTTTTTGAACATCTATCATGGCTCAGCTTGTAGCTAGGAATGGTCTTCCCAAAATTATAAGTATCTTTATCTTCCTCCATATCTAACACAATGAAATCAACTGGAAAAATAAATTGATCCACTTTAATAAAAATATCTTCTATAACTCATTTAGGATATGTGATCGAATGATCTGCTAATTGCAGAGTTACAGTAGTTGAGGTTATTTCTCCTAGTCCCAGTCTTTTGAATATTGATAGAGGCATAAGGTTAATGCTTGCACCCAAATCACATAAAGCTTTTCCATAGAATCTGTCTCCGATTGCACATGAAATTGTGAAACTACTAGGATCTTTAAGCTTTTCAGGAAGCTTTTTCTGAATTATGGCACTGCACTCATCACTAAGTGCAACAGTCTCGTTATTGTCACACTTTCTTTTCTTATTAAGAATATCCTTCATAAATTTTGCATAGCTTGAAATTTGTTATAAGGCTTCAACAAATAGAATATTAATAGTAAGCTTCTTAAATATCTCCAAGAATTTTGAAAATTGCTTATCCAGCTTTTGTTGATGAAGTCTCTGAGGAAATGGAGGTGGTGGGTTTTCTAAGTCAAACTTCGGTGGAGAAACAGGTCTTTCCAAACATTTCGGAGCGTCCTCTTTTGCTTCTTCAATCTCTTCTTTCTCTACTTCAGTTTCTTTTTTAACTCTATCTTCCAATTCTCTTTTACTTCTCAGTTGAATTGCTTTTACTTGTTCTATATGTTTTTCTCTTGGATTTTCTTCAGTATTATTTGGAAGAATTCCTTGGAATCTATTACTTAAGGCATTTGCAATTTGTCCCAATTGATTTTTAATATTTCTGATGGTTGCTCCTTGAAATTGTAATTGATTTCCCATATGTGACACCACTTCTTAAATAGACAACTTCTTCTCCTTTAATTGTAAAGCATTGTTATAACCTGAAGGACAAGTTAATCTATTATTATTATTATTTCCTTGGTTGTTCCAATTCCCCAATGGGTTTACTTGGTGGTTCCCTCATTGTTGATTAACACCACCCTGATTATTGGTATTCCAGTTAAAATTTGGATGATTCTTCCAACCTGGGTTATAATAATTGGAATATGGGTTGTTAGGCTTAATTATAACATTTACAGTTTCTGGTGAAGAATAAGAATCAACCATTTGGCCTAATTAATTTTCTTCAATCCTATAATGTGGCTGAAAAAAATTCATCCCAAATTGGTTTATCTTCCTTAAAACAATAACTTGATTTGCTAACATTGTAAAAGTATCATTTTCAAAAACACTGGCTACCTTTTTAAGATTTAACCTTTTAGAAGGCCATTGAAAATTATTAGTAGCCATTTCTTCAATTAAAGCATAATCATCAGAAAATGGTTTAGACATTAATGATCCACCAGCAGCAGCATCGATGATCAATCTAAGACATCCAAATAATCCATTATAAAAATTTTGAATAATTAACCAATCTGGTATCGAATGATGTGGACATTTCCTGAGGAGATCTTTAAATCTTTCCTATGCTTCATATTATGATTCCCATTCAAACTGACAAAAAGATTTAATATCATTTCTTAACTTAGCAGTCTTAGATGGTGGAAAATATTTAGCAAGAAATTTTTGTGACAGTTCACCCCAAGTTCTAATTGTTCCAGGTGCTAACGAATGTTACCATATTTTAGCTTTATCCCTTAGTGAGAAAGGAAAAAGTCTAAGTCTAATAACATCATCTGAAACACCATCATAATTAAAAGTAGCACACAACAGTATAAAATTAGCAAGATGCAAATTAGGATCTTCAGTTGTTGCTCCCCCAAACTGATTATTAGACACCATTTGGATAATAGCAGGTTTAAGCTAAAAAACATTAGCCGCTACAACAGAATTTTGAATACTACCACGAAGTTCATCCACTGTAGGGTTAACATAATCTCTTAAAGGTCTTAATTCTAATGGATGCCAACATTTTGATCTTGATGATTTGCCATTTCTTAAATATTTTTATCTTTTCCTGTATTTTTAATTTTTTTGATTTTTTTAATAGTTCTTTCTAATTCAAAATCATAAGGCACAAGTCCCTCAGAACCTGAACTACACATACAACAATAAAACAAAACAAAACAAAACACACTAATAAAAACAAAGAAAATTTAAAATTTAAAATTTCTTAATTTTCTTTAAAATGTAATTTTAATTAATTTCTTTCCCCGGCAACGGCGCCAGAAACTTGATCCACCCGATATTTATACTTACAATTATGATATAAAAATTGGCAATGACGACAAAAACATTTCTCCACCAGATATATATGCTTATGATTTTGATATGAAAATTATGATTTAAAATGTGGATACTACTCAAGTATACGTATCATTTATCAAGTAATATAGGACTTTTTGATTAAGCCCCGAGATATCGAACCCACAGGGAAAGTGAAAAATCATTAAAGAAATAAGAAAATTATCTTTTTACTTTTTTAATTGTCTTTTAAAAGTATGTTTTGGTTTTGAAAAGTTTGATAGTTGATTTCACTCTTTAAATTTTCTTATAAATTCAAACAAGAAATTAAAATGATAATAACTGTAAACACGGTATGAAAATCACTATTAACTAGAATATCTTTTTCTTTCCTTTATAAAGTAGTAATAATTATGAATGTATTGTTGTGGAAGTATTTAAATTTATTGTGATAAATAGAAGCAAATGTATTCTTTACCCTTACTTGGTTCTATAAAGAACATTGGTTAATTTAAAATTTTATCATTTTGAACATGGTTAGGCAGGGAAGATACCAGCTCTCACTCTAGACTTCCCTCATTTCCCTCCACCTGGGGGCTAACTTCTCATAACAAAATTCAAAACTTCAAACAAAATTAGGGGCTTTTAGCTCGTCACACTAAAAATCCTCTAATTTTACACCCCTTTAAAACATCTTCTAATATATTGCATTCAATTATATGAACTATAATTTTCACCTATATAATTGCATGTGATTCTTACTAACTTTTATGAGACAATGCAGCATTGGATCTTACATAATCTCACCACAAAATTTACATCTTAACAGGCTAAATTAAGAATTAAATAAAGTTTATAGAATCAATCTTCACAACTTCTTCCAACTTTAAACACATATACATTCCACAACAATTCTTCATGAATTACTCACTTCTTCATTTAAGAAAGAAAAAGATAAAGAAAACTACTCAGAATGTATTGAGAAAATACAAAAACACAATGATTTGAAATTAAAAACCATAAGAAAAACGACAAAGACAATAAGTTTTAATTAAAAACTAAATGTAAGAACAAAAGTAAACACTTATCTAAAAATCCTCTCCACAAGACTCAGGAAGTTCCTCTAAAACTTTGAATCTTCACTAAACTAATCCTCAAAGTAGGACTCCCAACTCTGATGACTTAGAAATAGACTTTAGACTTCAATAAAAACTAAACTAAAGGAAAGAAATGAAGTGGGAAGAAGAAGGCTTCAATCCTACCCTTTTCTCTTTTCTACTCTCTACTCATACTCCTAATGAATACAATAAAACATATGTAAAAACTCTCTTCAAAATGCATTGGAAGAGCCCCTAATATTTCCTAAGACTCTTTTTAAATATTAAACCAAAAGGTGCCTTAGTGTCTCATCAAAATGTGTCCAGATTCGATGTATCCACCAAATAATGCACACCTTCATTCAAACTTGCCACCCAAAGGAAGTTATGAAAGTTACTACCAACAGTTACTTCCCATCCCCTTTGAAAATTGCGCCAAATTCAAGTTAATCTCAATTTTTAACTGTGTCGGCTAAACGCCGGCCCAGCGGTGCTTAGCTGCCAGTGCCTAAATTTTCATCTTTCATTTTTTTTTTGCTCCAAATTTGATCTAACTTTGCTCATTTCATCATAATCACTCATTTTTATCATACCTGTAAGAAAAAAACAAAATACCTTTCATTAAAGTGCAATATCATTAAAAATAAGTATAAAAATGTGCATAAAAATATTATATATTTTAGGTGTATCAATAAATCAACAAAACATTATTTGTTAAAGAGGCTACTCCACTTTTACCTAGTTAGGAGGGAGGGGAGATTGATCTTAGGGTTAAGGATGGGTGTGAGTTTGTTAAGCATCCTGCTATGGGAGAGTGTTTGAAAGATGTTGGAGGGGAAAGTGATGTTGGGAACCTGTTGGGGAGGTTTTTCTTGATCATAATATTAAGTGATTAGTTGTTCTATAGTGCTTTGGAGGTTAACGGTGAAATTGCAATATATATTTCTATTCTTAATGGTGTTGATGTTAATGATGTTGAGGTTGACATATCAAAAATTACTAATGGAATTGTGGAGGGTGGGGGCACCTAGACATAAGACATATAGATGAAATAATTCTAATAATACGATTCATCGAGATTTAAATACAGTAAGGAGCCTCCTCCTCCTAGTAAAGAGTATTAAGAGCAAGCTCATTAGTTTATGAAGGATGAATGGATGGTGCAAAAATTAAGGAAGAAAAGGATAGGGAAAATTGAGCATATAAATTTAGAACAAGGTAATATATTACATAAAATTACCTCTTACTCTGATGGGGCAAATGTTACTTGTGCTAGATTAACTAGAAGGAGTTTCCATTCTCATGACGATTAATATTATGATTTGTAATATCAGAGGATAGCTGACTGTACCTTGCTTGATTGATTGAAACAGTTGTTTAAGACTTATATATCATGGTAATTTGCTATTTTGAAAGCCAGCAATAATAGATTTAGTAGGAATTTTAACAACTACAACTTCACATCAAACTGTACTAATAAAATATGGATCTTCAGAAGGAAAGAATTAAATATCATTATTACCAATGATGACCCACAATTTCTTCATTTCTATTTTGATATTAACAATTGTAAGGGATGGATCACTATTGTGTATGCTATCTGTAATCATATTTTGAGACTAGACCTATGAGATAAACTTACTATTTTGAGTTCATCTAATGTGGACAACTGGATTGTGTGAGGGGATTTAAAATGATAACAAAATTGAGTGGAAAAAGGGTGGTAAGAAACGAATTGCTAGTTTAATGAATAAATATAATGACACTATAATGGATTCTTAGCCTTTTGAGTTGGGAGGTACTGAGCCAATGTTTACATGAAGGAGAGGAAGGACATTAGAAAGATTGGCCAGGATTTTTGCCAATCAACTTTGGTTGAATAATTACTCAACTACTAAAGTGCGTCACTTAACTAATTTGGTGGTTCTCCTTGGGAAAGGCTTTGGAGGTTCTCATAGGTCGATCCACTTAAATGCCACTTTCACTCAGAAACCTTTTTAATACACAATTTTGTCTCCTTAACATGTGGACTAATTGTATTGATTTTTTTAATTTGGTCAAGAATCAGTGGAATACGGAAATTTGTGGTTCTCCTTGGGAAAGGCTTTAGAGGCTGCTGTCGACATAATTTTTAGGTTTGTGTTTTAAAAATGGGTCGCCTACGTAAATTGTCGGTGAATTTTAAATTTAATTTATATATATATATATATATATATAGTTTTAGAAAGAAGCATTTAATTTTGAAAATAAATTTAAGTTTGAAAATTTTAAGATATAAAATCAAACTGATCTCACATCCCAAATAGTTTATATAAATGAGCACCACATCATAAACAGCTTATCTATCCCAAAGAATAGACACACTGCTTGATGATGGGGCTCGATTAAATAAACTAAAAGATTTGTGACATCCGTTTGGTCTGCGAACCAGTTTTATAAGCCGACAAGTTCCTCTGCTTAATATAAATGAATTAAGCAGGGTTTATATTACCTGGGTTCTTAAAGTTCCCTATAAGGGCAAGCCCCTATAGTTAATTACATCCTAAGTGATGGGAATCACTTAAGAAAACTTTCGATAATGATCAGTGATTTTTCTCTCAAGAATTTCAAAGTTTAAGGTTTCAAAGGATTGAATTTTGGAAATTTCAAAAGGGAGTGGATCAAATTTAGAACAGTTTATTTTAGGAGTCTAAAGGAAGAGAAGTAGGAGAAGCTGAGGATCCAAGAAGAATATTGGCATCTTCTCAAACTATCCTATTGTTTAGCTTCAACTTAAGAGTATATTTAATGTTTCAATCCTGCCAATTTTAATTAACTAGGACTTATATTTGTATGACATAATCATACAAATAGCCTCGAAGATATGAGGGTTTATGTCGTACCAAATGACTACCTCGGAGTCCTAAGACCGCTTAGGGCTTAATCTACATAACATGATTATGCAAATGCCTAACGAAGAGTTGAGGATTTTTGCTGCACTAAGCAAACTACCTTGAAATCATATGGCTTTATTATTTAATTCTAAGAAAGATTTTGTTGATGTAGATTCCAGTTTTGCTGACGACGATGGCCGTGCTGCCCACTATGCTCCAAGCTCCGTATTGTTGCAGAGGTTTAGTTTTAGAAAGTGAAAATCAGGAGATGAGAGAAGTGTTTTGGTTTAGAGAAATCTTAAAGTCCAAATATTTTTAATGTTTTAATTAAAAAAATCTTAAAATTGGTTAAACATAACTGATTAAGATCCCACGGTTCCGTCATCCCGGCACCATTATTTTCATCGGATTCACTTAGTCCAAATGAATTTGCTAAACTCAACTGAATGAGTTCCACACTTTCATTTAGACCGTGGGAAATCCCGTTAGCAATGCGTGGGTTACATCATCTGAGGTATTCCCTATCATCCAACGAGAAGTTTTAATTTAGTTGTAGTTGTAGTTTTGTTATTCTGTTTGTGATTAAATTTTGAGTTGTTTTATATTTTGAAATGTTGTGGTGGTGAATTTTATCTTGTTGTGACTTTTAATTTAATTTTGGGTTTCGGCTTTGTGGCTATCCTAAAGGTTTCGCTTTTCATGCGAGGTGACATTCTTGTTTAACATGCAAGAGAAGTAAAGTACAAGTGCGAGTAAATAAATTGCAATGAAATAAAAGCATACCTGGTAAGCATTCCTATTTACTTTCTCCTTCACTTAAAATACAGGTTAAAGCATTTATATAATTGCAGGAAAACACCTAGGTAAAGCTAAGGGAAGGTTTTGATTGTCTACCAAAATTGTAATCCTATATAGCTAGTCAATTCCTATGACGTCCAGGTTCTTATGTTTTGTTAAGGATGATTTTCTTCACCAAAGAACAATTGAGTTCAGCTTGTTCTTCTAAAACATCCCATCGTATCGAGAAAGTGCTTAGGACAAGTCCTAAACATCTTTTCAATACTTCTGAGATTATTTTGAGTCCAAATGAATTTCATTGTACAAGTGAATTAATCATTCAAGAGATTTAGTTATGTTTTGCTTCTTACTCAGTGAACTAGGATGTTTGATTATCCTATGAGTGAAGTGAAATTTCACTTAATGCTTTATTTAAGATTTATGATAATGAAAGCCTTTAGGGGTAAATTAATTTGTTGAAGATTTTACCAATTATTAATTAGAAAATTAGAATTGATGATTTTGAAATAATTTGGTTTAGTTATAAAATTTTAATTAATAATTTTAGGTTTGGAGTAGTGTTCACCATTTTAACTTTGCTTAGGTTGGAAAAGGTGTTTAAATTATTTATTTTTATTAAATTTTAATGACTTCATTTGGATTGATTGTAATATTTTAGGTTGATTTTAATTAGTATTTTTTTATAAATTTTTATTATAAATTGTTTTGATATTGATTTTTAATGTTTCAAATTTGTTTTAGGTTTGTTTTTAAATGATAAATTAATTTTACTGTTCTCAATTTAATTTAAATAAGTTATTAAATCACTTAATGTTTTAAACTTTATTTAATTAAGGGTTATTTTTTTTTAATCATTAATTTCAATTATCATTTTAAGATTAATTAAGAATTGAAATGTTATTAAACTGATTAATTTAGGGATTTTAAATTAAAGAATTGGTATCTTCCTAAGTCACATCCCTAATAATAAAAAATTTTAATTATCTTCCCAAAATTTTAATGATTTAATTAATTAAAGTTCCATTTTGATATTTTCAAAGTGATCAATGGGTTTCTACCCCTTTACTCCCTAAGTTTCAATCACCCAAGAGGAAATTAAGATCAGATATTTTACCTTCCCTTTTGATTAAACCTAAAGTATTAATTAGGGTTAAAATCCTTTAATTACCTTTATGCCCCTTTAGGCTTATTTATTTCATAACTCATCAAATTAAGCTCAAATGAATTTAAAACTTTTATGTCACTTCACTCATATGTCAATTAAGATACTAGAGGAGAAAATTTGATTTTTCTAAATTTAATTTAATTTATAAATTTATTTTTGTGAGAAAATGAGGGTTTTCAATGAAAATTCAACAACATGACCAAGGTGAGGTTTCTATCCTTAGGAAAATCGTGGGATGTCCCTACTGACTAGAGGACCACCTGGACCAATTTTGGTGATTTTTTAAATTATATTTTATTTATTGTAACTATTTTGAGTTTTATGGTATTAATTAATTATAAAATAAAATTAAAGTTGAAAATTAACTTTTATATTTTTCTTAAATCCTTCTGACCTCAAGGAGTCTAGAAATAAGTTTTATATTTTTTTTATTTTTCTTTGATTTACTAGAATTAATTTAGTGAAAATGTGGGGAAATTCATTTTTTAATATTAAAAATTGTCCTAAGCCTTTAAAATTCAATTTCTTAACCTATAGACTTGAGAAAAATATTTGGTTTATTCCTAAGTGATTATGAGGCAAAATGTGACATTTTTATGATTTTTAATATTTTTGTGATTTCATTATTTTTTAATTATTAAAATATTAGAAATATGATTAAAAATTAAAATTTTTAGAAATTTCTAATTTTAATTTTTCTAGACTCCTCCGATATCGTAGAGCCCTCAAAATCATTTTAGTGAATTTTTGAAGTGTATTTTAGGTTTTATAAATTTTTTAATTTTAAAAATAGTCATACAAGTTAAATAATTCATTTAATAGGTTAAATTATTTCCAATTGACTTCAAATTTTTATGTGAGGTTCTCCGCATCTTAAGTGATAGTGGGGAATTATTTTTCAGTAATTTTGATGTGGGGTAATCCTAATTAATTAAAACTCAGTTTTGTGTATTTAGGCCAGTTAGGGTTATTATTAAGGAATTAAATCAAACCATAATTTTCCTAGGGTCCCTTGGTCATAAGATACCTCCCCAAATTTTCCTACATTTTTTCTAAGCAACATGCTAATTACTGGAATTAAAATATCAAAACTGACACATAAATTAGAAAAATCAATATCTTGCCACAGAGATGGCCTCTGGTCTTGAAAAATTCAGGGAATGTTCCCAAGAATAGAGGCTACAAAAGCCCTATGATCTCATGCCATAGTGAATTGTATGGATACATGGAGAATTAAAATACTGAAATCAGTAAATAATTAATTAAAAATAAAATACTCATCAAAATAACTTAATTCTTTTTCCACATTGTTCTCCTCTGTTCACTGACTAAGAGGGTATTTTTATTTTATTTTTGTGATTTTTCTACACAAATATATGAAATTTTGAAGTTTCTGGTATTTAAATAAATAAAAAATACCCTATTTTTCTATTTAAACCAGTTAGCGTTGCGTCAACCTCGGTAGCTCCGAAGCTTCACATGGCGCATTCCCATTGGGCGTCGCCATCTGACTCAGTGCTACGCTGCCCGTAGTTCCTACCCCGTTTCCTGGTTCGACGCGATCTGGGCCATCCATTCGATACACGCGCGAATGGATGGCATCCGCTCATCGTCCTCGTGTGCCATAACCCGAGAGCAGTCCACCTTCTAGGCTTAATATCTCACTCGATACTTAACCAAATTAAACATTCTTATGCTCTATGAATCGTCTTGATGAGACAAACATATCTATATGGATAACATGCTATGAAATTGAGCAAAAAAAATGGAGAATTCAAAGAAGCTCGGGAGGAAGAAGAGATCCATACCTTTGCTCTGAGAAGTGAAGCTTTAATTAGAGAGTTGTGGCACCTTTGATTGAACCCAAGGAAGCTCCAGATTAAGTCTCTGGCTCTGGTGAATTGCATAGACCTGATTTCCACCAATCCCGATTTCAACACTTGGCCGATAGAAGAAATGGCTGGCCTGGAGAGGGGGCTATTGCTGAGGAACTTCTTCTCTTGGTCTGGTGAAGGTGTAGAGTCAATCAATTTGAGGATTGGCTCACTGTTGTGAAGTGTCCTAGTTTTGGGCTTAAAATTAAACTCAGAAATTGAGCTCACAGAGAGGAAATTAAGGCTGGATTTCAGTGGGGATCAAGTGCTTTAAGTTTTGAGAAGGGTCTAGAATGATTTTGGCAGAGTTTTGTTAGGGTTTGGTTCATCACCTTCTTTGGCCGAGATGGGGTGGTGTTTAAATAGGGCTGGCTAAAGGGCTTCCCGGGGGGTTTGAAGGCTTGGATCAACAGCTCAGGGCAAGGGAAGAACAATTGTATTGGCCATTGAGCATGGACGACTCGAGCAAGGGAAAATTTGAAAGTTTGGCTCGCATGGAGCTCTCGGCCATGGCGTTTTCCAGTCACCCGGGTGGCCGGCTCAGCAGGTCAGTGTCACCCTCGTGGTCGAGAAGGTCGTGGCTTGATGTTTTTGAGTTCAATTGGCATGTGTAAAGTGGTTTGATTAAAATGGAAAGGGGGAGGGGATATTTTGAGCTCAAATGGGTTAAGCCATGGTTTTGGGCTTGGTGCACCACCCAAGGCTTGACTTTGGGCTGAAAGGAATCATTTGGGTCAGTCGAATCGAGTGGTGAAGTCTCCATCCATGGTGATGTGGCTAAACTTGGTTTAGAGTGTAGCATAAATGGGGTTAAAAGTGATAATGAAGGGTTAAGAAAGAACCCCCTCTTCTTGCCATTAATGGCTTGGTGAGGTGTCTAAGTCTTTCATGGCTTCCACGTGGCTTGTGCATGGCTTCTTGGCTCACATTTGGCTTGGGAAATGGCTTGGTCAATTTCATGGAAGAGGGTTATTTGGAATTTTGAAAACATTGGATTTTTTGATGTGATTTGTCATGATGCCATTTTGGTTTAATCAAAATGATAAATTTTGGACTTAGGGGATAGTTTTAACTAAATGGGCATGATGAGACAAAATCACATTGGCTTTGGAATAAGTCTTGGGCCTTTAAAATTGTTTTTGGATGGGCTTTTAAATGCTTTAGGGAAGTGGGCATTTATGTTTTAAAATAAACTTTTGGATGAAAATTTTGTAAGATATTGTGCCAATAAAATGTTGGGTTTAGTTTAGGGACGTGTCATGAGAATTTTAGGAAAGGTTTGGTGTCATTTGGGGTTGAATTGGATTTAATTTGGGCTTTTTGGTAATGAGGCCAAAGTGGATCAAATTGGGCTAACTTAGGTTAACGTTGGGCCAATGTTGGGTTTGATGTAAAATTAATTTTGAAAAATGTTTATGGGAGTATAACAAAGAGTTTTCAATTTTGGTTGGGCTTTGATTTTGGAATTTGGGCCTATTTGGGTTCATGATTGGTTTAGGCCAAATTGGGGATTTTTGATTTGGGTTAGGTTTGGGTGAATTTTGGGTTCACATTTTGGGCCAATAAAGTTATTTTTTTTGTTTGTGGGGATGTTAGGAAGTTTTTAAAAAGGATTTGGGGCAAATAGGAGTTGAGTTGGGTTGGTTTGGGCTAAGTTTAGGTCATGGGCCAAAATTGGGCTTTAAGCTTCAAATTGAAATCGGATCCACATGTTGGTCAAATTAGGCTTGTATTTGGTCTAACTTGATATTGGGGATATTAAATTGAAGCTTAGGATTGAATTAGATCAAAATTGTGGTCAATTGGAGTGGTTTGGTTTGACATTGGGCTCTCTTAGGTTAAAAATAGGTTAAATTGGGGGTTTTGGTAAAAGTGGAATAAATTGACAAAATTGGTTTATGGTGTAGTTGAAAAAAAATTAAATTGGGAATATTTGGGATTTTTTGGAATTTTTTGGGAATTTTTTGAATTTTTGGAATTTTTGGGTTAAAAGGGTATTTTGGGTATTTGGAGGTTATTGGGGGGGTATTTTGAAAATTTTGGTATATTTGACCAAGGATGATCAATTTGAGTGGTGGGAAATGTTTAGGACTGATTTTGAGGAATTTTGGGTAATTTAGGCAATTTTGCAAATTTTGGGCAATTTCAAGGGCATTTGGTAGGTTTAGGGTCCCGGGGGTTAAAAATTGAAATTTTGGAAAAATGAAGGTTGATCAAGTGTGAGTGAAAATGAAATCATTTTGGTTGAGCCAAGAAGCCATATTAAGCTCACAAGAGCCATGAGAGGACTCCTTTTAGACATTCACTATGTTGTTCCTAACCCTCTTAGCAAGGGGCCTAGGGGTTGAGATCCATCCAAATGAATTACATACATGAGTCAGGGGTTTAAATTGGGTAAGAATGATTTTAGGGTTGGAATGTGTGTGAGAGTGTAGTGTGTGTACAAGTCAACCCTCACCAGACCGGACCATCCAGGGTAATCCTAAGGCCACAGAATCCTGTAGGAAACTCATCCTTTAAACCTCTACATATTGATTTTAACCCTCCAAGTGGTTTAGGGGTTTACAATCAAACATGTGGGGTTTAAAGAGAGTTAAGAAGTGGTTTGAATTTCTAAGTCGTGGGTCCCATTTCTAGTCCTCTATGATTGTCAAAGGGAAAACCTATGGCTAGATCTTAAGTACTAAGGAGAGAAGAAAATACCTTACCAAAAATGAGGTCAACAGCGGCATAAGAAGTTGGCTAAGGCATTGAAGAAATGGAACTGGAATATTTGGAGACTTTGACAACAACATTAAAATGGCTGAAGTGGAATTATAAGACTAGAAAAATTTAATGTCTCAAATAATTACTTCTCTAAAGATTTGACCACTTATAAAAAATTAAATTCTGCTATTAAATGTGAAGAGGATTATATAATACAAAAGATTGGGAAATTACATTTTTTGAGGTTGATAGAAACACAAAATTCTTCCATGCATGTATCAAAAATAAATGGAGAATAAATACTATTGTGAAATTTCAATCTGGTGATGGCATTTGGCTTACTAATTAGAATGATATAATAGACAATGAAATTGAGTTCTTTTAAAAACTATTTGATAAATTTGATATAAATCAAGAAATTAGGTAGGAGTTCTTTTCTTATATGATGGAGCATGCTTAACATTAAAATTAATAGATATTCCTGATGAGATTAAAAAATTAGAAGCATTAAAGAGTACTATGGGAATAAAACTGCTAGTCCTTATGGATTCATGACCCAAGGAAAAAATGTTAAGATTTTCATGCCTATTTTATATTGATTTTGATGAGATTGCACTTTAAAAAAGGGTATTTTTGGTGTTTGTCTGCAGGTATGTTGATTTATGGACAATGGAGTGAAAATATGCAAAAAAGAACGAATTTGGAGCAAAAAGGACCAAAATTATGAAAATTTGATCAAGGGCGCCGACGGCGAGATCGACGGTGCCGACGACATGTTTTTCCCGAGAGTTCAAAATATATTATAAGGGAGCCCGCCGACGGCGAGATCAAGGCCCCCGACAGCAGGACTTATTCAGAAGGGGTCCAAGGCTAAGTATTCTCGAAGGCCGCCGACGATGAGCTCGAGCCCGCCGATGGCGGGATCGACTGTTCTTTCACAAATATATTAAATGCGGACAATTTTTAATTACTTGGAAACTCTTGAAAACTCTTTAATTACTTTAAAAGGAACAATTTGGGGCCAAAAAAGGGTCCACTAGCATCCATTTGTTTACACCACATGTCATTCTAATGCATTAGAGTGTCAAGTGTGTGAGTCTAGTAAGTCCATATAGAGTTTCTAGTGTTAAATTAGTGAGTTTGGTGTACGGCTTATATTTTTTTTTAGGTTGTGTGTTGAATTTTGAAAGCATTAAACAGGGGAATTTGTCGGCTTATAAAATTGGTTCGCAGACCAAACGAATATCACAAATCTTCTAGTTTATCTAATCGAGCCCCATCACTAAATAGTGTGTATATTCTTCGAGATAGATACACAGTTTGTGATGCGGTGCTCGTTTATATAAACTATTCGGGATGTAAGATCAGTTTGATTTCATTTCTTAAAATGTTCAAACTTAAAATTATTTTCAAAATCAAATACTACTTTCTAAATTATATATATATATTTAAATCAAATTTAAAATCTAAAATTCGCCGACAATTTCTGTTAGGAGACCCCTTTTCAAAATTCAACACACAACCTAAAAAAAATATAAGCCGTACGATTTTCGGCGACTCACGTGGGAGTGTCAAGTATATCTCACGAGACTGGAGATTCCTAAACTCTCGCTGGGGAAAGGAAAAGGAGGTGAATCCCAAATCACATGATCTGGGGGAATTTCAATTTAGATTTTATTTTGTTTTAATTTAATTTTTGATGTGTGAGCTTAGATTTTAGTTTGGAGTTTCAATTTAGATTGAAGTTTTTTTAAAATTAATTTGAAGGTATTTGAACTTGAAATGAAAATTGAAATTTTGTGGTTTTAGATGTAACATCTTCAACCTCAAAAGAAAATTGAATTGATTAGATTGAATCATTACAATGAGTAGAGATCTCAGAGCAATGTTGTATTGGATGTAAAATCCTTAACCTCAAGAGTTTGATTTTGATGTGTTTCATTGCGATAGGGAAATGATCCTAAAGCAATGCAGTCTCGGATGTAAAATCCTCAACCCCAAAAATTTGACTTTTGATGTATTTCATTGCGATAGGAAAAAAACCCTAAAGCAATGCAGTCTCGGATGTAAAATCCTCAACCCAAAAGTTTGAATTTGATGTATTTCATTGCGATAGGGAAAGAATCCTAAAGCAACGCAGTCTCGGATGTAAAATCCTCAACCCAAAAGTTTGAATTTGATGTATTTCATTGCGATAGGGAAAGAATCCTAAAGCAACGCAGTCTCGGATGTAAAATCCTCAACCCAAAAGTTTGAATTTTGATGTATTTCATTGCAATAGGGAAATAATCCTAAAGCGATGCGATCTCGGATGTAAAATCCTCAACCCAAAAGTTTGAATTTGATGTATTTCATTGCGATAGGGAAAGAATCCTAAAGCAATGTAGTCTCGGATGTAAAATCCTCAACCCCAAAGTTTGAATTTGATGTATTTTATTGCGATAGGGCAAGAATCCTAAAGCAATGCAGTTTCGGATGTAAAATCCTCAACCCAAAAGTTTGAATTTGATGTATTTCATTGCGATAAGGAAATGATCCTAAAGCAATGCAGTCTCGGATGTAAAATCCTCAACTCTAAAAGTTTGAATTTGATGTATTTCATTGCGATAGGGAAAGAATCCTAAAGCGATACAGTCTCGGATGTAAAATCCTCAACTCCAAAAGTTTGATTTTGATGTATTTCATTGCAATAGGGAAAGAATCCTAAAGCAATGCAGTCTCGGATGTAAAATCCTCAACTCCAAAAGTTTGATTTTGATGTATTTCATTGCGATAGGGAAAGAATCCTAAAGCAATGCGATCTCGGATGTAAAATCCTCGACTCCAAAAGTTTGAATTTGATGTATTTCATTGCGATAGGGCAAGAATCCTAAAGCAATGCAGTTTCGGATGTAAAATCCTCAACCCAAAAGTTTGAATTTGATGTATTTCATTGCGATAGGGAAATGATCCTAAAGCAATGTAGTCTCGGATGTAAAATCCTCAACTCAAAAAGTTTGTATTTGATGTATTTCATTGCGATAGGGAAAGAATCCTAAAGCAATGCAGTCTCGGATGTAAAATCCTCAACTCCAAAAGTTTGATTTTGATGTAGTCATTGACTTTGCAAAGATTTGTAGTGTTGATTTGAAAAGTGTGGAATTTTGGTGTTTCGAGAATTTCATGAAAGTTGTAAAAGACTTTCATGGAAGGAAATAGATTAGGAGGGAATATGTAGATGTTACATACCTTGTTCAAAAGAGTTGATCGGAAGTCACTGATTTGGATTGGATATAATTCCTCGCCATCAGATTCGATCCGTGTCAATGGAATCAACCGCTTCCATCCCAGACAAGGGAAAGAGTAGAATAGATTGGATTTCAGATTTGGGAGATTGAATTTGAATTTTCGATTGAGATTTGATTTGAGATCTGGAAGATCGAATTTGAGATTTGATTGAGATTTGGGATCTGGAAAGATTGAATTTGAAATTGAGATTGAGATTGGGTTTGAAATTTGGAAAGATTGAATTTGAATTTGAATTAGATTGGATTTGAAATTTGGAAAGATTGAATTTGAATTTGATTTAGATTGGATTTGAAATTTATGTTCATTTTGTTTGTCTTTTAACGATTCAAATTTATTTTATTTATTTAATGTCCATGTGAGTTTGGTGGTTATCATTTTTAGATTTTTATGGAAAGTTTTCCTTTATTCTCTTTTTTTTTATTTCTTTTCTGTTCTTTGTTCGAAGTTCATTTAACTTTAATGACGTTTCCCAGTCAATTTGCACAAAAGAGGTGAAGGCCAAAAATGTGACATGGTCACTTTCAGTCCAATCATGTTGAAGATACATCATACAACTCGATCTGGAATACATCTCATACAATCCATGTAGACTCAAAACGGACTATGTATGATCTTTGTCGATCCATCCAAAAAGGTATCTGTCGAAAATCCATGTCTGAATAGTGAGGTACATGGTCAATAACATCACCTTCCAAGCCATCCCTAGCAAGGATGCCGTATGGATGTACGTTGGAGGTGTAATATTTTCTATGCAACTCACAGCTCGTAAGGCCGGAGGCTCTCTAGCTCCGGGTCTGGCTGGAAGTGGTAAGGTGTCTTCCTGTCGTCCATCCTTCGAAAGTAGCCGAGATCCGCTTCACTGGTACTCCTGGTATGCAATGTTTAGCGACATCTCGCTCCGTTGCCCTTTAGTATCATGACGGAACCTACCGGTAATGGTATCTTCAGCGGCCCTCGGAACTCACACTGGGCTCGCTATCCGGAGGTCGGATCCGAACATGATGTTACACTCGTTCGGGAAAGAGGCTGTGCGAGAAGGTCCGACAAAGTAGTGGTGATCTATGTGCGGGGTATGCGATCACTCTGCTTGTAAATATTAATGATGCAAGCCGGTTGGGTATGCAGATCTGCGGCGGTACCCTCCATGTTATCAATCTTTTTACCATTCTTTTGATGACCAATGGCATTGGATCCACCTGACCATGACGGAGTATTCCCGGTGGGTTTCTCTTCCTGTCTTCTACGAAGTTGTAGCAACACCCACTGTATTGTAATTCTTACTTTCCCTGGCATCCATCTCCGGGATTCTGAGTAGGTGTTTTCTCTTAGGCAGCCCGCTCGGCCCATTCTTTTCAAATCCCGGATTCAATCCACGATTTGTTGTTGTTCATATTCTGAGAACACGTCTGTATGTAGCTCGAGGCCTTCTAGTATATTGATCCTCCTGCCTCTGATTCTCTCGAAGTATTCAAAAGTTTTCTTCTCGACATTCTGCATTCTTTCCAGCTCGTACTCTGGAATAATTTGCAAATGGCGGGGCCTGGTGACGTATTGTGGGATATACGGCTCAATCCATTCACGTTCTCCTACATACCTCGGCTCCTCGGGGATGATGTCCGTCGGGACATCCTCCGGGGTTGCTTCTGCAACAAGGTTATGCATTGCGGTGGTTCTATCCGGTGGCGTGGTAGCCTTCTTTCATCCGATCTTCGTGAGATTTCCCCGGTCCCTTACGTTATCCTAGGAGCCGGCCTCCTTTCTTCCGTACACGGTGAACTGGCGTCCTTGAAGTGTATGTACCGGCGGTAGCAAGCTGCCTCATCGCGGCTGGTCCGCTGCTAGTTTGGTTAACATCTTACGGATACGGCGATTCTTATTTCTTCGTTGCGTTGCTGTGAGAGTAGCTCTTCGAACTTCCTGAGTTTCTGTGGGCGCGGCGCTGACAAGCCTGCCTTCTACTGTAGCGACTACAGACTTGATTCTCTTGTCTTCTTCAGTGTTTGTTTTCCTTTTCTTGCTGCTGGATTGGTGGCTTGGGCCACCCACTTTCATTACTGTCTGACTGGGCAGTTCCTCTCGATCAACTGGGACCCAGTCACTTTCCTCATATTGCGAGCCTGCCGGTGTGAAGTCCGAGTCAATCTCGATTATCGCTCCATCTTTCACCCTCTTTTCGTCGAGTGCAAGGCTTATGCCATTTCTAAAGTTCAGGACCAACCGCCCGTTCGACATTTCCCTCCGAAAAGACAAGGAAAAGGATCAGGGGCTGTACTAAGAACAAGAACATTAAGAAAATGTTTATTAAAGACACATTTTTTTTATTACTCTTATATTTTTAAATTTAACATGAATGAAGTGGGATAAGATCAGGAAAGAGATTGTGATGTGGAAGAGAAAACAAGGAAAGCTTTATTATCTTGATTTTATTATTTTAGCACATTTTTTTATTATTTTTGGGTTCGAACCCAGTCATAAGTAATTACTTCGCCCGTGCTTCTAAGGATGAAGAATTCATTCTTTCGAAACATCAGGTAGCGTAATATTTTTTCAAGTATCGTCCGTTGATCGGAAGCATATGTCGTTCTCCTTGGCAATTCACTAGCTGGTAGGAGCCTCCTGAGTATACTGCTTCAACCACAAACGACCCTTCCCAAGTAGGTTCAAATTTTCCTCCTATCTTGCGGTGTGCGAGAATAGGTCTTTTGAGAACGAGAACTAAGTCACCAACTTTGAAGGTTCTTGGGCGGACCCGATCCGTCATGGGCTTGAACCATCTTAGCTTGGTATAGTTCTAAATTCGTTTGCGCGCAAGTCTTTTCCCTTCCAGGCTTTCCAATTCTTCTAGTCGTAATTTTGCATTCTCTTCTGTCGTGATTTTGTTTGCAACTGCAATTCTGAGTGAAGGAAGTTGAACCTCTAAGGGTAACACTGCCTTGGACCCATACATGAGAGCGTAAGGTGTAGCTTGAGTAGGAGTTCTGAAGGTTGTCCGGTAGGCCCATAAGGCTTCCAATAACTTCTCGTGCCAATTTCTCTTATTATCGTCCAAAGTTTTCTGTAAAATTTGAACAAGAGTTTTATTAAAAGCCTCAGCCAGGCCGTTTGCTCTTGGGTAGTAAATTGTTGAATATCGCCAGTCGATTCCGTGTCTCCTGACAAAGTTGTTGATTTGTGTGCTTCTGAATGCTGACCCATTATCCGAGATAATCTTGCGCGGCACTCCGAAATGGTAGACAACTTGGTTCTTAAAAACGCGTAGCATGTGGTGTGCTTTCACTTCTCCGAGTGGAGCCGCCTCGCACTTTGAAAAGTAATCTGTAGCCGCAAGAATAAAGCGATGTCCTTTTAAAGATGGTGGTTCTATTGGACCCACTATATCTGTGCCCCAACATTCAAATGGCCACGACGCAATTGTCGGATGTAGCACATTTGGAGGTTGGTGTAGAACCACTCCGTGCACTTGGCATTGGTGACAGCTCTTGGCGATTTTCATGCGGTCGGTCATCATCGAGGGCCAGTAGTACCCTAGTCTTTTAATCTTCATTTTTATCTTCGGACCCGACTGGTGAGCGCCACAGAGTCCTGAATGGACCTCTTTAACAATTTCACGGGCCTCAGACCCGCTTAGGCACCTTAGCCACATTTGATCGAATAACCTTCTGTATAATGTGTTGTTTATTAATGCGTAGGATAGAGTTCTTTTCTTGATCTGATGGGCTAGTGACCTGTCGTCTGGAAGTTTTCCTGTTTGCAGGTAGTCTATTAATGGCTGTCGCCAATCTTCTGTGTTTTTCGTCACTTCGTTGCAGCCGATCCTTTTTCTTTTTTCGATTTGTGTATTGTGTCTATGTCGAGCTATGATAGGACTCGACGTCAGTGAGCCGACACTTCCATCGATTCATCTTGCAAACGAGGCAAATTCTTTTGCGAGACGGGCTAACGCATCTGCTAAAGCATTTTCTTTTCTGGTAATTTTGTAGATCGTCACATTCAGAATCTGTTCTAACAACTGCATGACATACTGGAAGTATTGCTCGAGTCTTGGCTTTAAAATTTTGTACTGTCCGGCGATCTGTTGAATGATTAACTATGAATCCCCGTAGATGTTGATGTCTGTTATCCCCATTTGAATAGTTAATTCCATTCCTGTTATGAGGGCTTCATATTCTGCTTCGTTGTTTGTACACGGTTCTGTTAAGTGGTAGGAGTATCTTAACATCCCCCGCTCCGGTGTTATAAAGATTAATCTGATTCCTGCCTTACCAGGCACTATCACTTGCGATTCTTCGTCTTTGTGTGCTGAAGATGCTCCGTCGAAATATAATTCCCAACGTCGATCATCAGGGTCTTCTAGGCTCATTATTTGTTCATCTGGCAAATCGTCATTGAGAGGAGATTCTCGTCGAAAGGGTGTCTTCGCGAGGAAGTCCGCTAAGACTTGTCCCTTTACGAGACGAAGAGGCACGAAAGTTATATCGAATTGCAATAATATCATCGACCATCCGACAAGTCCGCCGAAAGCGTTGGACGGGTCATCGAAGTACTTGCAATGGATTAAATTTCGAGATCGAGTTGACCTTATGAGAAAGCATGTAGTGCCCGAGCTTTCGAGCGGCGAAGATCGGGGCCAAACAATGCTTTTCAATTGCGGGATACCTTATTTCCGTCGGAAGTAAACGACGGCTTAGGTAGTAAAGAGCATTTTCTTTACCCTCATCATTGACACAGGCTAACGGGGCTCCGAGAGAGTCGTCTAAAGCTGCGGTATAAAGTATCGGCGGTCTACACGAGGCCAGGGCTGCTAAGACGGGAGGTGTCATTAAATATTATTTAATGTCCTCGAAGGCCCTACGACATTTCTCTTCCCAAATAAACTTGGCGTCCTTCTTAACTAGTGCGAGAAAGGTCGACACCTACTCGACAAGTTTGAGATAAAGCGTCGAAGATATGCCAACTTCCCTTAAAAAGATTGTAGTTGTTTTAAGGTTTTGGGAGGCGGCATTTCTAAGATAGCTTTAATCTTTTCCGGGTCGATTTCAATTCCACGATGTCGGACAACGAATCCTAAGAATTTCCCCGAGGTGACGCCGAAGGCGCATTTTAAGGGATTCATCTTAAGGTTAAATTGCCTTAATCGTTCGAAAACAATTCTCAAATCATACAGGTGGTTGTTTTTTACTTTGCTTTTAATGACCACATCGTCCACGTAGCATTCGACTTGATTATGGATGAGATCATCAAAAATTCTTGTCATTGCTCTCTGGTAGGTTGCTCCTGCGTTCTTCAGTCCGAACGACATCACTGTGTAACAATATACTCCGATCGGTGTTTTGAATGCTGTAATTTTTTCATCTTCTGGAACCATTTTTATCTGGTTGTATCCTGAAGATCCATCCATGAATGAGAATATTTCATGTGTCGAAGCAATGTCGATCATTAGTTCTGGGATCGGTAGAGGGAATTCATCCTTTGGACATGCCTTGTTTAAATCTCTGAAATCCACACAAATTCTAATCTGACCATTCTTCTTACTGACTGGCACCACATTGGCTAACCAAGTCGGGTATTGTTCTTCTCGGACAAATTTAGCTTCTATTAGCTTTTTAACTTCAGCTATGACTTGTTGTTCGATTTCTAGATGCATTCTTCGGGACCTTGTACGGACGGGACGAGCGAGGATCCACTCCTAGCTTATGGACTGCGATCTCCGGAGCTAATCCGGCATCTCATCATAGCTCCAAGCAAAACAGTCTTTAAATTCCATTAATAACTTGATTATTTCTTCGGAGTCTTCTTTATTGAGTAAGGAGCTAACAAAGGTAGGTCTAGGCTCTTCGCTAGTACCTAAGTTAACTTCCGTTAACTCATCTATTGTAGATTTAATCTCTTCTTCGAATTCCGGTGGAGCGTCTCCAATTTGTAAATCTTCAAATTCTTACGTAGTTTCCATGCGGTTTTCATTAGACTCGCAAGTGACAACCAAGCAAAATTCAGTATTGTCAACTGATCCTACTGTGCCGAATCCGAGACCATTCTTTGAATTGGGTGGACGGCCGGAGTTATTCCATAATTTTTCAAAATGTTGTGATTGACCTTGTGCCCATTTTTGAGGTAAGAAATCACGCTGAATTAAATTTTGAACATTGGGAGAGTACCACTCAAAAGGTAATTCCATTAATTCCGATGAAGCGACATCTTCAAATTGTACATTATTTTCAGTTTTGGAGGAAGAAGTACCACGGTAGAATTTGATGGGCTTTGCACCGCCGCTAGGTACCTCTTTGACCACCATACCCTCGATCTTATTAGAATGGATCGGGGTTAGGGTCATAGTATGTACATAGTGGTTAATCTTCTCGTACATTGATTTATATTCTTCATTCTTCTCATCTTCGAGAGAGATCTTGAATTGCGGCTTCTTCCAACTTATTGTCGCTGCTTCTTGCTTGATTTCTTTTTCTTCTTCAGAACTGCCTTCCCAATCAACATTGATGGTCGGCTTCCTCTCGTCCAACTCGTCCTAACGTCTCTACCACGACCTCGTCCCCGGCCTCGACCTCGGATGCGAGTTGTGGAGAAACCTTCACCATCTCGCCGTAAGGGAGTGGTGAGTGACTGTTGGACTAGAACTTCAGGTTCTTCGTTGTCCCGAACTTTCTTTGCTTCATTTGTTATGGTATCTCTCGACAAGATTGTTTTCTTTGGTGGTGCATAATAAGCTGCATCTTCATGGATTCCAATTTCATGTACGGAGAATGGTTGTAAGTCATCATTGATGCACTGTTCCCCTCCATCGTAGTATTTGATGCACCGGTGTAGAGATGATGATACCATCCTGTTTTCATGTATCCATGGTCGGCCCAGTAGAGCGTTGAACGACGTTTCTGAATCAATTATGTGAAATTTTGCGGTTGTCTTTGCTAAGTCACCGGTCTTCATTAGTAGTGTTATTGATCCGAGGGCTCTTTCTCCTTTACGGTTGAATCCTCTTAATAACATTTTGTCTGCTTCGAGCTCGCGAGCATCAATTTCCAAAAATGCTAGTGTTCGGAGACTCATTATATTGATTGATGCTCCTGGATCCACCAATACTCTGGAGAGTGTAAACTTTCCAATTGTAATTGAAATGTACAACGGTCGATTGTGGTCTGCTGTCCCAAGTAGTAGATCATTGTCCGTGAAGGTGACACCTCGCTGTTCCTTTAACGAGCAAACCTCATCTAAGGAATCTCCGACCATTTGAGCCAAGCAAATTTCCGGATCAAGTAAGGCCTTGATCAGAGCTTCTCTCATCTCCTTTGATAAGATGAGAGCGTCGTAGATGCTCAGTTTGGCCGGTAGTTTCCTAAGATGGGCTAGCACGTTGTAGTCCACTTTATTTTCATGTGTCTCGATTTCTTCTCGAATGGGTATTTCTTCTGTCGGGGTTGGTTCTTCTCGAACAACCACCGTTTTCCTTTGTCCTTTGGACCCATTCTCGGAGGTAGAACTCTTCCACTTCTTAAGTTGACTTACGTAATTTCTTCTGACTCTAGTATTGAGCTTGCCGGTGTCTCCTCCTGAATCAGAATGACAGGTTCTTCTTGATTAGCTTCAGAGTCTGAAGGCTCTAACTCTATTGTGAGAGGAGCTCCTCGAAACTCGCAGACAGATTCGTTGCTTATTGAACTCTCGTAGCCTCCTTGATGGATGTCTTCTTCGTCATTGCGATCGTCGAGATTGTGTATGATTTGAGAATTGTCATTGGTATCGAAATCGATGTCTGGATTGTCGCTAGTTACGTAATCGTTAGAAACAGTCAAAACGTAGCCAATGTCATCACCCATATCATTATAAGATCCCACCGAAGTGAGCAGATAATTATACAGAGTCAGAGGTTTGAGGGATTTCTCCCCTGAATCCGAAACAACTATCCTAGGATAAGCAGCCCCTAGTCTAGCCTTAGAAGCCTCGGTCTTCTCTTCTTCATCAATTTTCTTCTTCTCTTCAATCGTCTCCTGTTAAGGTGGTTCTTCTATCGCAAGTGATAGTGCCGACTTGGCAGGTTTCGAACTCTGAATTGAAGCTCGCACCGAAGCGGTTTGGATGCTTGTCTAAAATCTTTTTGAAGACCTCGTCCAAGCGGTAGTCCACCCATCATCGGTTGTATAGGGATCTATCGGAACGATGAGATCGGTCGAGACAACATTGACGGAACCTCCTTTCTGGGGTTCCTTCATGTACTCCTTTGGGATTGTTATATTCCCTTTCCGATGGTTGTCATTGAGCCAACTTTTGAAGGTAATGCAATCTTCTATCTTGTGCCCAAGCATCCGGTGATAAGGGAAAAAGTTGGGATCACCTTTCTTGTTGACTTCTTCGGTCTCTTAGGCTCGACGAGTTGGAAATGCGGAGTCTTCATCGGACTACGAAACATTTTTGGCACTCTGCCTCATTCTTGAATGGATATTCCACCGCTCGAAGCTCCTTTAATGTACGTTGCGGACGAGGCGGTTGTTCATATTGTGGAGATGAGTGATAGCTAGGTCGAGGTTGCTTGGTAATTCCGTTGAGGTTGCTGCGGTCATTCGGACGATATTTGTATCGGTTGCTTGCCTTTGTCGACTGCTGCAACGATCCCGGACTTCTTTTCAAAAGTTTTCACGGGCTTCAGTTTGTCTGTCTTGTCGGTGAAATTTAATTGCTTCGCCTCCTCTTGCAAGCTTCCGGCCTTGCTTAAGAACTTCTTGAAAGTCTTAATAGTAAATCCCTTGAGGAGAAGTACTATCGGGCCATGAATGCTTTTAAGTAAGATGCCGATTGCATGTTGTTCTTGTAGTTGTAGTTCGCACTTCATACTTAGGTTCCTCCATCGAAGTATGTAATCCACCAAAGTTTCGTTCGGCTTCTGGTTCTCTACCACTAAATCACCTATAGTGATGTGGTGCTGAGCTCCGGTGAATCGCTTGATGAAGAGGTTTTCTAGTTCTGAGAATGTCTTCACTGAACCATTCGGTAAATCTGCATACCAATCAAAGGCGATCCACGACGAGCTGGCGACGAGCTGTCGGAAGAGTAATGCATCGCTCCCGCCGGCATTGCAACAAGCGGCACGAAAGTGTGCAACATCTTGTCGGGGGTTCCTGGTTCCATCAAAGGTATTGAACAGAGGTGGTACAAAGCCTTTTGGGTATTGGACAGCGTCGAATTCTTCCGGGTAAGGACTACCCGTCCGAATGGATGTCCCGCTCTTTGATTGTGCTAAGGCTTCTCGCATCTCTTGTTCCACCAAGCTCTTGATATCTTTTTCGGAATCATACTTTGTGTTGTATCTTTCTTTAGCTGATCATCCCCGTTGACGTATGTAATCTCCTTTCCTCCGTCTACAATGTGAATGACCTCTGGGTGTGTCTCTCTTTGGGGTTGCACTTGACTTTGGAGAGTGGCTAGGGCTACAGCCATCTCTTCCATTCTCTTCGCCATTTGGGCGATCGTATCATCTTTCTCTTGAAGCTGCCTTCTCATCACTTCCGGCTCCTCTCTTTCTGCGGCTGCAGGAGCACCTTGTAAAGCTGACGAAGCTCGCGTTTCGACCATATTGATTTCTACATACTCATCATCCATGAATTCTGATGAATCAATCTCATCTCCGAATTTCTCTTCTATTTCTTTTGCTAATCGTCGAATATCAGTCCTCAACTTTTCCATAGCATCCTTTAGCGGTCCTTTACGTGCATCCTCGCGGTTGTCGTGTGATAGGCTGCCGGGTTCCCTTCTCGCGAGTCCCCTTTCTTGCGGTAGCACTTTCTTCGGATTCAAGTCTCTGACGAGACTTTCCTTCTCGAGACGTTGTTTCGATCTTAGCTCGTCCAGGTAGTGGGACGCCATACCATCCTTCTAGCGAGCGGAAGGTGCTAGGACCAGATGGTCTGTCAGCTAAATGCTGGAAGGTGGTATCCTCCCTAATCTGTAATCCTGAAACAACGACAGACGGACTAGCCTTCATCCTTTTATTTGGCTTTTCTATAACGATGGCAGGTTCTACTCGGGGCCCAAGATTGGATTTGACTGGCACCCGCCCTATCCTTCTTAGAATCTCCGATACTGGGGCATTTCTCTTTCTTTGCTAGCTTCTCGATCACGGTGCGTAGTCGGGCAAATGGTGTGATCCTAGCCCTTTTCTTTTCGTTGTCGTTGTAGTATCGTTGGTTGAGGTAATGTTGAAACAATCCTGCGGACATTTTCCTCGTCGAGTTTGCGGCGGAAAGGGGTGGAATCTACTTCCTTCCAAAAGGGTGTATCTTCGGGAAATGGTATGTATTCGGGTAGTGGTGTGTACTCGGGGATTTCGGGATTTCCTCGGGAAAGTAACTTCGGCGGCTACGGCCTTCACGGCGATCTTTCTACTTCGTTCCTTCTTTGGGTCCGTGTTAGTGATGGAATTCTTGAGTCCGGACCCGATTTCAAAAATAGAAGGTCTCAGAGGAAGGTCTGTACCCTCCACGGTAACAGGTTCACCATAGTTCTGGATCTCCTTCCCCTTTAATTTGGCAGAAGCCGGGGTAGGTGCAAAGACAACCAGACCAGCGAGGGTAGCAACAACAGTCCTCCTGCGGACAGCAGTACTCCTCTCAGTTGGAATCTTTTGCAGGGGAGGAAACTCTTGGGTTGACCTAAGGTTGAACTCGATCAACGGCTTCTCAGCTTTAGATACATTGTTTGTCAGCGCGAAAAGGGAAACGTCGATGATCTTGACATTTGTGTTCTTGAATCCTTGTCCAAACCGGGTGATCCCATTGTCGGGCAGCTCATCCTTGTAAACAGCGAAGTCGAGTCCATTGGTGAAGGAGAAAATCGGCTTCGGGCTTCCATTTCTATAGGGTAGATTCGATTGTCGGTCCCAAGTTATGCTTCTTCTCATCGGGACGAAAAGAAAGGAATCGAAAAGAGTCCGAACACATTCTTGTTCATATATTTATAAGAAGGAGTTATTTGTTAAAGAGTCATTCATTAGAGGGTTTGTTTATTTAGAACGGAATGTTCAAAGGTGTAGAGAAGGTAATGAATCCGATTCGAGTTGGAAGGGAAAAGAAAGTCTTATGCGAAGACTTCTCGACTCGAAGGATCACTCTAGACTAACATCTATCGGAGGTCCACCCCACCTCAGAAATGAGGTAGAAGGATCTCAGAACCTCTCTGTTTAGGGGTGTCTAAACAATGGCTCCTAAATCCAAGAGAATGTTGGCTGTACTCGTTCAAGGTAGAAATGAACATAGTATTCCAACGGAAAGAAGGGTAGCTTAATCCACAAGGGACATGGATACACTACTGATTTTTGAAAGCAGAATTGTCTGATTAAAATGGAGAGAGGAATTTGTCCCCAGCGGAGTCGCCAGAAATTGTACGGCTTATATTTTTTTTTTAGGTTGTGTGTTGAATTTTGAAAAGGGGTCGCCTAACAGAAATTATCGGCGAATTTTAGATTTAAAATTTGATTTAAATATATATATATATATATAATTTAGAAAGTAGTATTTGATTTTGAAAATAATTTTAAGTTTGAACATTTTAAGATATGAAATCAAACTGATCTTACATCCCGAATAGTTTATATAAACGAGCACCGCATCACAAACTGTGTATCTATCTCGAAGAATATACACACTGTTTAGTGATGGGGCTCGATTAGATAAACTAGAAGATTTGTGATATCCGATTGGTCTGCGAACCAATTTTATAAGCCGACAAATTCCCTTGCTTAATATGAAAGCATTAAACAGGGTTTATATTACCTGGGTTCTTTAAAATTCCCTATAAGGGCAAGCCCCTATAGTTAATTACATCTTAAGTGACGGGAATCACCTAAGAAAACTCTCGATAATAATCGATAATTCTGCTCTCAAGAATTTCAAAGTTTAGGGTTTTCAAGGATTGAATTTTGGAATTTCAATAGGGAATGGATCAAATTTGGAATATTTTGTTTTGGGAATTCAAAGGAAGAAAGGTAGGAGAAATTACAGATTCGAAGGGAACTTCGGTAATTTCCCGACTATCCTATTGTTTGGCTTGAATTTAGGAAAATCCTAATATTTATTTAATGTTTTGATCTTGTCAATTTTAATTAATTAGGACTTATATTTGTATGGTAAAATCATACAAGTAGCCGTGAAGATGTGAGGGTTTATGTCGTATTGGACGACTACCTCAGAATCCTAAGTCCGGTTAGGGCTTAATTTGCAATGCAAATGCCTAACAAAAGGTTGAGGATTTATGTTGCACTAGGCAAACTACCTCGAAGTCCTATGGCTTTGTTTTTTAATTCTAGGAATGTTTAGCTGATGTAGAGTTGTTTTGCTGACGAAGATGGCCGTGCTGCCCACCGTGCTCCGAGCTCCTTGTTGTTGCAGAGGTTTAGTTATAGAAGTCATAAATCAGGAGATGAGAAAAGTGTTTTGGTTTAGAGAAGTCTTAAAATCCAAGTGTTTTTAATATTCTAATTAAAACAAATTTTAAAGTTGATTATAACGACACCGGTTAAGATCCCACGGTTCCATCCTTCCGGCATCGTTATTTTTATCGGATTCACTTAGTCCAGATGAATTTGCTAAACTCAACTAAATGAGTTCCACGCTTTCATTTAGATCGTGGGAAATCCCGTTAGCAACACGTAGGTTACAACATCCGAGGTATTCCCGATCATCCAATAGGACGTTTTAATTTAGTTGTAATTGTAGTTTTGTGTTGCGTTTGTGATTAAATTTTGAGTTGTTTTATATTTTGAGATGTTGTGGCGGTGGATTTTATCTTGTAATGACTTTTAATTTAGTTTTGGTTTCAATTTTAGGGACTATCCTAAAGGTGTGGGTTTTCATGCAACAGTTGTTTATCATGCGAGAAAAAGTAAGTGCGATGCGATTAAAGAAATTACAATAATGTAAATTGCAATAAAATAAAAGCGTACCTGGAGGGTCTTCCCGTCATCCCAAGCTGCACTTAAAACACAATTAGAATATTTAAGCAAGTTCCTAGGTAAAGCAAAGGGAAGGGTTGTGGTTTTCTACCAAATTCCTAATCCTATAGCTAGTCATTTCCTATGACGTCTAGGTTCTTGTGTTTTGGTTTGAGGACGATTTTCTTCATCAAAGAATAATTAAGTTCAATTGTTCTTATGAGTATCCTATCATATTGAGAAAGTGCTTAAGAAGAATCTTAAACATCTTTTTAATACTGCTAGGATTATTTTAAGTCCAAATGAATTTAATTAATCAGGTAAAGTAATCTTCCGAGAATTCAAGTTTTGTTATCTTGCTCGGTGAACTAGGACATTTGAATATCCTATAAGTGGAGTAACATTTCATTTAATGTTCTATTTAGGAGTTATGATAACCAAAGCTTTCGAGGGTAAATTGATGTTCAAATGGTTTGTGATTTAATTTAATTTCAATTAACGGGTTTAAATTTGGAATAGTGTTCAAGTTATTTTATATTTAATTTCTTCATGTCTTAGGTGATGTTATTTTTAATTCAATTTAATTTAACTTTAGTTTAATTTGATTTAATTTGGTTTAATTTTAATTTGATTTATTTAATTTAATTTAATTTTAATTTTAACTTGATTTTTTTTTATTTTAATTTAATTTAATTTAATTTGATTTAATTTAATTTAATATGATTTACTTTAATTTAATTTAATTTAATTTGATTTAATTATTTATTATTATTTTTTTTAATTTAATTTAATTTAATTTAATTAATTTAATTTAATTTTATTTATTTAATTTGTTTGATTTAATTTAATTTAATCTTTAATTTAATTTAATTTTTAATTTTAGTTTAATTGAAAATTTAAAAAGAGTTTAATAATTTAATTTTAATTTAATTTAATGATTAAGTCCTTTAACATTTTAAAACTTAAATTTGAAGAATTAAATATTATTGAGATGGTTAATTTAGGGATTTTTAAATTAAAGAATAAATTTCTTCCTAATAACATCCCTATTTTAATAATTCCAATTTCATTATTCTTCCAAATTTAATCAATTATTTAATTAAAGTTTATTTCAATTATTTTAAATTGTTTAGTAGATTTCTACCCTTTAATTTTTTAAATTTCAATCATCCAAATCAGATTAAGATTAAATATTTTACTCTTTAATTTTATTAAACCTAAAGTTTTACTTAAGGGTTAAAATTTTTTAATTACCATTTTGCCCTTCAAGCTTAATAATTTCATAACTCACTAAATTGAGCTTAAATTAACTTGAAATTTTTATGTGACTTCACTCATATGCCAATAAAGACATGAGAGGAGAAAATGTGATTTTTCTGTATTTAATTTATTTATGTAATTATTTTTGGTGGAAAATAGGAATTTTCAAGGAAAATTTAATAATATGACCAAGGAAAAGTTTCTGTTCTTAAGAAAATTAGGGGACATTCCTAATGACCAGAGAACCACTTGGACCAATTTTGGTGATTTTTTCAATTATATTATTTTTATTATAATTATTTTAAGTTTTGGAGTATTAATTAATTTAAAAATAAAATAAAGGTTGAAAAATGAAATTTATATTTTTCAAAAATCTCTCGATATCAAGGAAATCGGATAATCAATTTTTGCAATTTTCTGATTTTTCTTTGATTTATTATAATTATTTTAGTGAAAATGCTAGAAAATACATTTTTTAATTTTAAATTTACCCTAGGGCTTTAAAATTTAATATCTCATTAAATAGACCTAAGAAAAATATGGGATTTGTTCCTAAGTGATTAAAATTCAAAATGTGACATTTTGGTGAATTTTATTATTTTTATGATTTTTATTATTTTTTAATTATTAAAATATTAAAATAATGCAAAAAAATTAAATTTTTTTAGAAAATTGAAATTTTAATTTCCTTAAATTCCCCTGATATCAGAGAGGCTCCAAAACCAATTTGGTGAATTTTTCAAAGGTATTTTGAAAGTTATGAATTTTTAAAGTTTAAAATGGCTAAATGGCTTAATCAACCCATTTAGTAGGGCTAACCAAGTCCAATTGACTTCAAATTTTTATGGTGGGTTCCTCTGATCCTAAAGGTCAGTGGAGAATTGATTTCAAGTCAATTTGATGTATGGTTAGCTCTAATTAATTAAGGAACTATTTTGGGTGTTTAAGCTAATTAGGGTTATTTTAAATAAACTAATCCAAAATCTATTTTTCCTAGGGTCCTCTGGTCATAAGAGTCATCACCAAATTTTCCTAGAATTTATTTCACAACATTCTAATTATTGGAATTAAAATACTCAAAACAGTAACATGAATTTGAAAAATCAATAACTTCTCATAGGGATGGCCTCTAACTTTGGAAAATTCAGGGAATGTTCCCAAATTCAGAGGCTTCAAAAGCCTTATGGTCTCATGCCATGGTGAATTTCCTATATGCATGGAGAATTAAAACAATGTAGAAAGGAAATAAAACATTAAAAATAAAATACTTGATGAAATTAAATGATTTCTTTTCCACATTATTCTCCTCTGTTCACTGAGCAAGAGGGTATTTTAATTTTATTTTTCTGATTTTCCTACACAAAGTTATGGATTTTTGAAGTTGAGGGAATTAAATAAATCAAAAAATACCCAAATTTTCTATTTATCCACGCGGCGCCGCGTCAACCTTGGCAGCTCCGAAACGCCGCGTGGCGCTCTCCGATTCTCCGACTCAGCACTCCGGGGGCCCGCTGTGTAGTTCCGTCTCCTGATCCGGCGCGATCCTGGCCGTCCGTCCGCGCGTGTATTAAATGAACGGCATCCGTTCATCGTCCCCGAGCGTCCTTACCGAGAGCCGTCCGTCTTCTAGGCCTAAGATTTCACTTGATACTTGACCAAATTTAACGTTCTTATACTACATGGATTCGTCTCGAGAAGACGAACACATTCATATGGTTTATGTGGCATAAAATTGACTCAATGAAAATGGAGAATGTTCGAAGCTCGGGAAGAAGAGTGAGGCCATACCTTTGCTCGGAGAAGTGTGGCTTCGATCCGAGGGTTGTTTCACCTTCGATTGGATCCCGACGAAGCTCCGGATGAAGTCCCTTGGCTCAGTGAATTGTCTAGGTAGGATTTCGACTACGGCCCGATCACAAAGCTTGGAGAGCTGGAGCAACCGCAGGTGGCTTCGGAGATGGGGCTTTCGGTGGGGAACTTCTCCTCTTGGTCCAGTGAAGGTGTAGGACCGGTCGATTTGAGGATTGGCTCACCGTGGCAAAGTGTCCTGGTTTTGGGAGAAATTTCGGTTGAGAAATTGGATTCGTTGGTGGGGATTAGGGCAAATTGACACCTGGGGATCAATCGCTCTAAGGATGGAGAAGGGTTTGGAACAATTTTGGCGAGTTTCGGCGGGGTTTGTGCAACTCTCCTCTCATGGCCGTGAGGGGGTCGGGTTTAAATAGAGGTGGCCGGAGAGCCTCGCGGGGATGGCCAAGGGTCGGGATCGACTGCTGCGGTCATGGGAAGGACGACCATGGTGGCCATTGGGCATGGGGCAGCTCAGCAAGGTGGAATTCCAAAGTTGGCTAACATGTGAGCTCTCGGGTGTGGTGTTTTCTGGCAACCCAGGCGGCTGGCCGGCAGGCATGAGTCATCATCTTGACCAGGGAGGTCAGGGCTTGGCAATGGTGAAGTCAATTGGATTTGGACATGTGTAAAGGAGTTGGATCAAAGTGGCATGGGGGGTATGGCTATTTTTGGCTCTAAATGGGTCAACCCATCCTTTTGGGCTTGGTTCATCCTCCAAGGTGGCTTTAGGTGTCAAAGGAATCAGCTGGTTTGGCATGGAGAAGTCCCTATCCAAATATATTTGGATTAAATTTGAGTTAAGGTGAAACATGTTTAAGGTTAATGACTTTTAGGAGGTGCTTAAAGGACCTCCTCCTTTTGCCATTTAAGAAGGGTTGACAAATTAGAAATTCTCATGGCTTGCCAATGGCTTACATGTGGCTTCATGGCTTCATATGGCTTGGGAAAAGATTTGGTCGATTTCATGAAAAAAGGATTTTGTGAATTTTGGCATTTTGATGGGAATTGTTATGAGGCTTGATTTGGAATCATTTAATGATAAATTAGGACTTTAGGAATGATTTTAAATTGAATGTGTGATGAGGGAAAGTGTCATGTGGGCTTTGTCATGAACTTTGGGCTTTTGAATTTGTCTTGGATGGGCTTTTAGGAAGGTTTAAGGGAAGTGAGCTTTAGGCTTGAAAATAAATTGGTGGATGGGAAATTTGTAAAAGTTTGGACCAAATAATTGTTGGGTTTGGTTTAGGAATGTGCCATGAGTAATTTGAAACAAGTTTACAGTGATTTGGTTTTGAATTTGGTTGAATTTGGGCTTTTTGGTAAAGTGGCCAATGTAGGTCAAATTGGGCTAATTTGGGCCAATGTTGAACTAATGTTGAAATTGGTGTAAAATTAATGTTGGAAAATATTTATAGGGCTGTTTCAAAGAGGTTTTGGCTTTGGTTGGGCTTTGATTTTGGGGTTTGGGCTTATTTGGGTTAGGTTTGGGTTAGGTTTGGGTCATGGGTCCAAATTGGGCTTTAAGGCCAAAAGTGGAATTGGATCCAAATGTCAATCAAATTGAACTTGGATTTGGTCTAGATTGGTGTTGGGAATGTTGAATTGAAGTTTAGAATTGAATTGGACTAGAATTTGGGTCAATTGGGTAGGTTTGGTTTGACATTGGGTTCACTTTGGGTTAAAATGGGTCAAATTGGGGGTTTTGACAAAAGTAGGGTAAATTGACAAAATTCTCCTATGGTGTAGTTGAACAAAATGCAATTGGGAATATTTGGGATTTTCTGAAATTTTCTGGGAATTTTCTGAATTTTTGTATTTTTGGGTCAAGAGGGGTATTTTGGGTATTTGGAGGGTATTGGGAGGTATTTTTGGCTATGAATGATCAATTTGAGTAATGTGGGAATGTTTGGGAATAATTTTGAGGAATTTTGGGTAATTTAGGTGATTTTGCAAATTTTGGGCGATTTGAGGGTTTTGGGTAGGTTAGGCGGGTGTAGGGTCCCGGGGGTCAAAAATTGAAAATTTGGAAAATTGAAGATTGGGTGAATATAAGTGAAATGAAATCATTTTGGTTGAGCCATGAAGCCATATAAAGTCCACATGAGCCATGAGGGGACTCATTTGAGACATTCACTATGTTGTTCCTAACCCTCTTAGCCAAGGGCTTAGGGGTTAAGGACCATCCATGTGAATCACCTACATGAGTCAGGAGGTCAAGTTGGGTATGGGTGTGTGAAAGTGTAGTGTATAAATATAGTGTGTGTGTAAGTCGGCCCTTCACCGGACCGGGCCACCCGCAGGCGGTCCTAAGGCCAAAGAGTCCTATAGGAACTCATCCTTTAAACTTCCACATTTGATTTCAACCCTCTAGGTGATTAGGGGTCTACAATCAAATTTGTGGAGTTTGCGAGGAGTTAAGAAGTGGTTTGAAATTCTAGGTGGTGGGTTACACTTCTAGTCCTCTAAGATAGTCAAAGGAAAAGCCTAAGGCCAGATCCTAAGTACTAAAGAGAGAAAAGAAGACCTCATTAAAAATGAGGTCAACATTCAGATAGTGAAATTTGTGACGAATTCTTCGAGAGAATCTATGAGTTGAAGGGAAGTGAGAGATCTCTTCTTCATTGTCATTTTGAAGGAGAATTCTGCGTACTGTAAAGAAAGGAAGACATTCAGAGGAACTTCAAGGAGTTTGCTTGAGGATGAATTTTAGATAAGTTGTGTTTATTTACTTTAGTTTGTAGAACTTTGCTTTTATATATGAAATACAAGTTTTATTGTATCCTCTCCATGAAATCTGAGTAGTTTTTCTGTCTGTCTCTTTGTTTTGATATTTTTGTGAAATGGTAAATTGAATTAGTGTGCCATAAAAATTTAAAGAAGTTGTGATAATCTTTTACTTAAATCTTGATTTACTTTCAATCTGTGATAATATTTTACTTAAATCTTAATTTACTTTCAATCTGGCCAATTGATTAGTTAAAATATGTTGAGTTTAACAACTATAGTAAAGATTACATCCGAGATTCAGGGAAGTCAAAGTCCTTGGAATTAAGGTGCAAATAAATATGGAAATAATATTCATCGGGCGTAGAATTGGAGATTTTAGAGTGACAGGATAAAATCCTCAATTTGGTCCTATCGTTTGGGTGCTGAAGTGTAGATGTTAGCCCTCAGGTAAGGGGAACGTGGGAGCTCCGAAGTGAGAGCCGGTATCCTCTTAGTCTATCCGCAGATTCAGTAACCAAGCATAGGATTAGTCAATGTTCTTTATTCCTGGACCAAAGGGTAAAAAATACGTATGCTCCTATTTGGCACAACACAATTTTAAACTAATTCTAATTTTCCATTCACTTAAATATCTTAATAAAGGAGAAAGATTCTTGCTTATATAATTGAACTTCACTTTAGTAGAATTAATTATCTGTTAGTACAACCAGTTTATTAAAACTTCATATTATTGTCGATTGTGTATTAGTGACAGATAGGCAATTTCGATTTCCAAGTTGTGATTCTGAATTGATTTCTATAATCCTAGTTCGTAGCCTCTAAATATTGCCTATGGGATCGATATTCAGGACTCCACTAGAGTCCTGTATTACTTGAGCGATACGAATACTTGCGTTAATAGTAACTCTGCGATTAAATAATATATTATATACTTGTTACAAAAAAAAATTATAATTACGCTAAGTGTCCGCAGTGGTAAATCAAGTCAATTTGGCACCTTTGCCGTATAATATAAGATAATTAGAGTAACGGACGATTTAGGACCGTTAGAAAACTTTTTATAGAATTGCAACTTATTTAGTTAACTGTTTTGCTGTGTACTAATTTCGATTGTATGCATAAATTTGGTTCTGAAAATCTTATACCCTTCGATTTGGAATTAGAATGCATTGTTAGGAGAATTAGAAAACTGAGAAAAGAACCTATAAATTCTGAAACAATGGAAAAAAACGTAAACAACCAAAGAATAAAAAATGAAGATCAATCTAAACCATGAAGAGATTACGATAACCCTACATTAGATGAAATTCACTTAACTATCCAAAATCCTGATGTAGCTGCTAATTCATTTAAACTTAAACCTGAAATTATCCAAATGGTACAAAATAATCAATTTGGTGAAACTTCAAATGAAGATCCTGATTTACATCTTGCAAGTTTCTTAGAACTTTGTGCTACTTTTAAATACGACAGAGTGTCTGATGATGCTGTCAGACTTAGACTTTTTCTTTTTTCACTAAGGGATAAGGCCAAGGCTTGGTTAAATTCGTTAGCATCTGGATCTATTAGAACTTGGGGAGAACTTTCAAAAAAATTCTTATCGAAATATTTTCCATCATCTAAGACTACTAAGCTTATAAATGATATCACATCTTTCAGTCAGTATGAGGGAGAATCGATATACAAATCTTGGGAAAGATTTAAAGAACTTATTAGGATATGTCTGCATCATGTTTTACCAGATTGGTTAATTATTCAAACATTTTATAATGGATTAGTAGGATCTCTTAGATCTATCATTGACATTGCTGCTGGTGGATCTCTAATGTCTAAACCTTTTGAAGAACCTTATGTTTTAATAGAAGAAATGACTACTAATAATTTTTAATGGTCTGCTGAAAGGGTAAATCCTAAGAGATTAGCCAGTATTCATGATTCAGATGCTTTAACTATGTTAGTTTCTCAAATTTCCACTCTTTTAAAGAAAATAGATCAATACGGAATGAATAGTTCTCAAACACCTTCAGTGTTAGAAGAATATTCATTAAGATAAATTGTAGATGCTCAATCTTCATACGAAACTATAAATTGAATAAATAATAGAAAAAATAACCCTTATTCAAACTATTATAATCTAAGTTGGAAAAATCATCCAAACATTAATTGGACTAACCAAGGTAATGCAAATCCTGTTAATCCTCAGTGGGGGAACAATCCTATAAACCCATTAGGAAATATAAACAACCAGGGTAATTCTAATTATAGACCTTCTAATCCACCAGGATTTTATAATAATTCACAATTTAAGGAGAAGAAGTTGTCTATGGAAGAATTAGTTTTGAATATGAGTAATCAATTACAAAGTCAAGGAGCTGCTATTAAAAACATAGAAAACCAATTGGGGAAAATTGCTACTGCACTGAGCAATAGACCTGTTGGAACTTTACCTAGCAATGTTGAAGTAAATCCAAAAGATCAAGGGAAAGAACAAGTTAAGGCTATTTAATTAAGAAGTGGAAAAGAGTTGGAAACAAGAGTTTAAAAAGAAACTGTAGTTGAAAAGGAAAATGAAGAAACTGAAGGAGAAAATGAAAGTTTATATCCTGATTTTCCTCTAAAACCTATGAAAATTACTATTGAAAGACCATTACCACCATTTCCTCAAAGACTAAAGCAACAAGATAAAGGAAAAAGATTTGCTAAATTCTTAGACATTTTAAAAAAATTGTCAATAAACATCCCTTTTGTTGGAGCTTTGGAACAAATGTCTGATTATGTTAATTTTATGAAGGATATACTCAACAAAAAGATGAAGTTACTACATAATGAGACCGTTGCACTCAGTGAAGAGTGTAGTGCTATAAATCTTTCAGGAAAAACTTAAAGATCCTGGTAGTTTCACTATCCCGTGTTCTATTTGTGAAAAATTTTATGGGCGAGCATTATGTGATTTGGGAGCTAGCATAAATTTGGCCTTTTTCAACTTTTAAAAGGTTAGGAATAGAAGAGATTGCACCAACTTCTGTAACTCTACAGTTAGCTGATTGATCTATTACACATCCTAAAGGAGTTGTAGAAGATGTTTTGGTCAAGGTTGATAAATTTATCTTTCCTGTGGACTTTATCATTTTAGATATGGAAGAAGATAAGGAAATACCAATCATTCTAGGAAGACCATTCCTAGCTACAGGAAGAGCCATGATAGATGTTCAAAAAGGAGAATTGACTATGAGAGTAAATGATCAAGAAGTAACCATTAACATCTCAAAGTCAATGAAATATCCTTCAATAGAAAAAGATGATGAATGTTTCAGAATTGATACATGTGATTATTTAAGAAAAGAATATTTCAAAGAAAATTTTGAAGAAAAAGAAGATATGAAAAAAGATAAATATGATGAAATTGATAGCGTAAAAGCTGATTATATTCAGGAGAAATTTGAAATGCTCAATTCAACAACACCAGAAAATGAAATATTAATTCCATCTGTTGTAAAACCCCCTGAACTTGAATTAAAAAATCTTCCAAATCATTTGAAGTATGTATTTTTAGGAGAGTTTTCAACATTACCAGTAATTGTATCCTCAGACTTAAATGAAATTCAAGAATTAAAATTTATCGATACATAAAAAAATATAAAAAAACTTTTGGATAGACTCTAGCTGATATTAAAAGAATTAGTCATTCGATTTGTATGCACAGAATTTTGATTGGGAAGATAGTTCTGAAGAAGAAAAAGAAATCAAACAAGAAGCAGCGACAATAAGTCAGAAGAAGCCGCAATTCAAGATCTCTCTCGAAGATGAGAAGAATGAAGAATATAAATCAATGTACGAGAAGATTAACCACTACGTACATACTATGACCCTAACCCCGATCCATTCTAACAAGATCGAGGGTATGGTGGTCAAAGAGGTACGTAACGACGGTGCGAGGCCAATCAAGTTCTACCGTGGTGCTTCTACCTCCAAAGCCGAAAATAATGTACAATTTGAAGATGTCACTTCATCAGAATTAATGGAATTAACTTTTGAGTGGTACTCTCCCTATGTTCAAAATTTAATTCAACGTGGTTTCTTACCTCGACAATGGACAAAAGGCCAATCACAACATTTTGAAAAATTATGGAATAACTCCGGTCGTTCACCCAATTCAAAGCATGGTCTCGGATTCGACACAGTAGGGTCAGTTGACGATACTGAATTTTGCTTGGTTGTCACTTGCGAGTCTAATGAAAACTGCATGGAAACTACAGACGAACTCGAAGATTTACAAATTGGAGACGCTCCACCGAATTTGAAGAAGAAATTAAATCTACAATAGATGAGTTGACGGAAGTTAACTTAGGTACTAGCGAAGAGCCTAGACCTACCTTTGTTAGCTCCTTACTCAACAAAGAAGACTCCGAAGAAATAATCAAATTATTAATGGAATTTAAAGATCTGTTTTGCTTGGAGCTACGACGAGATGCCGGGATTAGCTCCGGAGGTTGCGGTACCATAAGCTAGGAGTGGATCCTACTTCGTCCCGGTCGGACAAGGTCCCGGAAGAATGCGTCTAGAAATCGAACAACAAGTCATAGCCAAAGTTAAAAAGCTAATAGACGCCGGATTTGTCCGTGAAGAACAATACCCGACTTGGTTAGCCAATGTGGTGCCGGTCGAAAGAAGAATGGTCGGATCGAATTTGTGTGGATTTTAGAGATTTAAACAAGGCATGTCCAAAGGATGAATTCCCTCTACCGATCCCGGAATTAATGATCGACATCGCTTCAACACATGAAATATTCTCATTCATGGATGGATCTTCGGGATACAACCGGATAAAAATGGCTCCAGAAGATGAAAAGCTTACGGCATTCGGAACGCCGATCGGAGTATTTTGCTACACGAGTGATGCCATTCGGACCGAAGAACGCAGGAGCGACCTACCGAGAGAGCAATGAAAAGAATTTTTGATGATCTCATCCACAATCAAGTCGAATGCTACGTGGACGATGTGGTCATCAAAAGCAAAGTAAAGGAAAACCACCGTATGATTTGAGAATTGTTTTCGAACGATTAAGACAATTTAACCTTAAGATGAATCCCTTAAAATGCGCCTTCGGCGTCACCTCCGGAAATTCTTAGGATTCGTTGTCCGACATCGTGGAATTGAAATCGACCCGGAAAAGATTAAAGCTATCTTAGAAATGCAGCCTCCCAAAACCTTAAAACAACTACGATCTTTTCAAGGGAAGTTGGCATATCTTCGACGCTTTATCTCAAACATGTCAGGTAGGTGTCAGCCTTTCTCGGCACTAGTTAAAAAGGACACCAAATTTATTTGGGAAGAGAAATGCCGGAAGGCCTTCGAGGACATCAAACAATATTTAATGACACCTCCTGTCTTAGCGGCCCCGAGTCTCGGGTAGACCGGCGATACTTTACACCGCGGCTTTAGACGACTCTCTCGGAGCCCCGTTAGCCTGGGTAAATGATGAGGGTAAAGAAAATGCTCTTTACTACTTAAGCAGTTGTTTACTTCCGACGGAAGTAAGGTATCCCGCAATTGAAAAGCATTGTTTGGCCCCGATCTTCGCCGCTCAAAAGCTCGAGCACTACATGCTTTCTCATAAGGTCAACTCGATTTCGAAATTTAATCCATTGCAATACTTGATGACTCGTCCAACACTTTCCGGCGGACTTGCCGGATGGTCGATGATATTATTGCAATTCGATATAACTTTCGTGCCTGCGCATGTCGTAAAGGGACAAGCCTTAGCGGACTTTCTCGCAGCACACCCTTTGTCGGCAGAATCTCCTCTCAATGACGATTTGCCAGATGAACAAATAATGAATCTAGAAGACCTCGATGATCGACGTTGGGAATTATATTTCGACGGAGCATCTTCGAGCACACAAAGACGAAGAATCGCAAGTGATAGTGCCCGGTAAGGCAGGAATCGGGCTAATCTTTATAACACCGGAGCGGGGGATGTTAAGATACTCCTACCACTTGACGGAGCCGTGTACAAACAACGAAGCAGAATACGAAGCCCTCATAACAGGACTGGAATTAACTATTCGAATGGGTATAACGGACATCAACATCTACGGAGACTCACGGTTAATCATTCAACGGATCGCCGGACAAGATGGAATTTTAAAGCCAAGACTCGAACAATACTTCCAAGTATGCCATATAGTCGTTGGAACGGATTCCAAATGTAACGATCTACAAAATTCCCGAAAAGAAAATGCTTTAGCAGATGCTTTAGCCCGTCTCGCAAAAGAATTTGCACTGTTTGCAAGATGAATCGGTGGAAGTGTCGGTTCACGGACGTCGAGTCCTATCATAGCTCGACATAGACACAATACACATATCGGAAAAAGAAAAAGAATCGGTTGCAGCGAGTGACGGAAAACACGGAAGATTGGCGACGACCATTGATGAACTACCCGCAAACAGGAAAGCTACCGGACGATAGGTCGCTAGCCCATCGGATCAAGAAAAGAACTCCGTCTTACGCATTAATAAACAACACATTGTACGGAAGGTCTTTTGATCAAATGTGGCTAAGATGCCTAAGCGGGTCCGAGGCCCGTGAAATTGTTAAAGAGGTGCATTCGGGACTCCGTGGCGCTCACCGATCGGGTCCGAAGATGAAAATGAAAATTAAAAGACTAGGGTACTACCGGCCCTCGATGATGACCGATCGCATGAAAATTGCCAAGAGCCGTCACCAATGCCAAGTGCACGGAGTGGTTCTACACCAACCTCCAAATGTGCTACATCCGACAATTGCGTCGTGGCCATTTGAATGTTGGGGCACGAATATAGTGGGTCCGATAGAACCACCATCTTCAAAAGGACATCGCTTCATTCTTGCGGCTACGGATTACTTTTCCAAGTGGGCGAGAGGCGGTTCCACTTAGAGAAGTGAAAGCACACCACGTGCTACAATTTTTCAAGAACCAAGTTGTCTACCGTTTCGGGTGCCGCGCGAGATCATCTCGGATAATGGGTCGGCATTCGAAGCACGCAAATTAACAATTTTGTCGGGAGACACGGAATCGACCGGCGATACTCAACAATTTACTACCCAAGAGCAAACGGCCTCGCTGAGGCTTTTAATAAAACTCTCGTTCAAATCTTAAAGAAAACTTTGGACGATAATAAGAGGAATTGGCACGAGAAGTTGTTAGAAGCCTTATGGGCCTACCGGACAACCTTCAGAACTCCTACTCAAGCTACACCTTACGCTCTGGTGTATGGGTCCGAGGCAATGTTACCTATAGAGGTTCAGGCTTCCTTCACTCGGAATTGCGAGTTGCAAACAAGATCACGACGAAGAAAACGCCAAATTACAACTAGAAGAATTAGAAAGCCCGGAAGGGAAAAGACTTGCAGCCGCAACAAAATTTAGAACTATACCAAGCTAAGATGGTTCAAGCCCATGACAAACTGGTCCGCCCAAGAACCTTCAAAGTTGGTGACTTAGTTCTCGTTCTCAAGAGACCTATTATCGCACACCGCAAGATAGGAGGAAAATTTGAACCTACTTGGGAAGGACCGTTTGTGGTTGAAGCGAAGTATACTCGGGAGGTTCCTACCGGCTAGTGAATCGCCGGGGAGAACGACATATGCTTCCGATCAACGGACGATACTTGAAAAAGTATTACGCTACCTAATGTTTCGAAGGAATGAATTCTTCATCCCTAAGAAACACGGGCAAAGTAATTACTTATGATTGGGTCCGAACCCAAAAAATAATAAAATGTGCTAAAATAAATAAAATCATGATAATTAAGTTTTCCTTGTTTTCTTTTCCAAATCAAAATCTCTTCCCTGATCTTATCCTACTTCATTCCTGTTAAATTTGAAAAATACAGATAATAATATAATAAAAAATATGTCTTTAATAAACATTTTCTTAATGTTCTTGTTCTTAAGACGACCCTCGATCCTTTTCCTTGTCTTTTCGCGAGGAAATGTCGAACGGGCGGTTGGTCCCGAACTTTAAGAATGGCGTAAGCCTTGCACTCGATGAAAAGAGGGTGAAAGATGGAGCGATAATCGAGATTGACTCGGATTTCGCACCGGCAGGCCTACCGTACGAGGAAAGTGACCGGGTCCCGGTTGACCGAGAAGAACTACACGGGCGAGACAAGTGATGAAAGTGGGTGGCCCAAGCCACCCAATCCAACGAGCGAAGAAAAGAAAGGCAAATACTGAAGAAGACAAGAAAATGAAGTCTGTAGTCGCTACAGCAGAGGGCAGGCTTGTCAGCGCCGCGCCCACGGAGATTCAAGAAGTGCGGAGAGCTACTCTCACAGCAACGCAACGAAGAAATAAGAATCGCCATATCCGTAAGATGTTAACAAAACTAGCTGCGGACCAGCGCGACGAGACAGTTGCTAATGCCAGTACATACACTTCGAGGACACCGGTTCACCAGGAACCTGAAGAAAGGAGGCCAGCTCCTAGGATAACGAAAGGACCGGGGAAATCTCACAAAGATCGAAGAAAGAAGGCTACCACGCCACCGGATAGAACCACCGGTGATGCATGACCTTGTTGCAGAAGCGACCCGGGGATGTCCCGACGAGCATCATCCCCGAGGAGCCGAGGTATGCGGGAGAACGTGAAGGGATTGAACCGTATATCCCACAATATGTCACAAGGCCTCGCCATCTGCAGATCATTCCGGAATACGAACTGGAGAGAATGCAGAATGTTGAAAAGAAAACCTTTGAATACTTCGAGAGAATTAAAGGTAGAAGAATCAATATACTAGAGGGCCTCGAGCTGCATACAGACGTATTCTCAGAGTATGAACAACAGCAAATCGTGGATTGTATCCGGGATTTGAAAATAATGGGCCGAGCAGGCCGCCTAAGGGAAAATGCATACTCAGAACCCCGGAGATGGATGCCAGGGAAGGGAAGAATCACAATACAATGCGGATGCTTCGCTACAACTTTCGTCGAAGACAGGAAGGAAACCCACCGGAATACTCCGTCATGGGCAAGTAGATCCGATGCCATTAGTCATCAAGAGAATGGTAAAGAGATTGATAACATGGAGGGTACGCGCAGTATCGCATACCCAATAGCCGCATTATCAACATCTACAAACGGGGTGATTGCATACCCCCACACATAGATCACCACGACTTTGTCGGACCTTCTGCACGGTCTCTTTCCCGAATGAGTGTAACATCATGTTCGGATCCGACCTCCGGATAGCAGGCCCGGGTGAGTTCCGAGGGCCGGTGAAGATACCTTTACCGGTAGGTTCCGTCATGATACCGAAGGGCAACGGGGCGGATATCGCTAAGCATTGCATACCGGGAGTACCAGGTGAAGCGGATCTCGGTTACTTTCGGGAGGATGGATGACGAGAAGACACCTTACCATTTCCGACCGGACCCGGAGCTAGAGAACCTCCGGCCTTACGAGTCGTGAGTTACATGGGAAATATCACACCTCCAACGTACATCCAGCCGGCATCCTTGCCAAGGATGGCTTGGAAGGTGATGTTATTAACCATGTACCCCACTATTCAGACATGGATTTTTTGACAGATGCTTCTTTGGATGGACCAACAAAGATCATACATAGTCCGTTTTGAGTCTACATGGATTGTATGAGATGTATGCCAGATCAAGTTGTATGATGTATCTTCGACATGATTGGAATGAAAGTGACCATGTCACATTTTTTTTGGCCTTCACCTCTTTTGTGCAAATTGACTGGGAAACGCCATTAAAGTTAAATGAACTTCGAACAAAGAACAGAAAAAAAAAAGAATAAAAGAATGACGAACACCAAATTCACATGAACATTAAATAAACGATAAAATAAAATTTGAATCATTAGAAGATAAACAAAATCAACATAAATGTTAAATCAAATCACAAATCAAATTCTCAATCAAATTCCAAATCCACTATCGATCAAATTTCAAATTTGATCTTCCCAAATTTCAAATCGAATTTCAATCAAATTTCAAATCAAATTCTCAATCAAATTTCAAATCCAATCTCGATCAAATTTCAAATTTGATCTTCCAAATTTCAAATCAAATCTTAAATCAAATTTCAATCGAGTTCAAACTCATCCTTCCAAATTATGAATTCGATCTTCCAGATCTCAAATCAAATCTCAATCAAATTCAAACTTTTGGGTCGAGGATTTTACATCCAAGACTGCACTTGCTTAGGATTCTTTCCCTATTGCACTTGAAATACATCAAATTCAAACTTTTGGGTCGAGGATTTTACATCCAAGACTCGATCGCTTTAGGATTCTTTCCCTATTGCCTTTGAAATACATCAAATTCAAACTTTTGGGTCGAGGATTTTACATCCAAGACCGCACTCGCTTTAGGATTCTTTCCCTATCGCACCTGAAATACATCAAATTCAAACTTTTGGGTCGAGGATTTTACATCCAAGACTGCATCGCTTTAGGATTCTTTCCTATTGCATCGAAATACATCAAATTCAAACTTTTGGGTCGAGGATTTTACATCCAAGACTGCACTGCTTTAGGAGTCTTTTCCTATTGCACTGAAATACATCAAATTCAAATTTTTGGGTCGAGGATTTTACATCCAAGACTGCACTGCTTTAGGAACCTTTCCCTATTGCACTGAAATACATCAAATTCAAACTTTTGGGTCGAGGATTTTACATCCAAGACTGCACTGCTTTAGGATTCTTTCCTTATTGCACTGAAATACATCAAATTCAAAGTTTTGGGTCGAGGATTTTACATCCAAGACCGCACTCGCTTAGGATTCTTTCCTATTGCACCTGAAATACATCAAATTCAAACTTTTGGGTCGAGGATTTTACATCCAAGACTGCATCGCTTTAGGATTCTTTCCTATTGCACCGAAATACATCAAATTCAAATTTTTGGGTTGAGGATTTTACATCCAAGACCTGCATTGCTTTAGGATTCTTTCCTACTGCACTGAAATACATCAAAATCAAACTTTTGGGTTGAGGATTTTACATCCGAGACTGCATTGCTTTAGGATTCTTTCCCTATTGCGATGAAATACATCAAAATCAAACTCTTGAGGTTAAGGATTTTACATCCAATACCGCATTGCTGTGAGATCTCTCCTCATTGCAATGATTAAATTTGATCAATTCAATTTTCTTTCGAGGTTGAAGATGTTACATCTAAAATCTCAGAATTCCAATTTTCATTTCAAATCAAATCCTTCAAATTAATTTTGACAAAACTTCAATCTAAATTAAAACTCCAAACTAAAATCTAAGCTCTCACATCAAAACTTAAATTGAAACAAAATAAAATCTAAATCGAAATTTCCCTAGATCATGTGATTTGGGATTCACCACTTTTTCTTTCCTGCCGAGAGTTCGAGAATCTCTGGTTTCGCAGATATACTTGCTACTCCCCGACGGAGACTCTTCTACTTCGTCCTAAGTTCGTCACTTGGACATCCGTGTTGGTTTTGTTGATCGCTTCGATCAACGCCTGATACGCGCGGTGTGCTCCGTCGACTCACCACACCTATCGGGGGTCCATTTGTTGACCTCATTTTTGATGAGGTCTTCTCTTCTTCTTTTAGTACTTAGGATCTAGCCTTAGGCTTTTCCTTCGACTATCTTAGAGGACTAGAATTGGGACCCACCTTTTAGAAATTCAAACCACTTCTTAACTCCCCGCAAACTCCACAAACTCGACTATAGACCCCTAATCACCTAGAGGGTTGAAATCAAATGTGGAAGTTTAAGGATGAGTTCCTATACGACTCTTTGGCCTTAGGACCGCCTCAGGTGGCCCGGTCCGGTGAAGGGCTGACTTACACAAACACTACACCTATACACTACATTTTCACATACCCATACCTAACTCGACCTCCCGACTCATGTAGGTGATTCACATGGATGGTCCTTAACCCCTAAGCCCTCGCGCAAGAGGTTAGGAACAACATAAGTGAATGCCTCAAATGGGTCCCTTCATGGCTCATGTGGGCTTGATATGGCTTCATGGCTCAACCAAAATGATTTCACTCCACTTACATCCACCCAATCTTCAATTTCCCAAATTTTCAATTTTTGACCCCCAGGACCCTACACTCAGCTAACTTACCCAAAACCCTCGAAATTACCCAAATTTTTCAAAATTTCCTAAATCACCCAAAATTCCTCAAAATTGATCTTAAACATTTCCACATTACTCAAATTGATCATCCATACCCAAAAATACCAAAAATTCCAAGAATACCTCCCAATACCCTCCAAATACCCAAAATACCCCTCTCGACCCAAAAATCCAAAAATTCAGAAAAGTCCTAGAAAATTCCAGAAAATCTCAAATATTCCCAATTTCATTTTGTCCAACTACACCATGGACCAATTTTGTCAATTTACCCTACTTTTGTCAAAACCCCCAATTTGACCCATTTTAACCCAAAGTGAACCCAATGTCAAACCAAACCTACCCAATTGACCCAAATTCTGGTCCAATTTAGTTCTAAACTTCAATTCAACATTCCCAACACCAATCTAGACCAAATCTAAGCCCAATTTGATTGACATTTGGATCCAATTTCACTTTTGGCCTTAAAGCCCAATTTGGACCCATGACCCAAACCTAACCCAAACTCACCCAATTCAACTCCAATTAACCCCAAACCTTTTCTAAACCTTCCTTAACATTCCCACAAACAAAACACTAACATGATTTGCCCAACATTTAGACCCAAACCCCAATCAAATTCAACCCAAAGCTAAAAGGCCCAATTTCGACCTAAACTCAAGCCTAACCCAAATGGGCCCAAACCCCAAAATCAAAGCCCAACCAAAGGTAAAACCTCTTTGAAACACTCCCATAAACATTTCTAAACATTGATTTTACATAAATTTCAACCCTAGCCCAACATTGGCCCAACTTGGCCCACTTGGACCTATATTGGCCCATTCACCAAAAGAGCCCAAATTCAACCCAATTCAAACCCAAATCACTCCCAATTTGCTTCAAGTCACTCATGATACATCCATGAGCTAAACCCAACAATTATTTAGCCCAACCTCTTTACAAAATTTCATCCCAAAATCCATTTTAAAATCCAAAAGCCCACTTTCCTAAACCTTCTTAAAAGCCCACCTAAAATCATTTCAAAAGGCCCAAAATCTACCCTAAAGCCCACATGACATCTCCATTTGCCATCCACTTAATTAAAGCCATTACCTAAGTCCTAAATTCATCATCAAATAATTCCAAATCAAGTTTCATACAAATTTCCATCAAATTACCAAAAATTCCTAAAATCCATTTTCATGAAATTGACCAAACTTTTTGTCAAGCCAAAGGTGAGCCATGCAAGCCATGGACAAGCCACATGAAGCCATGGAAGGCTTGACATGTGATCAAGCCATTAATGGCAAAAGGAGGGCCCCCTTTCCTAATCCTTCTTAAACCCTTTTTTACCTTAAGCATGTCACACACTAAACCATGCTTAGGCACCTCATCATGGATGGAGACCACACCATTCTCTCTGGGCGACCCAAGTGATCCTTTTCAGCCCAAGACCAGGCCTTGGGTGGTGAACCTAGCCCAAAACCATGGGTTGACTCATTTGAACCCAAAATGGTCTTCCCCCATTCCATTTCAATCCAAGCTCTTTACACATGGCATTTGCCAATCGCCTACACTAAACCCCGCCCCGACCCACTCGAACAAGATGGTGACCCATGCTCGGCCGGCCAGCCACCGAGCCACCGGAAAACACCATGGCCGAGAGCTCACATGTGAGCCCTACTTGGAATTCTCACCGCTAAGTCGCCCCATCCCCAGTGGCCATTGGAGCTGTTCTTCCCATGCCCAGAGCAGCTGATCCCAAGCCCTAACTCTCCCTGGGAGGCCCTCCACCCTCTCCTATTTAAACTCCACCCCTCACGGCCAAGAGAAGAGAGTTGCACAAAACCTTGCCAAAACTCTGCCAAAATTATTCCAAACTTTTCTCCACCCTCAGAGCAGTTGATCCCCAGTGTCAATTTTCCCTAATCCCCACTGATAAAATCCAATTTCTCGACTGAAATTCCACCCAAAACCAGGACACTTCTCCACAGTGAGCCAATCCCCAAATTGATTGGTTCTACACCTTCACCAGACCAAGGGAAGGTGTCCACCAGCAAAAGCCCCATCTCCAGGCCACCCAATTGCTCCAGCCTCCAAGCTTTGTGATCGGGCTTGGTCGTAATCACACCTAGACAATTCACCAGACCAGGAGACTTCATCTGGAGCTTTCTGGGATCCAATCGAAGGTGCAACAACTCTCAGATCGAAGCCACACTTCTCTGAGCAAAGGTATGAGCTAATTCTTCATCCTGAGCTTCTGGAGATTCTCCATTTCAAATGCTTTAATTTCAATGCATGATAGCCGTATAGATGTGTTCGTCTCTTCAAGACGAATCCATAGAGCATAAGAACATGAAAATCCATTGAGTATCGAGTGAGATATTAGGGATTTAGTGTGGACGGCTCTCGGGTGAGGAAACTTGGGGACGATGAACGGATGCCGTTCATTTAATACACGCGCGGACGGACGGCCAGGATCGCGTCGGATCAGAAGACGGAACGATACAGCGGGCCCCGGGAGCGCTGAGTCAGATGGCGGCGTCGAATGGGAGCGTGCCACGCGGCGTTTCGTAGCCGCCGAGGTTGACGCGGCGCCGCGTGGATAAATAGAAAATTAGGGTATTTTTTTATTTATTTAATTCCCTAAACTTCAAAAATTCATAACTTTGTGTAGAAAAATAAGAAAAATAAAATAAAAATACCCTCTTGCTCAGTGAACAGAGGAGAATAATGTGGAAAAGAAATCATTTAATTTGATCAAGTATTTTATTTTTTATAATTTATTTACTCTCTGCATACTTTTAATTCTCCATGCATGTATACAATTCACCATGGCATGAGACCATAGGGCTTTTGAAGCCTCTGAATTTGGGAACATTCCCTGAATTTTCCAAAGTCAGAGGCCATCCCTATGAAGAGTTATTGATTTTTCAAATTCATGTTACTCTTTTTGAGTATTTTAATTCCAATAAATAGCATGTTGTGAAATAAATTCTAGGAAAATTTGATGATGTTCCTTATGACCAGAGAACCCTAGGAAAAATAGGTTTTGAGTTAGTTCATTTAAAACAACCCTAATTGGCTTAAACACTCAAAATAGGTCTCTAATTAATTAAAGCTAACCATACATTAAATTGACTTCAAATCAATTCTCCACTGACCTTTAGGATCAGAGGAACCCACCATAAAAATTTGAAGTCAATTGGACCTGGTTAGCCCCACTAATTGGGTTGATTAAGCCACTTAGTCATTTTAAACTTAAAAAATTCATAACTTTCATAATACCTTTCAAAAATTCACCAAATTGGTTTTGGAGCCTCTCTATTAGGGGAATCTAAGAAAATTAAAATTTCAATTTTCTAAAAAAGTTGATTTTTAATATTATTTTAATATTTTTAATAATTAAAAAATAATAAAAATCACAGAAATAATAAAATTCACCAAAATGTCAAAATTTGAATTTTAATCACTTAGGAACAAACCCCATATTTTTCTTAGGTCTATTTAGTGAGATATTAAATTTTAAAGCTTTAAGGTAATTTTAAAATAAAAAAAAATATATATATATTTTCTAGCTTTTTCATTAAAATAATTATAATAAATCATAGAAAAATCGAGAAAATTGCAAAATTTGCTTCTCGATTTCCTTGATATCAGAGAGATTTTTAAAAAGAAAAAAATATAAAATTCATTTTTCAACATTTATTTTATTTTTTAATTAATTAACACTCCAAAACTTAAAATAATTATAATAAAAATAATATAATTCAAAAAATCACCAAAATTGGTCCAAGTGGTCCTCTCGGTCATTAGGAATGTCCCCTAATTTTCTTAAGGACGAAACTTTCCCTTGGTCATGTTATTAAATTTTCCTTGGAAACCTCTATTTTCTACCAAAAATAATTATATAAATAAATTAAATATAGAAAAATCACATTTTCTCCTCTCATGTCTTTATTGACATATGAGTGAAGTCACATAAAAATTTCAAGTTCATTTGAATTCAATTTAGTGAGTTATGAAATTATTAAGCTTAAAGGGTAAAATGGTAATTAAAAATCTTAATCCTTAATTAAAACTTTAGGTTTAATAAAAAATTAGCAAGTACAATCTTTGATCCTAATTTGATTTGGATGATTGAAATTTAAATAATTAAAGAGTAGAAACCCATTAAGCAATTTAAAATGATTAAACTTTAATTAAATAATAGATTAAATTTGGAAGAATAAGAAAATTGGAATTATTAAAATAGGGATATTATTAGGAAGAGATTTATTCTTTAATTTAAAAATCCCTAAATTAATTATCTCATTAATATTCAATTCTTAATTAAAATGATAACTCAAATTCAAAATATTAAAAGACTTAATCATTAAACTAAAATTAAACTATTAAACTCTTTTAAAAAGAATTTCAATTAAATTAAAGATAAAATTAAATTAAAAATTAAATTAAATTAAAGATTAAATTAAATTAAATTAAATTAAATAAACAAATTAAATTATATTAAATAACTTAAATTAAAATTAAATTAAATTAAATAAATAAAATCAAATTAAACTAAACTAAATTAAATCAAATTAAATAAATTAAATTAAATTAAGTAAATCAAATTAAATTAAATTAAATTAAATTAAATTAAAATTAAATTAAATTAAATTAAATTAAATTAAATTAAATTAAATTAAAAATTAAATCAAATCAAATTAATTTAATGTAACATCAAACCAAACTAAATTGAATTAAATTAAATTAAATTAAAATTAAAACTCAATTAAATTAAATTAAATTAAATTGAATTAAATAACATCACCTAAAACGAAAGAAATTAAATATAAAGCAACTTGAACACTATTCCAAATTTAAACCCATTAATGTAAATTAAACTAAATTACAAATCATTTGAATACCGGTTTACCCTCGAAAGCTTTGGTTATTATAACTCCTAAACGAACATTAAATGAAATGTTACTTCACTTATAGGATATTCAAATGTCCTAGTTCATCGAGTAAGATAACAACAAAACTTGAATCCCCGGACTATTAATTCATTTATATAATTAAATTCATTTGGACTTAAAACAATCCTAGAAATATTGAAAAGATGTTTAAGATTATTCTTAAGCACTTCCTCAATATGATAGGACATTTATAAGAACAATTGGACTTAATTGTTCTTTGATGAAGAAAATCGTCCTTAAACCAAAACACAAGAACCTAGACGTCATAGGGAATGACTAGCTATAGGATTAGGAATTTGGTAGAAAACCATAACCCTACCCTTAGCTTTACCTAGGAACTTGCTTAAATATTCTAATTGTGTTTTAAGTGCAGCTTGGGATGACGGGAAGACCCTCCAGGTACGCTTTTATTTTATTGCAATTTACTTTCTTGCAATTTAAATTATTGCAATTTCATTAATCGCATCGCATTTACTTTTCTTCCATGATAAACAACTGTTGCATGAAAACCCACACCTTTAGGATAGTCCCTAAAACTGAAACCAAAACTAAGTTAAAAGTCATTGCAAGATAAAATTCACCGCCACAACATTTCAAAATATAAAACAACTCAAAATTTAATCACAAACAGAACACAAAACTACAATTACAATTAAATTAAAACGTCCTGTTGGATGATCGGGAATACCTCGGATGATGTAACCTACGTGTTGCTAACGGGATTTCCCACGGTCTAAATGAAAGTGTGGAACTCATTTAGTCGAGTTTAGCAAATTCATCCGGACTAAGTGAATCCGATAAAAATAATGATGCCGGAAGGATGGAACCGTGGGATCTTAACCGGTGTCGTTATAATCAACTTTAAGATTTGTTTTAATTAAAACACAAAAAACACTTGGAAATTAAGATTTTCTCTAAACCAAAACACTTTTCTCATCCCCCGATTTATGATTTCTAAAACTAAACCTCTGCAACAACAAGGAGCTCGGAGCATGGTGGGCGAGCACGGCCATCGTCATCAGCGAAAACCCGAGTCTACTTCAAGCAAAACTTTCCTAGAATTAAATAACAAACCCATAGGACTTCGAGGTAGTTTGCCTAGTGCAACATAAACCCTCAACTCTTCGTTAGGCATTTGCATTGCAAATTAAGCCCTAACCGGTCTTAGGATTCCGAGGTAGTCATCCGATACGACATAAACCCTCACATCTTCGAGGCTATTTGTATGATTCTATCATATAAATATAAGTCCTAATTAATTAAAATTGACAAGATCAAAACATTTAAACAAACATTAGGACTTTCCTAAATCCAAGCCAAACAATAGGATAGTCGGGAGATTACCGAAGTTCGCTTCGAATCTGTAATTTCTCCTACTTTTCTTCCTTTGAATTCTCAAAATAAAATGTTCCAAATTTGATCCATTCCCTATCAAAATTCCAAAATTCAATCCTCGAAAACTTAAACTTTGAAATTCTTGAGAGCGAGAATTATTGATTATTATCGAGAGTTTTCTTAGGTGATTCTCGTCACTTAAGATGTAATTAACTATAGGGGCTTGCCCTTATAGGGAATTTTAAAGAACCTGGGTAATATAAACCCTGTTTAATGCTTTCATATTAAACGAGGGAATTTGTCGGCTTATAAAATTGGTTCGCAGACCAAACGGATGTCACAAATCTTCTAGTTTATTTAATCGAGCCCCACCGTCAAGCAGTGTGTCTATCCTTAGGGATAGATACATGGTTTGTAGTGCGGTGCTCGTTTAAATAAACTATTCGGGATGTGAGATCAGTTTGATTTAATATCTTAAAACCTCCAAATTTAAAATTATTTTCAAAATCAAATACTACTTTTCAAAATTTTTTATTTAAATTAAATTAAAAAATTCACCGACAACTTCTGTTAGGCGACCCCCTTTTCAAAATAAAACACACAACCTAAAACATGCCGACAGGATCTATCGGAACAATGAGATCAGTCGAGACAACATTGACGGAACCTCCTTTCTGGAGTTCCTTCATGTATTCCTTCGGGATCGTTATATTCCCTTTCCGAAGATTGTCGTTGAGCCAACTTTTGAAGGTAATACAATCTTCTATCTTGTGCCCAAGCATCCGGTGGTAAGGGCAAAAGTTGGGATCACCTTTCTTGTCGACTTCTTCTGGCCTCTTAGGTTCTGGCAGTTGGAAATCTGGAGTCTTCATCAGACTGCGGAACATTTTCGACACTGCCTCATTCTTAAATGGATACTCCCTGCTTAGAAGCTCCCTTAATGTACGTTGCGGACGAGGCGGTTGTTCATACTGTTGAGATGACTGATAGTTGGGTCGGAGTTGTTGATAATTCTGTTGAGGTTGCTGCGGCCGTTCTGACGATATTTGTATCGATTGCATGCCTTTGTCGAATGCTGCAACGATCCCAGACTTCTTTTCAAAATTTTTCACAGGCTTCTGTTTGTCTGTTTTATCGGTGAAACTTAATTGCTTCGACTCCTCTTGCAGGCTTCCGGCCTTGCTTAACAACTTCTCGAAAGTCTTAATAGTAAATCCCTTGAGGAGAAGTGCTATCGGGCCGTGAATGCTCTTAAGTAAAATGCCGATCGCATGCTCGTTCTTATAGCCGTGGCTCACACTTCATACTTAGGTTCCTCCATCGAAGTATGTAGTCCACCAAGGTTTCGTTGGGTTTACGCTTCTCTACCACTAAATCACCTATAGTGATGTGGTGCCGAGCTCCGGCAAATCGTTTCGATGAAGAGGTTCTCTAGTTTTGAAAATGTCTTCACCGAACCGTTCGGTAATTCTGCATACCAATCAAAGGAGATCCCTGACAGGCTGCTGACAAATTGTCTGAAGAGTAATGCATCACTTCCGCCGGCGTTGCAACAACTGGCACGAAAATGTGCAACATGCTGCCGATCAAAGGTCTTGAACAGAGGTGGTACGAAGCCTTTCGTATATTGGACAGCGTCGAATTCTTCAGGGTAAGGTCTACCCATCCGAATGGATATCCCGCTCTTTTATTGTGCCAAGGCTTCTCGCACCTGCTGTTCCACCAAGCTCTTGATATCCTTTTTCGGAATCATGCTTTGTGTTGCATCCTTCTTTAATTGATCATCCCCGTTGACGGACGTAATCTCCTTTCCTCCGTCTACAATGTGAATGACCTCTGGGGGTGTCTCTCGTTGGGGTTGCACTTGACTCTGGAGAGTGGCTAGGGCTATAGCCATCTCTTCCATCTTTTTTGCCATTTGGGCGATCGTATCATCTTTCTCTTGAAGCTGCCTCCTCATTACTTCCGGCTCCTCTCTTCTGCGCGGTCGCAGGAGCACCTTGTGAAGCTGACGAAGCTCGCGTTTCAACCATGTTAATTTCTGCATATTCATCATCCATGAACTCTGACGAGTCAATCTCATCTCCGAATTTCTCTTCTCTTTCCCTTGCTAATCGCCTAATATCGGTTCTTAGCTTCTCCATAGCATCTTCTAGTGGTCTTTTCTGTACATCATTGCAGTTGTCATGTGATAACTGTCGGGTTTCTTTCTCATGAGTCCCCTTTACTGCAGTAGCACTTTCTTCGGATTCAAGTCTCCTGATGAGACTTTCCTTCTCAGGCTCTCGTTTTAATCTTAATTGTCCAGTAGTGGGATGCCATACCATCCTTCTAGCAGCAGAAGGTCTAGGACCGGATGGTCTGTCAGCCAAATGCCGGAAGGTGGTATCCTCCCTAATCCGTAGTCCCGAAACAACGACGGGCGGACTAGCTTTCATCCTCTTATTTGGCTTTTCTGCAACGATAGCAGGTTCTACTCGCGGCCAAAGACGGGATTTGACTGGCACCCGCTCTATCCTTCTTAAAATTTCTGATACAGGGCACCTTTCCTTCTTTGCTAACTTCTCTATCAAAATTTACAGTCGAGCAAATGGCGTAGTTCTGGCCCTTTTCTTACGGCTATCGTTGTAATATACGGGCTGAGGCAATGCGGCAGCAATCTTGCGAACATTTTCTTCATCCTCTCGCAGTCGAGAGGGGATGGAACTCGCTTCCTCCCAAAAGTGGTATGTATTCGAGCAGCGGTGTATACTCGAGCGGTTCTGGGATTTCCTCTAGGAAAGAAACTTCAACAGCTCTGGCTTCTCTAGCGATCCTTCTACTTCTGTTCCTTCTCTGAGTCCGTGTCAGCGATGGAATTCTCGAGCTGGACCCGATTTTTAAAAAAGAAGGTCTCACAGGAAGGTCTGTACCCTCCACAGTAACAGGTTCACCATAGTTCTGGATTTCCTTCCCCTTTAATTTGGCAGAAGCCGGGGTAGGTGCAGAGACAACTAGACCAGTGGGGGTAGCAACAACAGTCCTTCTGTGGACAGCAGTACTCCTCTCAGTTGGGATCTTTTGCAGAGGAGGGAATTCGTGAGTGGACTTGAGGTTGAACTCAATCAACGGCTTCTCAGTTTCTGGTACTTTGCTTGTGAGTGAAAAGAGAGTGACGTCGGGGATTTTGATGTCGGTGTCCCCAAATCCTTGTCCGAATCGAATGATTCCATTATCGAGCGATTCGTCCTCGAACACGGCCGGAGTCGAGTCCGTTGACGAAGGAGAAGATCAGTTTTGGGGCTTCTATTTCTGCAGGGCAGATTCCAAGTGTTAGTCTCCGAATCGTGCTTCTTCTTGTCGTAAAACTTATGAAGAAAAAGAAAGAGTCCGAACACATTTCTGTTTATCTTAGTGTATTTGTGGTATTAAAGGAAAATTGTCTTTTCGGAAAGATTTGTTCGTTAAGACAGAGAGTTATTAAAAGAAGGAAAATTGTAGGAAGGGTAAAAGGAATTGATTAGGAACTGGAAAAGGAAGAGGAAGTCTTGTAGGAACTTCTCGACCCGCAAGACCGCTCCTAAACTAATACCTATTGGGGGTCCACCCCACCTCGAAATGAGGTAAAAGGATCTCGGAACCTCTCTCGTTTAGGGGTGTCTAAACAAGTGGCTCCTAAATCCGAGAGAATGTTGGCTATACTTGTTCAAGGTAGAAATGAACATAGTCTTCCAACGGAAAGAAGGGTAGTTTGATCCACTAGGAACATGGATACACTACCGATTTTTGAAAGTAGAATTGTCTGATTAAAATGGAGAGAGGAATTATCCCCAGCGGAGTCGCCAGAAATTGTCGGCGAATTTTAGATTTTAATTTTAATTTAAGTATATATATATATATATGATTTAGAAAATAGTATTTGATTTTGAAAATAATTTTAAGATATGAAATCAAACCGATCTCACATCCCGAATAGTTTATATAAACAAGCACCGCATCACAAAACGTGTATCTAGCCCGAGGAATAGACACACTGCTTGGTGATGGGGCTTGATTAAATAAACTAGAAGATTTGTGACATCCGTTTGGTCTACGAACCAATTTTATAAGTCGACAAGTTCCCTTGCTTAATATAAATGAATTAAGCAGGGTTTATATTACCTGGGTTCTTAAAATTCCCTATAAGGGCAAGCCCCTATAGTTAATTACATCTTAAGTGACGGGGATCACCTAAGAAAACTCTCGATAATAATCAATAATTCTGCTCTCAAGCATCTCAAAGTTTGAGTTTTCAAAGGATTGAATTTTGGAATTTCAATAGGGAATGGATCAAATTTGGAACATATTATTTTGGGAATTCAAACGAAGAAAGGTAGGAGAAATCACAGATTCGAAGCGAACTTCGGTAATTTCTCGACTATCCTATTGTTTGGCTTGGATTTAGGAAAGTCCTAATGTTATCTAACATTTCAGTCTCACCAATTTTAATTAATTAGGACTTATATTTGCATAACGCAGTCATGCAAAAAGCCTCGAAGATGTGAGGGTTTATGTCGTATCGGACGACTACCTCGGAGTGCTAAGACCGATTAGGGCTTAATTTACATGACAAGATCATGCAAATGCCTAACAAAAGGTTGAGGATTTATGTTGCACTAGGCAAACTACCTCGAGGTCCTATGGCTTTGTTGTTTAATTCTAGGAATGTTTAGCTGATGTAGAGTTGTTTTGCTGATGAAGATGGTCGTGCTGCCCACCGTGCTCCAAGCTCCTTGTTGTTGTAGAGGTTTAGTTTTAGAAGTCATAAATCAGGAGATGAGAGAAGTTTTCTGGTTTAGAGAAAATCTTAAAATCAAGGTGTTTTTTAATATTTTAATTAAACAAATCTTAAAGTTGATTATAACAACACCGGTTAAGATCCCACGGTTCCATCCTTCCGGCATCGTTATTTTTATCAGATTCACTTAGTCAAGATGAATTTGCTAAACTCAACTGAATGAGTTCCACACTTTCATTTAGACCGTGGGAAATCCCGTTAGGAACACGTAGGTTACATCATCCGAGGTATTCCCGATCATCCAACAAGACGTTTTAATTTAGTTGTAATTGCAGTTTTGTGTTCTGTTTGTGATTAAATTTTGAGTTTTTTTATATTTTGAAATGTTGTGGAGGTGAATTTTATCTTGCAATGACTTTTAATTTAGTTTTGGTTTCAATTTTAGGGACTATCCTAAAAGTGTGGGTTTTCATGCAACAGTTGTTTATCATGCAAGAAAAGTAAGTGCGATACCTGGAGGGTCTTCCCGTCGTCCCAAGCTACACTTAAACACAATTTAGAATATTTAAGCAAGTTCCTAGGTAAAGCTAAGGGAAGGGTTATGGTTTTCTACCAAATTCCTAATCCTATAGCTAGTCATTTCCTATGACGTCTAGGTTCTTGTGTTTTGGTTTGAGAACGATTTTCTTCATCAAAGAACAATTAAGTTCAATTGTTCTTATAAAATATCCTATCATATTGAGGAAGTGCTTAAGAAGAATCTTAAACATCTTTTCAATATTGCTAGAATTGTTTTAAGTCCAAATGAATTTAATTATACAAATGAATTAATCGTCATGGAATTCAAGTTTTGTTGTTATCTTACTCAGTGAACTAGGACATTTGAATATCCTATAAGTGAAGTAACACTTCATTTAACATTCTGTTTAGGAGTTATGACAATAAAAGTTTTCGAGGGCAAATTGGTGTTCAAATGGTTTCGTGATTTAATTTAATTTCGATTAACGGGTTTAAATTTGGAATAGTGTTCAAGTTGCTTTATATTTATTTTTGAATTTCTTTATGTCTTAGGTGATGTTATTTTTAATTTAATTTAACTTTAATTTAATTTAATTTAATTTGGTTTAATTTTAATTTTAATTAAATTTAATTTGATTTAATTTTAACTTGATTCCATTATCTAATTTAATTTAATTCAATTTAGTTTGATTTGATATGATTTAATTTAATTTAATTTAACTTGATTTAATTTAATTTGATTTAATTTAATTTGATTTAATTTCCTTTAATTTAATTTAATTTGATTTAATTTAATTTAATTTAATTTAATTTAATTTAATTTAAATTAATTTAAATTTTAATTTAATTTTATTTTTAATTTTAAATTAATTTAATGTAATTTGATTTTAATTTAATTTTAATTTAATTTGATTTAAATTAATTTGATTTAATTTAATATGTTTTAATTTAATTTAATTTAAATTTTAATTTAATTTTATTTTTAATTTTAATTGAAAATTTAAAAGAGTTTAATAATTTAACTTTAATTTAATTTAATGGTTAAGTCTTTTAACATTTTAAATCTTAAATTTGAATTATCATTTTAATTAGGAATTAAATATTATTGAGATGATTAATTTAGGGATCCTTAGATTAAATAACAAATCTCTTCCTAATAATATCCCTATTTTAATAATTTCAATTTTATTATTCTTCCAAATTTAATCAATTATTCAATTAAAGTTCATTTTAATTATTTTTAAATTGTTTAATAGGTTTCTATCCCTTAATTATTTAAATTTCAATCATCCAAATCAGATTAAGATCAAATATTTTACTTTTTAATTTTATTAAGCCTAAAATTTTAATTAAGGGTTAAAATTTTAATTACCATTTTGCCCTTCAAGCTTAATAATTTCATAACTCACTAAATTGAGCTTAAATGAACTTGAAATTTTTATGTGACTTTACTCATATGCCAATAAAGACATGAAAGGAGAAAATGTGATTTTTCTATATTTAATTTATTTATGTAATTATTTTTGGTGGAAAATAGAGATTTCCAAGGAAAATTTAATAATATGACCAAGGGAAAGTTTCTGTCCTTGAGAAAATTATGGGAAATTGCTAATGACCAGAGGACCACTTGGACCAATTTTGGTGATTTTTGAATTATATTCTTTTTATTATAATTATTTTAAGTTTTGGAGTATTAATTAATTTAAAAATAAAATAAAGGTTGAAAAATAAATTTTATATTTTTCAAAAATCTCTTTGATATGAAGGAAACCAGTGAATTAATCTTTACAATTTCTGATTTTTCTTTGATTTATTAGAATTATTTTAGTGGAAATGCTAAAAAAATACATCTTTTATTTAAAATTACCTTAGGGCTTTAAAATTTAATATCTCACCAAATAGACCTAAGAAAAATATGGGGTTTGTTCCTAAGTGATTAAAATTTAAAATGTGACATTTTGGTGAATTTTATTATTTTTATGATTTTTATTATTTTTTAATTATTAAAATATTAAAATAATGCAAAAAATTAAATTTTTTAGAAAATTGAAATTTTAATTTTCTTAAATTCCCTCGATATCGAGAGAGGCTTCAAAACTAATTTGGTGAATTTTTTAAAAGCATTTTGAAAGTTATGAATTTTTAAAGTTTAAATTGACTAAATGGCTTAATCAACCCATTTTGTAGGGCTAACCAAGTGGAATTGGCTTCAAATTTTTATGGTGGGTTCCTCTGATCCTAAAGGTCAGTGGAGAATTGATTTCAAGTCAATTTGATGTATGATTAGCTCAAATTAATTAGGGACCTATTTTGGGTGTTTAAGCCAATTAGGGTTATTTTAAATGAATTAATTCAAAACCTATTTTTCCTAGGGTCCTCTGATCATAAGACACATCACCAAATTTTCCTAGAATTTATTTCACAACATGCTAATTATTGGATTTAAAATACTCAAAACAGTAACATGAATTTGAAAAATCAATAACTTCTCATAGGGATGGCCTCGACTTTGGAAAATTCGGGGAATGTTCCCAAATTCGGAGGCTTCAAAAGCCCTATGGTCTCATGCCATGGTGAATTTCCTATATGCATGGAGAATTAAAACAATACAGAGGGTAAATAAATCATTAAAAATAAAATACTTAATGAAATTAAATGATTTCTTTTCCACATTATTCTCCTCTCGTTCACTCGAGCAAGAGGATATTTTTATTTTATTTTTCTGATTTTTCTACACAAAGTTATGGATTTTTGAAGTTTAGGGAATTAAATAAATCAGAAAATCCCTATTTTTCTATTTATCCGAGTCGGCGCCGCGTCAACCTTAACATCTCCGAAGTGCCGCGTGGCGCTTCTCGATTCGACGCCGCCATCCGACTCAGCGCTCCAGGGGCCCGCTGTATCGTTCCGTCTCCTCATCCGACGCGATCCTGGCCGTCCGTCCGCGCGTGTATGGAATGAACGGTATCCGTTCATCGTCCCCAAGTGTCCTCACCCGAGAGCCGTCCACACTAAAACCCTAAGAACTCACTCATTTCTCAACGGATTTTCGTGTTCTTATGCTCTATGGATTCGTCTTGAAGAGACGAATACATCTATATGGTGATCATGTATTGAAATTAAAGCATTTGAAATGGAGAATCTCCAGAAGCTCGGGATGAAGAATTAGCTCATACCTTTGCTCAGAGAAGTGTGGCTTCAATCTGAGGGTTTTGTCACCTTCGATTGCGTCCCAGCAAGCTCCAGATGAAGTCTCTAGGTCTGGTGAATTGCCTAGCTAAGAAAGTGACCACAGCCGATCACAAAGCTTGGAGGCTGGAACAACTGGGTGGCCTGGAGATGGGGCTTTCAGTGGGAAACTTCTCCTCTTGATCTTGTGCAGGTGTAGGACTAGTCAATTTGAAGATTGGCTCACTGTGGCAAAGTGTCTTGGTTTTTGGGTGAAATTTCAGTTGAGAAATTGGGTTCTGTTGGTGGGGATTAGGGCAAATTGACACTGGGATCAATTGCTCTAAGTATGGAGTAGGGCCTGGAACAATTTTGGCAGAGTTTCGGCAAGTTTTGTGCAACTCTCCTCCATGGCCGCGAGGGGGTCGGGTTTAAATAGAGGTGGCCTGGAGAGCCTCACGGGGATGGCCAAGGGTTGGGATCGGCTGCTCCGGGCATGGGAAGAATAGCCATGGTGGCCATTGGGCATGGGGCGGCTTAGCAAGGAGAATTCCAATGTTGGGCTCACATGTGAGCTCTCGGGCATGGCATTTTCCGGCGACTCGGTGGGCTGGCCGCCGGTCTCGAGTCACCATCTTGGCCAGTGGGGTCAGGGCTTGGCATTAGTGCAGCCAATTGAGCATGGACATGTGTAAAGAACTTGGATCAAAATGCCATGGGGATATGGCTAATCTTGGCTAGGTTTGGTCAACCCATTTGTTTGGGCTGGGTTCACCTCCCCATGGCTAGCCTTGGGCTGAGAAAATCGGTTAGGCTAGCTGGTCGAAAGGTGGTGATGTCCTTATCCAAGAATATTTGGATTAAATCTTGGTTAAGGGGTATCATGGGTGAGGTTAAAGACTTTTAGGAATTAAGGAAAGCTCTCTCCCCTCTTACCCAATGTGGCAATGTGACATGTAAAGAGGCTCTCATGGCTTCCATGTGGCTCATGCATGGCTTCATGGCTTATCTTTGGCTTGGGAAAAGTTAAGTCAATTTCATGGAAATGGGTTTAAGAAAATTTTGGTATTTTGATGGGAATTTGTATGGGGCTTAATTTGGAATGGCTTCATGATGAGTTTTGAAACTTAGGGATTGATTTAATTGAAAATATGGTGTAGAGCAATTGTCATATGGGTTTTGGATTGATTTTGGCCCTTTGGATTTTGGTAGAGATGGGCTTTAGGAAGGTTTCATGTAGGTGGGCTTTTAAGTTTAAGAATGAATTCATGGATGGGAATTTTGTAGAAGTTTAGGCCAAATAATTGTTGGGTTTGGTTTAGGGATATGTCATGAGTGATTTGAAATGAGTTTGGAGTGATTTGGGTTTAAATTGGGTTGGATTTGGGCCTCTTTGGTAAATGGGCCAATGTAGGTCAAATTGGGCTAACTTGGGCCAATGTTGGGTTAGGGTTGAAATTGATGTAAAATAAATGTTGAGAAATGTTTATGGGAGTGTTTCGAAGAGGTTTTGGCTTTGGTTGGGTTTTGATTTTGGGGTTTGGGCTTATTTGGGTTAGGTTTGGGTTTAGGTCAAAATTGGGCTTTTTAGCTTTGGGTTGAATTTGAGTGGGGTTTGGGTCTAAATTTTGGGTAAATCATGTTAATGTTTTGTTTGTAGGGATGTTAAGAAAGGTTTAGAAAAGATTTGGGGTTAATTGGAGTTGAATTGGGTGAGTTTGAGTTAAGTTTGGGTTATGGGTCCAAATTGGGTTTTAAGGCAAAAAGTGAAATTGGATCCAAATTTCAATCAAATTGGATTTGGATTTGGTCTAGATTGGTGTTGGGAATGTTGAATTGAAGTTTAGAATTGAATTGGACCAGAATTTGGGTCAATTGGATAGGTTTGGTTTGACATTGGGTTCACTTTGGGTTAAAAATGGGTCAAATTGGGGGTTTTGACAATAGTGGGGTAAATTGACAAAATTGGCCCATGGTGTAGTTGAACAAAATGAAATTTAGAACATTTGGGATTTTCTACAATTTGTTGGGAATTTTCTGAATTTTTGGATTTTTGGGTCAAGAGGGGTATTTTGGGTATTTTGAGGGTATTGGGAGGTATTTTTGGAATTTTTGGTATTTTTGGGTATGGATGATCAATTTGAGTAATGTGGGAATGCTTGGGATTGATTTTGAGGAATTTTGGGTAATTTAGGTGATTTTGCAAATTTTGGGTAGTTTCAAGGGCTTTGGGTAGGTTAAGCGGGTGTAGGGTTCCGGGGGTCAAAAATTGAAAATTTGGAAAATTGAAGATTGGGTAAATGTGAATGGAATGAAATCATTTTGGTTAAGCCATGAAGCCATATCAAGCCCACATGAGCCATGAAGGGACTCATTTGAGGCATTCACTATGTTGTTCCTAACCCTCTTGCGCAAGGGCTTAGGGGTTAAGGACCATCCATGTGAATCACCTACATGAGTCGGGAGGTCAAGTTGGGTATAGGTGTGTTTTAGGAGGTGTGTGAAAGTGTAGTGTATGAGTGTAGTGTGTGTGTAAGTCAGCCCTTCACCGGACCGGGCCACCTGAGGCGATCCTAAGGCTAAAGAGTCCTATAGGAACTCATCCTTTAAACTTCCACATTTGATTTCAACCCTCTAGGTGATTAGGGGTCTACAATCAAATTTGTGGAGTTTGCGAGGAGTTAAGAAGTGGTTTGAATTTCTAAGTGGTGGGTCCCAATTCTAGTCCTCTAGGATAGTCAAAGGAAAAGCCTAAGGCTAGATCCTAAGTACTAAAAGAAGAAGAGAAGACCTCATCAAAAATGAGGTCAACAAACCCTATTATGAAAGAAGTAGTCAAAAAAGAGATTTTAAAATGGTTTAATGCTGGAATTATATATCCTATTTCAGATAGTACTTGGGTAAGTCCAATTCATTGTGTTCCCAAGAAAGGAGAAGTAACTGTTGAAGCAAATGATAATACTGAATTAATACCTATCAGACAAGTTTCTGGTTGGCGTATTTGTATTGATTATAGAAAATTAAATGCCGACACACAAAAAAATCACTTTCCTCTTCCTTTTTTAGACCAAATGCTGGATAGACTTGTTGGACACATATATTACTGCTTTTTGGATGGATATACCGGTTACCATCAAATACCTATTGCTCCTGAGGATCAAGAGAAAACAACATTTACTAGTCCTTATGGAACTTTTGCTTTTCGATGAATGCCTTTCGGACTATGTAATGCACCTGCAACATTCCAAAGATGTATGATGTCTATCTTTAGTAAGTTAATTGATAATGTAATATAAGTATTTATGGATGATTTCTCTGTGTTTGGAACATCATTTGACGCATGCTTAAATCATCTTGAAAAAGTTTTGGAGTTACACGAAAGAACTAACTTAGTTCTCAATTGGGAGAAATGTCAATTTATGGTTGGAGGAGGAATCGTATTAGGGCATAAAATTTCCAAAAATGGCATGGAAGTAGACTCTGCAAAAATTCAAGTAATAGCTAAATTACCACCTCCTACTACAGTGAGAGGGGTAAGAAGTTTTCTTGGACATGCTGGTTTCTACAGGTGCTATATTAAAGATTTTTCTAAAATTACCAAACCTCTATGACAACTTCTAGAAAAGACAAGAAATTTGAATTTACTGAAGACTGCTTAAATGCATTTAAGTTATTAAAGGAAAAACTAATCACAGCACCTGTAATAGTTTTACCTGATTGCGAGAAACCATTTGAATTAATGTACGATGCTAGTTATTATGCTATTGGAGCTATTCTTCATCAAAGATATGATAAAATTTTTAAAGTTATATACTATGCTAGTAGAATTCTTAATGATGTTCAAATTAACTATACGGTTACTGAAAAAAGTTACTAGCTGTTATGTATGCTTTTGATAATGTTAGATCATATTTAATTGGAACTAAATGTATTATGCATACTGATCACTCTGCTATTAAATATCTAATGCAAAATGAGGATACTAAACCAAGATTAATTAGATGGGTACTTTTAATGCAATAATTTGATTTTGTGGTGATTGATAGAAAAGAAACTGACAATCAAATTGCTAATCATTTGTCAAGACTAAAATATCTCGAATTATCTGATATCGACAATGAAATAACGGACAACTTCCCTATTGAACAACTTTATAATATACATGAGTGGAAAATACTTGGTATGCTAATATAGTTAACTATATAGTAAGCGATATTTTGCCACTTATGCTAACTCTGTAGCAACAGAAAAAAATTCATTCATGATGCAAAAGCATACTTTTGGGATGAACCATATTTATATAAGCAATGTAATGATCTTATTATTAAGAGATGTGTGCCTTATGAAGAAACTGAACAGATTATTTAAAAATGCCACGATTCTGAATTTGGAGGACTTTTTGGGATTGACAAAACTGCGCATAAAATTTTACAAGCTGGATTTTATTGGCCTACTATTTTTAATGATGTTTACAGATATATAAAAACTTGTGATAGATGCCAACGAGTAGATAATATATCTAGAAGAAATGAAATGCCTCTGAATTTCATGTTAGAAGTTGAGATTTTTGATTTTTGGGGATTAGATTTCATGGGACCATTTATTCCTTCATTTGGGAACTTATATATTTTGATTGCAGTTGATTATGTGTCAAAGTGGATTAAAGTACCATATTTACCTCGTTGTGATGCTAAAAGTGTTTCAAGATTCTTAATGAAATACATTTCCACAAGGTACGGTATGTCAAGAGTGATTATCACTGACGAAGGATTCCATTTTAGGAATAAATATATTCAAAGATGGGCAGAAAAGTTTAACATTGTTCATAGATTCTCTACTGCTTATCAACCCTAAACTAGTGGTTTAGCTGAAGTTTCTAATCATGAGATTAAACAAATTTTAAAAAAGACTGTAAATCCTAGTAGAGTAGATTGGTCTACGAGACTGGATACTGCATTATGGGCATACAAGACTGCTTATAAAACTCCTATTGGTATGACTCCTTACAGACTTATTTATGGAAAAACTTGTCACTTACCAGTAGAATTGGAGCATAAAGCATATTAGGCGATTAAAGAATTTAACTATAATTTAAAAATTACTAGTGAGAAGAGATTGTTGCAATTGAATGAATTAGAAGAATTAAGAAATGAATCTTTTAATAAGGACATAATTTATAAGAAAAAACTGAAGTTAATGCATGATCAGAAGATTAAATAGAAGAACTTTGAACTGGGACAAGAAGTTTTTCTTTACAATACAAGGTTGAAATTATTTCCTAGGAAATTGAAGTCTCGTTGGTTAGGACCCTTTACTGTGACTCAGGTTTACACTTATGGAGCTGTTGAAATTGAAGATCTGAATACTGGGAATAGATTTAAAGTAAATGTACATAGATGAAAACCATATTTTGTGGGTAAAAGACCAAATTTTAAAGAGGTTTTAATGCTTAGTCAACCTGAATAACACCTGAATAGGTCGGGCTAACGACGTTAAACCAAGAACTTTATGGGAGGCAACACATAGTTATCTTTATTTGTTTGAGTGTTTATTTGAGTTTATCATTAGTTTGTAGTAATATTGAATTCTACTACTTGTATTTGCCCTTTGATTATCAAGAATTTGGATCCATAGAGAAAATTTGGAACGTATTTGACCACGACGTAAATGTGCAAAATTTTACCTAGGGCGCTAACGGTGTGCTTGACACCGCCGACGATGGGTTTTTCCTGAGAGCTCTAGAATTTAATTACATGAGGCTCGCTAATGGTGCCATCGAGGCCGTCGACAGCGGGATCGGCGAGTGGTCAATTTTTCGAGTTCGAAAAGATGGTTTTTGGCAGTTTTTAGCGAATTCGTCCCTTATAAACTTTCATGGATGGTTCGTAAACTCTCCAATTCCCAAAAAAGAATGGAAAATTCCTTCAATTCCTCTCTAATTGCTTCCAATTCAGTAGATTACCCTAGATTTCAAGTGTATAACCAGAGAAAGTTCGTCAGTGTCGAGGCGCAGCGACTTTCCAACAAGGTGATGTCCAAGAGAAGACTAATTAAAGAAAGAGGATTTGTCAATCGAGGATTAAGCAATTCTTTATTAGCAAATGAAGAAATGATCATGCGGTGAAGATGGGAAGTATTTTGCTATACTACTACCGCAGTAGTCGTTCCAGTGGTGAAGGAATTCTACACCGATTTACATGGAATCAACCAAGGAAGCGTTTATGCACGAGGTAGGTGGATAACATTTAATTTTGGAAGAATTAATGAATTGTACATGCTTGAAAATGTTTCTGTTTGCCATTATTCAAATTTTGTGCCTACAAGAGATAAGATGAATGAAATTTACCAATAGTTGACAGACGAAACTAAAGACTGGGAAGTTAGAGAGAACGGGTACGTTAGTTTTTTTGCAACACTTTTAAATCCCGTTTCAAAAAATTGACACCTTTTTGTATCTACGAGGTTGTTACTGGTGATGAGAATCGGTAATGTCACTAAAGAAAGTGCTATATTGAACTACTGCCTTCAAATGGGATGACCCATTGATATTGGATCAATTATTGTGAAGTCTGTGTTTGGCTTGATTGTTCAAGGATCATCTCAAGGGCTTGGAGACCCTTCAACAATTTTCTCAATATGCAGTATGTTTCAAGTATCGTAAGAGATTTGGGAAAAGGTATTGCTACCTTGGAAACCTTTAGACCCAACCCGTATGTTCCCAACTAATGACGAGGAGAATGACATGGGCATGATTATGGATCAAGCATCACAGAATTCTGTTCCTATTCAAACTCTAATAGCAGATAATATACCGATGATCTTACACTGAATCAAGAATCTAGAGAAGCAGGTACAATATTTAATTAGTAGAGTTAACAATATGTCTGATTTCTTTGATCATATCGATTAGAGGATGAAAGAACATTTTGATGATATTGGACAATTTGAAGCGAGTTTGATACGCTTAATGAAGAAGATGGGATGGATTGAAGAATATTCAACTGAAGAATTCCCATTCCAACTTTTTTATAACCTGTTCGTCCATGTTCAAGCAATGGGTGATATCAGAGAAGAAACCAGCACTGATTCAGAAGAGTAGTAGAATTGCTTTACTTTATTTGTTTCTTTATGTTGAATTTGATTTGAACTATGTTTTTGTCTTTGCTTTATTTGTTTACTTTTTAATCTCAGTATAGCTAACATTATGATTGAAATGTTTGTTTTCAACGTTTTGAGTATTGTGGTTTGGATTGCAACGCTTATTAGATGAATTTAGGTTGAGAAAATACATGTTTATGTGTGTTATGTAATGTGTATTGTAAAAATTTGAATTTAATATATAATTATGAAGTTTTGTTATGTGTATGTTTATTTGTGTTAATACATCACTTAATCAATTAAAATATATGATTAAAATGATCGAATGGATGACGAAGAGGCTTAAAATTGATCGAAATCGCAAAAATTTGAAAAATGATCAATATTTTAGAATCTCGCCGACAGCGCGCTCGAGGCTGCTGATGGTGTGATTTTCCCAAGGATATTGGAAGTTAATTCAATTGAGCCCACTGACGGCGCGAACGACCACGCAGATGGCGAGATACCAAAATTTACCTTTTAACCATGATTTTGACCAGTCAACCTCCACTATTCATCGTCTTCTTCCTCGATTTACTAAAAATTTCAACTTATGGCTTGATAGATCTTGGATTTGGAGCAATTTCAACACATTCTAACTCCGGATTTCATCTTCCCTTGGTAAGAGCTTCACTCCTATGTAAAAGGTTTTATTTTCACCATGAATTTCTTCCACATTAAGAAACTTTAGGAAATTTGAAAATGTGGAGAAAAGACTTGGAAGAAATTCTTGGAACTTGATTTAGATTGCTTTAAACCACCTTTAAAAGCCATTGTATTATTATTTTGGAGATTAGTTTGGATTTTTGTGATTTTGATAGATCAAACAATGGCTCCACATCAAAAGAGAAGACTCAAATTTGAAGAGACTCGATTTGTAAATGCTAAAGCACAATTGAGATACACTTCAATCTTTTATGGAAAGAAGTGTATTCAAGATCGAGTTTTCGATAATCTCGGAGGAGAGGTGGAATGAGTTATTAAAGAGAGAGGATGAGAAAACTTCTGTTACACTATAAATAAAGCTGCTATTAAGGTTGTGAGAGAGTTCTATTCAAATCTAACTCAACTTGACGACGAGCAGGTATAAGTAAGAGGATTTTCTGTCGATTCTAATGCTAACCAGATTAATTCTTTTTACGAGCTTCACGATTTCTTTTCTAGAGAGTATGAAACATTTGGAACAATGGAGGGTTCATTAAACGATGTTATTGACTTTCTCACTGATGGGAAAGGAACTTGGAAAACTAAGAATAATGAATGGATTAACTTTCCATGATGAATGCCACAGCTAAGGCTTGACATTATTTCATTTGTTCTACTCTGTTACCCACCATCATCATAGTGAAGTCTCAAGAGATAGATCTGTTTTGAATTTTTATATTTAGAACAATAGAAGTAAAAATGTGAGGAGAATAATTTACAAGAATATTATGGCTACGACGAAGAGTGAATCAAGTGGATATTTAGGACATCTTGGCCTAATCTATGCACTTTGTCAATTATCTGGAGTTGAAGCTAATGATGATAAAGAATGGGTATATCCTACGAAACCCATTAGTAAGGCAAATTTGAAAACTTATGATTCCCATGAGGAATGGAGGTCTGGGACTAGGAGCAAGGCACCTTCTACTTGTAGAGACATCCCTTCTACTAGCTATGACCCTCCTGCATCTAGTTACCCTACCTTATATGATTTGATGAATGCCATGACCCTGTAGCGGAAAAGTTTTGAGAAGTTAAATGAAAAACTGGAAAGATTTGATCATAGGATTGAAGGGTTAGAGCGAAGACATGATCACGATAGTGAGTATCTTCAGCGACACTCTGATTTTGAGATGGCTTATTATGATGCTCAGGCTAGATACTACAGAGGAGAACCTGATGTCATTTTTCCATAATGCCCCTGTTATACTCAGTATTAGCCCAATCCACCTGCTGATCATGGAGATGAAGACATAGAATGGGATTTTGATGATTGATATTTATGATTGTGATGTGATTTGAAGTAAGTTATTGTGTTAGTTTTATTTTCGTATTTTCATTTTTATTAATTGTATTCTGTGAACTATGTTTTGCTCTGAGATATGTGTTTGGCTTTGTAGTTTGTATTTTCATTTCTGAATGTCTGTGATGGATTGTGATTGTAATTGTAATTGTGAACTTTTAAGTCTAAAATAGTAGACTGTTTGTTATGTGTTGTAAAATGCATATGTCCTGTATAGTGTAGTTAATTGTTGTTAATGTTTAGTTTTATATACTTGTTTTAAAATTTCATTACCCCAGTAAATTTTCTAAACTATTATATGTGTAGAAAGATTTTTAATATTACTGGTCAGTTGAAGTTAAAATTTTTTAAGAAGAACCTGCAAAATTTCAAAAAGACAAAAATTCCTAAAGTGCAAAAGGTATGATTTTTTTATATATTCAGAATTTTTCTTTCCACCCTATATTATTTCTATTATGGAAAACTTTAAGTTTGGGGGGGGGGAAACATTAACTATTATGTGTTCTCAATTAACATATTTTTAAAAATTATAAATATGATTTTTGTGATAAATTTTAATTCAAATAACTATATTTAGATTTTATCTAAATATGATAGAAGATTCAAAGAAATATTTTTGGTAATGAAAATTAATCTTGTAGGTGAAGATATTTAGTATAAGAGGATAAGACTATCGTTAACTATTTAAAGTAAAGAAAACTATATTTTGAAATATTAAGAATCTTAGGAATATAGTTGAGAAAGAAAAGATTGGGATTCAATGATGTAAAAACTATGAATTACATATATGGTAAAGAATGTTTTAAAGTTTCAAAGTTAGAAAAAAAAGAGTGAAGTTCAATATTATTAACAGGCTATCCATATATAATAATCTTTACTTGAAAAATAAAAATAAAGAAAAAGAAAATGATTGAAAAAAAATTCCTGAAAAGAAAAGAAAAATATATAGGATTGAAAAACAATCCAAAAGAAAAAAGTAAGTTAGGAGAAGCTTGAAGAGATGCCTTATAAAAAATTGGCTTCATTTGGATTAACCTAAAAGGAAAATTAAAAACATTTCTGAATTTATATTTATGACTAGTTGCTTTACTAATAGTATCCTCATAAAGTTCTTATCTTCTGAATATTATAAGTGAATTGATATTACAACATATAGTCATTCTTGAAATGAATAGAAGACTAAAACTCTTAGACTTGATGACTAGATAGCCTTACTCATGCAAGATTAATCTAATTACTTAAAAATCTTTCTAAGAAATCTTGTTATGATATTTATTTAAATCAAAATTATAGTATTTCTGAATTAAAAATTTACCACAATGAATCATAACTTATATGTAGTACTAAAGATTACTTGAAGACAAGTAATAGTTAAGTTTGGGGGATTTTGACTCAAGGAAAAAATGTTAAGATTTTCATGCCTATTTTATATTGATTTTGATGATGTTGCACTTTAAAGAAGGGTATTTTTGGTGTTTTTCTACAGATATGTTGATTTATGAAGAATTGAGCAAAAATATGCAAAAAGGAACGAATTTGGAGCAAAAAGGAACGAATTTGGAGCAAAATTTAATCTTGGGCTTCGATGGCGAGATCGACGGTGCCGACGATGAGTTTTTACCGAGTTTAGAATATATTACAACAGAGCCCGCCGATGGCGAGATCGAGGTCGCCTACAGTGGGGCTTAATCAGAACGGGTCCAAGGCTAAGTATTCCAGAAGGCCGTCGACGACGAGCTCAAGTCTGTCGATGGCAGGATCGATGGTTCTTTCACGAAATACATCGAATGCAGATGATTTTTAAAGGGATGCTTGGAAACTCTTGGAAACTCTTCAATTACTTAAAAAGGAACAGTTTGGGACCGAAAAAGGGTCCACTAGTGTCCATTTATTTCCACCTCGTGTCATTCTAATCAATTAGAGAGTCAAGTGTGTGAGTCTAGTGAGTCCATATAGAGTTTCTTGTGTTAAATTAGTGAGTTTAGATAGTGAAATTTGTGAGGAATTCTTCTAGAGACTGTAAGAGTGGAAGGGAAGTGAGAGATCTCTTCTTCATTGCCGTTTTGAAGGAGAATTTTGCGTACTGTAAAGAAAGGAAGAGATTCAGAGGAACTTCAAGGAGTTTGCTTGAGGATGAATTTAAGATAAGTTGTGTTTATTTACTTTAGTTTGTAGAACTTTGCTTTTATATATGAAATCTAAGTTTTATTGTATCATCTCCATGAAATATGAGTAGTTTTTCTGTCTTTCTCCTTATTTTGATATTTTTGTGAAATGGTAAATTGAATTAGTGTGCAATAAAAGTTTAAAGAAGTTGTGATAATCTTTTATTTAAATCTTAATTTACTTTCAATCGAGCCAATTTATTAGTTAAAATATATTGAGTTTAACAACTATAGTAAAGATTACATCCAAGATTCAGGGCGGTCAAAGTACTTGGAAGTAGGGTGCAAATAAATAAGGAAATAATATTCATCGGGTGTAGAAATAGAGATTTTAGAGTGACAGACTAAAATCCTCAATTTTGTCCTATCGTTTGGGTGTTGATGTGTAGATGTTAGCCCGCAGGTGAGGGGAACGTGGGAGCTCCGATGTGAAAGTTGATATCCTCCTAGCCTAACCGCAGATTCAGTAACCAAGCATAGAATTAGTCAATGTTCTTTATGCCTGGACCAAAGGATAAAGAATAGGTATGCTCCTATTTGGCTCAACACTGTTTTAAACTAATTCTAGTTTTCCATTCACTTAAATATATTAACGAAGGAGAAAGATTCTTGCTTATATAATTAGTTATCTGTTAGTAGAACTAATTTATTAAAACTTCATATTACTGTCGATTGCTTATTAGTAAGAGATAGGCAATTTCGATTTCCAAGTTGTGATTCTAAATTGATTTCTATAATCCTAGTTCGTAGCCTCTAAAATATTCTTTATGGGATCGATATCCAGAACTCCTCTAGAGCCCTGTATTACTTTAGCGATACGTATACTTGCGTTAATAGTAACTCTACGATTAAAGAATATATTATATACTTGTTACAAAAAAAAATTAAAATTACGCTAAGTGTCCACAGTGGTACTCAAGTCTATTCACAGCACACTTCTATAAAAAATGTTGGGATGTGGTTGGTAAGGATGTGGTAAATGCTATCCAAAGATTCTTTTTAGGGTTCCCCATGTGTAAATATTTTGTACCACTTCTATAGCTTTTATCCAAAAAACTAATGATAAAAGTAAAAGGGATAGTTATAGGGTGATATGTGACGTGAAGTATTAATATTTCAATGTATTTTCTTATAAACACCCGAATACGAATGCAAGTATACGTATCACACAAGTAATACAAGGATCTAATGGAGTCATAGTTATCGATCCGACGAGGAAACTTTAAATTTATGATAGTAGTACTAAAACACAATGCTCAAAATATAAAATTACTAGTGAAAAGCACAAGTTTACTGTGGTTAATTATGCTAATAGAACTAAGTTTACCAAACTACATTCTGAATTTAAAAGAAGATTTACTAATTCTAAATAAAGCTTAACTATTTTATAATGAAAGGTTTAAATTTGAGAAAGTTTCCTTCCCCTTGATATGAGTTTTTGGTTAGTGAAAGATTTAAATTGTTAGAAATTTTATTATGTAATTTAGGAGCATTCCAGTTCTTTACGCACTTTCGAGTGCATAATGAACATTGGCTAATCCTATGTTTAGTCCCTAAATCTGTGGTTAGGCTGAGAGGATACTGGCTCCCACTCTAGAGCTCCCACATCCCCCTCGCCTGAAGGCTAATTCTCGCTTTAATTTCCAAACACTAGGATCTAATTGGGTATTTTAGTCTGTCACCCTTAAAATCTCCAATTTTATGCTCAACAAAGTATATTTCCCTATTTATTAGAATCAACCCTTTGAACTACATTCTCATCCACATAATTGAATGTGATTCCCACTTTTTTTAGAACTCATAGCCTTTTTGGATATGTTTCACTACAAATTTTAATATTTCAATTGGCCAGATCGAAAAGTGAATGAAGAACTGAGTGAAAAGCCATCACAAGTATTCTTCAATTCACCATATCTCATTGCAATGTGAAAGACAAAGAAATCAACTCAGAATTCATGAGGAATATACGAGAAAACATGGATTTTATATATAAAAGAAAGTTCATACAAACAATGATAAACAAACACAACTTATTTGAAACTCTTCTCCAAAGAAAATCCCATTGAAGTTCCTTTGAATCTCTCTCTCTCTCCTTATAATAACACTCAATTCTCACTTAGAAAAGTAAGGAAGAGGAAATCTCTCACTTTCTTCCCTCTCCTACAACTCTAGAGAAAGCCCTTTTACACTTACATTGATTTTTCCCTTCTCTTTTTTTGTGCCACCATCTAGCCCACACACTCCCTTTTTCTATCAATTAAAGCATTTTAATATAGTGTAGGGACAAATCTCTCAATAGATGCCTTAAGAAACCCTCCAAAAGTCATCTAAATACATCAAATCTACAAAACATTTGCGCGTAACTATCTTGGGCACCGTCAGCACTGGACTTGGGTGTTATTGGCATCATGTCTCTGTTAAATTGCACCGTCGGTGCTCATCCTGGTGCTGTCAGTAGTGGATTGCATTTTTGGATTTCTACTCTCTGTATGAGGATGGCGTTGGTGCCTATCCTGGTGCTGTCGGCGCCCAAGGCCAATTTTCCAAAAATTGCTTCATTTGACTCCAAATTTCACCCTTTTGCCTTTATTTTGCTCCAAATGCCAAAAATCAATTTACCTGCAACAAAATATGAAAAATACCCTTCTTTAAAGTGCAATATCACCAAAAATGAGTATAAAATATAGGTGAAAAAGCTAACATATTTTTGGTGCATCAAAATCCCCCGAACTTAATTGTAACTTGCATCAAGTAACAGTTTTACTACATAACACTATGATTCATGATATTGAATTTATTTTTATATTTGTTATAATTTTTTATTCATAAATATAATAGCAAGAATTTTAAATCAGTTTTAATAACTTGGGTTAAACTATAGGTTATAGTATTTAGTAATCAAGTTCAAGAGTTCTAATCTTCTATTCATTTCAAGTATAAGTGCAATTTCTCATATTAAGAACACTTTGAAAAAATCATATGAAAAAGACCTCTCATGAAGACATTATTAATAAAGACACTAACACATCAATATAAATCTAGAAATGTGGTTAAGTTCATTCTTTTAGGTTAATTCAAGTGAAGCCAAATTTTGATTAGGCGTCTCCTCAAGCTTCTACTCACATATTTTTCTTTTCTTTTGTTTCTCTCTTTTTCTTTTTATTTTCATATATATGGATCATTTTTCAATCCTTTCTTTTCTTTTCTTTCTCTTTTTTTTAATGTGAGGATTACTATATCTGGATAGCCTTTAATGATTTTGAACTTCACCATCCTCTTCCTAAAGTTATAACTCATTACAATTTTTTCTTTATACATCAATATCAGTATAAACATTACTTCACAAAGTTTCAACCCTTTCTTTTTACATGTAATCCTATGACTCTTAACATTTCAAAAATACCATTTCCTTTACTTTAAATAGCAAAGTACAGTCTTATACTCTTATACTAAATATCTTAACTCCAAAGTTAACTTCCATTATTAAAACTTAATTCTCAAGTCTACTATAATATTTAGATAAAATAAAAAAAATAAGTTTCTAATGTTAAATTATGACCACAAATCATGTTTACAATAGTTTTAAAAATAATAGTTCATTTGAGGACAAATAAAGTTTAGTCCATCTTCCCCCAAAACTTAAATATTGCAACATATACAACTTTAGAAATATAAAATTAGCAAGAAAGAACAAAAAGTACTAACCTTTGTGTGCAGGGTCTTTTATTTCTTTTCTTTTCAAGTTTTGCAGGTATTGCATTCACAATGACAGGTATATAACAATATAGAAAGTGTGCTAAACATGATATGTCAAAGATTTGCAGGGTAAAGAGAAATTTAAAACTTAAACTAAAAATTTAACAGTAACATGAAAACATAAAACTGTTTAAAATCCAAATTTAAATAAGAAATCTGAAAGTAAACACATCCATACACACCATAGAGTCTCACTAAGCAATACAACATAACATAAATACAAGTTCAACAACAAAAAATACAACAAAGCAAAACAATAGTAAACCACTATCAGTAATCACTACCATCACTCTCCTCCTCCTCTTCTTCTTCATCATCTTCCACATCCAGGTCTTGCCGCTGATACAGAGTGAAACTGGGGTAAGTAGGGAATTCAACATTAGGATTGCCCCTCATGAATTTGACCATTTCTTTGTTAGAAGCAACATCATAATCCAATTTCCTCACCATAAAATCATCATTATATGCATTTCTAGCCTCCAAACCTTCAATCTTTTTCTGAACTATCAAAATATCTCTCTACTAAATCACACGTTGTTTAATAATACCATGAAGAATAGGAATACAAGAGGTAGATGGAAAATCACGATTACTACTCCTAGATCTTTATCCAACATGAGATTCATAAGTATTAATATTAGCCCTTCCAATAAGCTTTAGAGGCGCAAACTTTTCTTCATCCCATCCAAATTCAACTCCTGATTGTTCAATAGAGTGAAAATCGAGGCATGTGGCCTAAACCACCAGTAGTCTCACCCATAGCAATAGCACAGATATTTCGATATATGACAAAGCGATTATTAATCATTTTTATTTGTTGAATATAGAAAATTGAAATGGCTCTATCCCTAGTCGCTTATCTATGGTAATAAGTAGTAATAATCTTCCAGAAATCAAACAGTGTCAGGATTTTTATGAAACATTTAACTTTGAAGTAGAAAAATATACCTTCTATTTGTTCTTCATCTTCTGAACTTCTTTGCCATCATTCAGGTAAGCAATCACTTCATCTAAAGTAGCATAAGTAGCACTGAACCTGGTGTACATACAGAATGAAAACCTTAACTGGTATAAATTATTAATTAAATCCAGGATAAATTCTACCATTTTTCTATGTACAAAAACATGATCCTCTGAAGTTTCCCTCAGAATAGTATAGAAATCTCGCATTATCCCAATAATAGCCTCAGAGGTAAAGTAGCAAAAAATTTTCCAATGTCGATCAACAATCACCTTCTCAATGAGTCCACCTGGACTTTGGAAAGGCCTGACCATGAACAATATTCTTTGTTCTAAGTAAGGTATTGTAGTGGTATTGAGCATTTATATTCACAAATTTATTCTCATCAAAATCAAACTTCCTCTTCCCATTACTCATTCGTGGAGCCATGATAAAATCTATAAAAGTGCAAATAAACTCAAATAAATTCAAAGATAAAAATTTGGTAGATTCCAAAGATCATTCTAATTTGTAAGAACTTTCCGCCAAGGATTCACTCAAAGTTTTCTTCAAAAACTTCAAAATTTTAGATCTCCAAAATGTAGGAGTATTTTATGGTGAAAATAAAAAATTTTAAGTGCAAAGTGAAGCTCTTACCAAGGGAAAATAGATCCAAGTTATTTTCCTCTTCAAATTGCCTTAAATCTGAGTGAAATCAAGCCCTAGAGGGAGTTTTTAGCCTAGGCTAGAGGTAGAAGATGACTAAAAGGGGTAAAAATGATTTTAGCAGAAAAGATTTAGTGGTTGTTAATAAAATCAGGAGTATTAGCTATTGAGCACTATCGACGCCCGTCTCAGCGATGTCAGTGCACAGAGAAGAATTTCAGATTTTTCAATTTTTTGTGAACTCTTCCAATTCTTTGTCGTGTCATCATTTAATTAGCCTTATTAAGCATTAATTTTCATAAATAAGTGGTCGACAATTAATAGTTTTCACAAACAACAGAAAACTTCACAATTATATATAAAATCCATCACTTACAAGCAAATAGTCCAATCCACACCAACACAAGTGATGCAAACCACACAGCATAAAATTTTAGTGTCGAAATGAAACCACAACACCCTAAACCTGAAAAATAAACTTCAAAAACTCAAGCAAAGCATAAAGCTTCTTAAATTTAAAGCAAATCCATAACAATCACAAATAAAAACATGTAAGTTCAATTACTTGAAATCGAATCTTCAGAGTTACTACTCCTCGTTATCATCAGTACTAGCTTCTCCTCGAATGTCTCCCATGATTTTGTGATGCACATAAAGGTTTTAAAAAGGTCGGCAAGGAAATTCATCGGTAGATTCTTCTTCGATCCAAGCATCCTTCTTAAACATAAATATTATAGCTTCTTCAATGCGTCCAGTGTGATCAAAATGCTCCTTCAACCTCTAATCAAGATGATCAAATAATTCATAAGTATTATTAATTACAGTCATAATATTTTGAACTTCTTTCTCCAATTTCTTGTTCCTTTTTAAAATAACTTGTGAACTGTCAGGAATGCAGGGCCGTAAACGTGTTAAAATCTGAGTTGGTTAATCAAAAATAATGATCAAATCATTTTCCTCCCCATTCCCAATATAGTTATAATAAATAAATGGGTCCATAAGCTTCCAAGGATAAAGCACTTTTCTCCCAATGTTCATAAGGCACTTGTGGCTGACTATAAAGCAGGAATATGACAGAAGGATGTCCCAACGCGTAAGTATATCCTTGAACAATCAAGCTCAAAACAGATTTCACAATTATAGAACCCACATCAATAGGTTTTCTCATTTGAATGAAATAGTTCAAAATGACACTCTCCTTTGTAAATTTACTAATTTTCATAGTAGGGAGTAACATTGCAGAAATAGAGAATTGTCATTGCTTCGATACAGGATTCAAGAGTATAGAAGAAAAACCTACATGCCCGTCTTTCTTGTCTCCCAAGTTTCTCTTTCATCAGTCAATTATCAATAAACTTCATTCATGATATCTCTTGGGGGGATGAACTTTGTGTAGTGGTAAGTTGGAACACCTTCAATCATGAACATATAAATTATCCTAGAAGGAGTAAATGGTACCCACCTACCTCGAACATAGATGACTCCTTAGTTGAATCCATAAAGACTTGCATAAAAATTTTTCACCACAGGAACGACTACTGCAATAGTAGTGTAGCACTTGGATTACTGAATTCTCAATTCGTGAAGCCTCTTCCCTTAATTAGTCACAAGAACTTTGTTGTAATGTTTCAGGGCCTCGTAACTAATGAACTTTCTTTTATTGAAAATTTCATATCTTGAAGTATTTTGGAATTGAAATCCATAGATTTTTTTAAATGGTGAATCTCTTTATGTTTTTCTATCCAAAATGGCTTTAAAAACAAGTTTAGGGAGTTAATTGGGAAGAAATCCACAAAAATTTGACAAAAACCACATTTAGAATGAAAAATTTTTTCCTAGTAACTATGGCGGCGACGCGGTGCCTAGAGCAAGTTTGCTCACCGATTCATTTTTCGTCCGAATAAATTCCAAATCTTCCATGAAATATAATTGATGTCATTTATGACATAAAAGAGTGTGTGAGACTCCAAAGAAATGTTAAATCCTGATTTTATCAACAATAACAACCAAAATAAAGAAAAGTCACAAACATAACTATGGGTTGCCTCCCACAAAGAGCTTGGTTTAACGTCGTCAGCCTGACGCCTCCAATTTTAATCGGGATTACTCAACAATAAAAAAAATTTAAAATGCGGTCTTTGCCCCTCAAGGTTTTAATTCGTACCCGTTAACTTCAAATATATTCCCAGTTTTAGGATCTTCAATATTAACAATAGAATTTAATAACTGTAAATGGTTTTAACCACTTAGACTTCCGTTTTCCTGAAAATAATCTCAATCTTATATTATATAACCACAGTTCTTATCCAGGTTCAAATTTTTTTCTTAATATCTTCTGATCATGCCAGATCTTCATTTTTTTTTATATATTTTAGCATTATCATACACTTCATTCCTAATCTCTTCAAGTTCATTTTGTTGCAATAATCTTTTCTCACCAACATCTTTTAAATTGAAATTAAATTCTTTAATAGCCCAATATGATTTATGTTTCAATTCTACTGGCAAGCAATCTTACCAAAAATTCAGTCTATATGGGGAAATTCTTATAGGAGCTTTATAAGATGTCTTATATGCCCACAAAGTAGAGTCTAGTCTAGCAGACTAATCCAATTTTTTTGGATTTACAGTCTTTTCAAAAATTCTTCTAATTTCATGATATGATACTTCTACTAGGCCACTAGTCTGGGGATGATAAGCAGTTGATAATCTATGCAAAATATTGTATTTTCCAAGCAATTTCTCAAATTTTCTTGTTCTAATTTCTCTTCAAACTTTTCCTTAAAATGCTCATTACTTCAATAATCACAAGCTTCCATCCTGAAACATTCATTATCTCTTTATGTTACTGAATACTTCATGGCTTTTGATATTGTAAATGTACATCTTGATCATTAACTCTCATTGTTAATTCTCCTTTCTGAACATCTATCAGAACTTTTTCAATAGCAAGGAATAGTCTCCCCAAAATAATGGGAATTTCTTCATCTTCCTCCATATCTAAAATAATAAAATCCACCAGAAAGATAAATTTATCCACCTTTACCAATACATCTTCTATAACTCCTTTAGGATAAGTGATCAAACAATCAGCTAACTGAAGAGTTACAGTAGTAGGGGAAATCTCTCCTAAACCCAACCTTTTAAAAATTCATAGAGGCATAAGGTTAATACTGGCTCCTAAATCACATAAGGCTCTTCCAAAAAATCATTCACCAATAGCATAAGGTACAGTGATTTTACCAGAATCTTTTAATTTTTCAAGAAGCTTTTTCTGAATAATTGTGCTGCTCTCTTCACTAAGGACAACATTCTCATTATCAGTAAACTTCCTTTTCTTGTTAAGTAAAACCTTTATAAACTTCACATAATTTGACATTTTTCCTAAGGCTTTAACAAAAGGAAATTTATATTTAACTTTTAAGAATTTCCAAAAATTGTGAAAATTGCTTATCATTCTTTTGTTGTTTCATCTTTGAGGAAATGGAGGTAGAGGTCTTTTTACAGTAATTTTCATTAGGTTAATCGAACATTCCAAATTAGGATATGTTTCATCGTTACCATTTTCAATCTCCACCCTTTCCTCTTCAGTCACAATTTCTTTTTGCATTCTTGCTTCCAATTCATTTCCACTTCTTAGTTGAATGGACTTAAACTCTTTACTTTGTTCTTTTGGATTAATTTCGACATTACTAGGAAGAAATCCTGAAGGTCTATTACTAAGAACAGTAGCAATATGCCCCAATTGATTATCAATGTTTCTAATAGTAACTCCTTGACTTTACAATTGCTTACCTTGATTCGGTAATTGATTCCCCATATTTAACACCAATTCTTAAATTGAAAAATTATTCTCCTTTACTTGTGAGTTACTGATAAAACCAGAAGGAGAATAAAGTCTATAGTTAAAATTTCCTTCGTTGTTGGAATTTCGTAATGGGTTCACCGAATTTTTATTATTTCAATTTAAATTAGGGTGATTCTTCCAACCAAGATTATAATAATTAGAATAGGAATTATTGGTTTTATTATTTATGACATTCAAAGTATCGTAAGAAGTTTGAGATTCCATAATTTTTCCCAATGCATTTTCTTCTAACACATGGGGTGTTTGAGAATAGTTCATTCCAATTTGATCAATTTTCTTTGATATAACAATAATTTAAGAAGCCAAAATAGTTATCACATCAGAATCATAGATACTCGCTACTCATTTAGGATTTACCCATTCAACAAACCATTGAAATTTATTAGTAGCCATCTCTTCAATTACAGAATATGCTTCATCAGAAGGTTTTGACATTAATGCACCACCACCAGTAGCATGGATAATAGATCTAAGATATCCTATTAAAACATTATAAAATGTTTGAACTATTAACCAATATGGTAAAGCATGACGTGGACACTTTCTGAGGATATCTTGAAATCTTTCCCAAGCTTCATATATTGATTCCCTTTACAACTATCAAAAAGAATAGTTCTCCCTATGTTTGATAGATCCAGGTGCTAACAAATTTAACCATGCCTTAGCTTAATCCCTTAATGAAAAAGAAAAAAGTCTAAGTCTAACGACATCATTCGACACTCCATCATATTTAAACACAGCACAAAATTCTAAAAAACTAGCAAGATGTAAATTAGGATCTTCAGTAGGTGTTCCCCAAAACTGTTTATTTTATACCATCTTGATAATAGTAGGTTTAAGCTTAAATGAATTAGTAACAACATCAGGATTTTGAATAGTTAAATGAATTTCATCTGTTTTAGGATTAGCATTATCTCTTAATGGTTTTTGTTAATGATCGTTCTCAACTCTATGATTATCTAAGTTGTTCGCCATTTTGTTTAAATTTTTAGGTTTTTGTTATTTTCGTATTTTTGTAAAAGTAAGTTATAACTCAGAGTTGTAAGGTATTAAACCTTCAGATCCAATAATACTCATAAACAAACACAATTAAAAAACTTTTAAAAATAAGCAATAACACAAATATAAGTTTATAGATCAAGCAAAAGTTTTTTTTTCAAATACTACTGAACTTACTGTTACCTCTCCCCAGCAACGGTGCTAAAAGCTTGATGATGTGTTTTTGTATTTCAATATAGTTTCTTATAAACATAAGAATACAAACTCAAGTATACCTATCGCACAAGTAATACAAGGCTCTAATGGAGTCCTGTTTCTCAAACCTACGAGGAAAGTGCAAATTTTTGATAGTAGCACTAAAATACAATGCTAAAATATACAAAACTTACTAGTGAAAAGCACAAGTTGACTATGTATAATTACGTTGAACTAAGTTTACCGAACTACTTTCTAAACATCAAAGTAAATTTACTAATTCTAAAAAAAACTTGATTATTTTATAACGAAAGGTTTAAATTTGAGAAAACATCCTTCCCCTTGCAATGAGTTTATGGTTAGTGAATGATTTAGATTGATAGAAATTGTATTGTGCTAAATAGGAGCATTCCTATTCTATACTCTCTTCTGAGTGCATAAATAACATTAACTAATCCTATGTTTGATCCCTAAGTCCATGGTTGTGCTGAGAGGATACTGGCTTCCACTTTCCCCTCCTCTGAGGGCTAACTATCACTTTAGTTTCCAAACACTACAAATGAATTGGGAATTTTAGTCTGTCACCCATAAAATCTCCGATTCTACGCCGAAAAAAGTATGTTTCCCTATTTATTTACACTCAACCCTATGGACTACATTCTAATCCATAGAATTGAATGTGATTCACACTTAGTTGTAGAACTCATAGCCCTTTTGGATCTTATGTTTCACTACAAAATTTAACATTTCAATTGGCTAGATCGAAAAGTAAATGAAGAACTGAGTGTAAAACCGTCACAAGTATTTAACATTTAAAGAACATATCTAATCTATCTCTTCATTTTATCATATCTCATTACAAGGAGATGTCGGTGAATTTTTAATTTAATTTAAATAAGTAATTTGAAAAGTAGTATTTTATTTTGAAAATAATTTTAAATTTGAAAATTTTAAGATATGAAATCAAACTGATCTCACATCCCGAATAGTTTATATAAACGAGCACCGCACCACAAACTGTATATCTATCCCGGAGAGTAGACACACTGCTTGATGATGGGGCTCGATTAAATAAACTAGAAGACTTATGACATCTGTTTGGTCTGCGAACCAATTTTATAAGCCGAAAAATTCCCCTGCTTAATATAAATGAATTAATTAGGGTTTATATTACTTGGGTTCCTAAAGTTCCCTATAAGGGCAAGCCCCTATAGTTAATTACATTTTAAATGAAGTGAATCATTTAAGAAAACTCTCAATAATGATCAGTGACTTTGCTCTCAAGAATTTCAAAGTTTAAGGTTTTCAAAGGATTGGATTTTGGAAATTTCAACAGGGAATGGATCAAATTTAGAACAGTTATTTTTAGGAGTCCAATGGAAGAGGAGTAGGAGAAGCTGAAGATCCAAGAAGAATCTTGGCAACTTCCCAAACTATCCTATTGTTTGGCTCAGATTTAAGGAAATCCTAATATTATCTGATATTTCAATCTTGCCAATTTTAATTAATTCGGACTTATATTTGTATGATAAAATCATACAAATAGCCTCGAAGATATGAGGATTTATGTCGTACCAAAAAACTACCTCGGAGTCCTAAGACCGGTTAGGGCTTAATTTACATGACATGATCATGCGAATGCCTAACGAAGAGTTGAGGATTTATGTTGCACTAGGCAAACTACCTCGAGATCTTATGGCTTGGTTATTTAATTCTAAGAAAGTTTTACTGAAGTAGAGTTTGTTTTGCTGACGAAGATGGACGTGCTGCCCACCGTGCTCCAAGCTCCTTGTTGTTGCAGAGGTTTAGTTTTAAAAGATTGTAATCAAAAGAGAAGAGAGGAGTTTGGTTTTAGAGAAGTCTTAAAATCCAAGTGTTTTTAGTGTTTTAGTTAAAACAAATCTTAAAGTTGATTATAACAGAACCGATTAAGATCCCACGGTTCCGTCATCCCCGCACCATTATTTTCATTGAATTCGCTTAGTCTAGATGAATTTGCTAAACTCAACTGAGTGAGTTCCACACTTTAATTTAGACCGTGGGAAATCCCGTTAGCAACGCGTGGGTTACATCATCCGTGGTATTCCCGATCATTCAACGAGACGTTTTAATTTAGTTGCAATTGTAGTTTTGTGTTCTGTTTGTGATTAAATTTTGAGTTGTTTTATATTTTGAAATGTTGTGGCGGTGAATTTTATCTTGCAGTGATTTTAAATTTAGTTTTGTTTTCAGTTCAGGGACTACCCTAAAGGTTTTGGTTTTCATGCAACAGTTGTTTATCATGCAAGAAAGGTAAAGTGCATTTGCAATAAAGTAAATTGCACTAAAATAAAAGCGTACCTGGAGGGTCTTCCCGTCATGCCAAGCTGCACTTAAAACACATGTTAAGGCATTTAAATATTTCAACAAGTACCTAGGTAAAGCTAAGGGAAAAGTTTAGATTATCTATCAAAGTCCTAATCCTATAGCTAGTCATCTCCTATGACGTCTAGGTTCTTGTGTTTTGGTTTAAGGACGATTTTCTTCATCAAAGAACAATTAAGTTCAATTGTTCTTATAAACATCCTTTCATATTGAGGAAGTGCTTAAGACAAGTCTTAAACATCTTTTCAATATTGCTAGGATTGTTCTAAGTCCAAATGGATTTAATTAATCAGGTAAAGTAATCATCCGGGAGTTTAAGAGTTATTCTTTTGCTCAGTGAATTTAGGACATTTGAATATCCTATAAGTGAAGTAACATTTCACTTGATATTTCATTTAAGAGTTATAATAATAAGAGCTTCAAAAGGGCAAATCAAGTTATTAAGTATTTTGATGATTTAGACTTAATGATTTAATTCTAATTTTGATTTAATTATAAAAAAATTAGTTTAAGTTTGGGATAGTGTTTAAGTTATTTTAGGTTTAATTCTTAATAATTTCATTTAGGTTTGTTATTAAATGATTTTAATTTAATTTAATTCAATTTAATTTTAATTTAATTTACCTTAATTTAAATTTTATTGCAATTTAATTTAACTTCAATTTAATTTTATTTTAATTTAATTTCAATTTAATTTAATTTCAATTTTATTTTATTTTATTTTAATTTAATTTAATTTAATTTTAATTTAATTTAATTTTAATTTAATTTATAATTTAGTTTAATTTAATTTAATTTAATTTAATTTGATTTTAATTTAATTTAATTTAATTATAATTTAATTTAATTTTAATTTAATTTAAATTTGGATTGTTATTTTAATCTTTTAATTAAGAATTAAGTATTATTGAAGTGATTTATTTAGGGATTTTTAAATTAAAAAATAAATATCCTCTTAAATAATATCCCAACTTTATAATTTCAAAAATTTTTATTAATCTTCCAAATTTAATTAATTAATTAATTAAGGTTTACTTTAATTATTCATAAAATGATTGGTGGGTTTCTACCCTTAACCATTTAAGTTTCAATAATCCAAAATCAGTTTAAAATCAAATATTTTACCCTTCCCTTTTGATTAATCCTAAAACTTTAATTAAAGGTTGAAAATTTTAATTACCATTTTGCCCTTCAAGCTTAATAATTCTATAACTCACTAAATTAAGCTCAAATGAACTTGATATTTTTATGTGACCTCACTTACATGTCAATTAACATATTAGAGGAGAAAATGTGATTTTTCTATATTTAATTTATTTATGTAATTATTTTTAATGGAAAATAGGGGTTTTCAAGGAAAATTCAATAACATGACCAAGGAAATTTTTATGTCCTTAATAAAATTATGGGATGTTTCTTATGACTAGAGGACCACTTACACCAATTTTGGTGATTTTTTGAAATTTATTTTATTTATTATAATTATTTTTAATTTTGGAGTATTAATTAATTTAAAAATAAAATAAAAGTTGAAAAATGAATTTCATATTTTTAAAAAATCTTTCTAATATCAGAGAAATCAGAAACCAATTTTTATAATTTTCTGATGTTTCTTTGATTTATTAGAATTATTTTAGTGAAAAGATTGGAAAATACATTTTTTAATATTAAAATTTACATTAAGCCTTTAAAATTCAATATCTTACCCTAGGGACTTAGGGAAAATATTTGGTTTATTCCTAAGTGATTAGAATTCAAAATGTGACATTTTGGTGATTTTTAATATTTTTGTGATTTTTATTATTTTTTAATTATTAAAATATTAAAATAAGCTTAAAAAATCAACTTTTTTAGAAAATTGCAATTTTAATTTTCCTAAATTCCTCTGATATCAGAGAGGCTCCAAAACTAATTTTGTGAATTTTTGAAAAATATTTTGTGAGTTATAAATTTTTAAAGTTTAATTTTACCCATTTTTACATAAGAGGCTTAATCAACCCATTTGGTGGGGTTAATCAAGTCCAATTGTTTTCAAATTTTTATGTTGTGTTCTCCTATCCCTAAAGGACAATGGAGAATCATTTTTAACTTAATTTGCTGAATGGTTAACCCTAATTAATTAAAGTTCACTTTTGGGTATTTAGGCCAATTAGGGTTGTTCAAAGTGAATTAACTCAAAAATTATTTTTCCTAGGGTCCTCTGGTCATAAGAAACATCACCAAATTTTCTTAGAATTTATTTTTCAACATGCTATTTATTGGAATTAAAATAATCAAAACAGTGACATGAATTTGAAAAATCAATAACTTCTCATAAGGATGGCCTCTGACCTAGGAAAATTCAGGGAATGCTCCCAAGTTCAGAGGCTTCAAAAGCCCTATGGTCTCATGCCATGGTGAATTTCCTATATGCATGGAGAATTGAAATAGTGCAGAGGGTAAATAAATAATTAAAAATAAAATACTTAATGAAATTACATGATTTCTTTTCCACATTATTCTCCTCTATTCACTGAGCAAGAAGGTATTTTTATTTTATTTTTAGGATTTCTCTACACAAAGTTATGAATTTTCAATGTTCTCGTAATTAAATAAATAGAAAATAGCCCTAATTTCCTACTTATCCATGCGGCGCCACGCCATCCTCGGTAGCTTCGAAAGGCCACGCGTCGTCTCCTGATTCGGCGCCGCCATCCGACTCAGCACTCCAGGGGCCCGCGGTTCATGTCCCATTACTCTGTCTGGCGCAATCCTGGTCGTCCGCTCGATACACACGCGATCAGACGGCTCCTGGTCATCGTCTACGACTGGTGTGAACCCGTGACTGTCAACCTTCTAACCCTAATTTCTCACTCGATTCTCAACGGATTTTCGAGTTCTTATGCTCTATGGATTCGTCTTGAAGAGACGAACACATCCATACGGTAAACTTGTATTGAAATTGAACTAAACTAAATTGAAAATATCTGGAAGCTCTGGAAGAAGAGTGAGTCCATACCTTTGCTCAGAGAAGTGAAGCTTCGATCTGAGAGTTGTGTCAAGTTTGATTGGGTCCAAGCAAGCTCCAGATGAATTCCCTTGGCCTAGAGAATTGTCTAGGCATGATTTCGACCAAGCCCGATCACAAAGCTTGGAGGCTGGAAGCAATGGCTGGCCTGGAGAGGGGGCTTTTGCTGGTAAACTTCTTCTCTTGGTCTGGTGAAGGTGTAGGACCAATCAATTTGGGGATTTGCTCACTGTGGAGAAGTGTCCTGGTTTTGGGCTTGGATTTCAACTCTGAAATTTAGCTCACAGAGAGGAAATGGTAGGGGGATTTCAATGGGGATCAAGTTCTCTATGTGTGTGGAGTAGTCTGGAACAATTTTGGCAGAGTTTCCTTAAGGTTTGTTTCAGCACGTCATTTGGCCGAGAGGTGGTGGTGTTTAAATAGGCATGGCTGGAGGCTCTCCCAGGGGGAGTTAGGGCTTGGGATCAGCTGCTTAGGCCAAGGGAAGAACAACCATGGTGGCCATTGGGCATGGGGCAGCTCAGCAGGTGGGAATTCCAAACTTTGGCTCCTCCCAAGGTCTTGGCCATGGTGTTTTCTGGCGATCCAGGCGGTTGGCCGGCAGGCATGGGTCACCCTCAGGTCCATGTGGGTCAGGGCTGGGGTTTAGTGTAGGCAATTAGGCTTTGCCATGTGTCAAAATCTTGGATTAAAATGGCATGGGGGAAGGCCAATTTTGGCTTGATTTGGTCAAGTCAACCTTTTGGGCTTGGTTCACGCTTTAAGGTGGCTTTGGGAGTTGTGGGGAGTCAAAGGAATCAGCTGGTTTGGCATGGAGAAGTCCTTATCCAAATATATTTGGATTAAATTTGGGTTAAGGGGAATCATGTTTAAGGCTAATGACTTTAGGAGATTAAGGAAAGAGTCTCCTTCTTTTGCCCAAAATGGCATGGTGAAATGTAAAGAGGCTCTCATGGCTTCCATGTGGCTCATGCATGGCTTCATGGCTCATCTTTGGCTTGGGAAAAGTTAAGTCAACTTCATGAAAAAGGGTTTTGTGAATTTTGGCATTTTGATGGGAATTGTTATGAGGCTTGATTTGGAATTGTTTAATTGATAAATTAGGACTTTAGGAATGATTTTAAATTGAATGTGTGATGAGGGAAAGTGTCATGTGGGCTTTAGATTGATTTGGGCTTTTGAATTTGGTGAAAGTGGGCTTTTAGGAGGGCTTAAAGGGATGACCCCTTCAGGTTTAAGAATGAATACATGGATGGGAATTTTGTAGAATTTTGGGCCAAATAATTGTTGGGTTTGGTTTAGGGATGTGTCATGAGTGATTTGAAATGAATTTGAGGTGGTTTGGGTTTGAATTGGGTTGAATTTGGGTTGATTTGGTAAATGGGCCAATGTAGGTTAAATTGGGCTAATTTGGGTCAATGTTGGGCTAGGGTTGAAATTTATGTAAAATTAATGTTGGGAAATGTTTATGGGAGTGTTTCAAAGAGGTTTTGACTTTGGTAGGGTTTTGATTTTGGGGTTTGGGCTTATTTAGGTTAGGTTTGGGTTTAGGTCAAAATTGGGCCTTTTGGTTTTGGGTTGAATTTGAGTGGGGTTTGGGTCCAAATTTTGGGCAAATCATGTTATTGTTTTGTTTGTGGGGATGTTAGGAAGGTTTTAGAAAAGATTTGGGGTTAATTGGATTTGAATTGGTTTGGTTTGGGCTAAGTTTGGGTCATGGGTCAAAATTGGGCTTTAAGCTTAAAAATGAAATTGGATTCAAATGCCAATCAAATTGGACTTTGATTTGGTCTAGATTGATATTGTGGATATTAAATTGAATTTTAGAATTGAATTGGACCAAAATTGGGGTCAATTGGGTAGGTTTGGTTTGACATTGGGTTCACTTGGGTTAAGAGTGGGCTAAATTGGGGGTTTTGTTAAAAGTGGGGTAAATTGACAAAATTGGCCCATGGTGTAGTTGGACAAAATGAAATTGGGAATATTTGGATTTTTTTAGAATTTTCTAGGAATTTTTGGAATTTTTGGAATTTTTGGCTAAGAGGGGCATTTTGGGTATTTGAAGGGTATTGGGGGGTATTTTTGGAATCTTTGGTATTTTTGGGCTATGGATGATCAATTTGAGTTATGAGGAAATGTTCAAGGTTAATTTTGAGGAATTTTGGGTGATTTGGAAATTTTGGGAGATTTGGGCAATTTTAAGGGCTTTTGGTAGGTTTGATAGGTGTAGGGTCCCGGGGTCAAAAATTGAAATTTTGGAAAAAAGAAGATTGATCAAATATGAGTGAAATGGAATCACTTTGATTGAGCCATGAAGCCATATTAAGCCTATATGAGCCATGAGAGGACTCATTTGAGGCATTCACCATGTTGTTCCTAACCCTCTTAACCAGGGGCTTAGGGGTTAAGGTCCATCCATATGAATTGCCTACATGAGTCAGGGAATCAAGTTGGGTATGGTTGTGGTTTTAGGATTTGGATTGTGTGTGTGGGAGTTTAGAGTATGAGTGTAGTGAGTGTGTAAGTTAACCTTCACTAGACCAAGCTACCCAAGGTGGTCCTAAGGCCAAAGAGTCCTATGGGAACTCATCCTTTAAACCTTCACTTTTGATTTCAACCCTCTAGGGGATTAGGGGTCTACAATCAAGATTGTGGGGTTTGCAGGGAGAAAAGAAGTGGTTTTAAATTTCTAAAGGATGGATCCCAATTCTAGTCCTCTAAGATTAGTCAAAGGAAGAGCCTAAGGCAAGATCCTAAGCACTAAAGAGGGAAGAGAAGACCTCATCAAAAATGAGGTCAACAAATGGACCCCCAATAGGTGTGGTGTGCTAACCAAGCATATCGCGCGTATTGGCGTTGACCGAAGAGATCAACAGAACCAAAACAGATGTTCAAGTAACAAACTTAGGACGAAATATAAGAAATTTCCGTTGGGGAGTATCAGGTAAATTTCCAAGACTGAAGATTCCAGAACTCTCGCTGGGGAAGAAGGAGGTGAATTTCAGATCACAAGATTTCAAAAGATTGGATCTTAGATACATTTCATTTTCTGTTTCAAGTTTTCAACTTTGAGTTTTAATTTCGATTTGAGTTTCAATTTTGATTTTATGCGGAGAAAAGAGTAAGGCTAAGGCCCACCCGAATGCATTTGTATGCTGAAAAGAAAGCAGGACTGAACCTATTCCAAATGTTGAGAAAGAATATGATAAAGTCTATCCGGAATGCAAAGTGCTTTAATTTCAATTTCTTGCTGAGAGAGTCAAATTTTGAGATTGCTGAGAAAGGAGTAGGACTGTACCTATCCCGAGTGCTGAGAATTACTGAGAAGGGAGTAGGGCGGAAGCCTATCCCGAATGCTGAGAATTGCTGAGATGGGAGTAGGGCGGAAGCCTATCCCGATTGCTGAGATTTGCTGAGATGGGAGTAGGGCGGAAGCCTATCCCGATTGCTGAGATTTTCTTACGGCGGAAGCCTATCCCGAATGCTGAGATTGCTGAGATGGGAATAGGGCAGAAGCCTATCCCGAATGCTGAGATTTGCTGAGATGGGAGTAGGGCGGAAGCCTATCCCGAATGCTTGAGATTCTCGAGATGGGAATAGGGCGAAGCTCTATCCCGAATGCCGAGATTTGTTGAGATGAGAGTAGGGCGGAAGCCTATCCCGATCGCTGAGATTCTTCGAGATGGGAGTAGGGCGGAAGCCTATCCCGATCGTCGAGATTTGCTAAGATGGGAGTAGGGCGGAAGCCTATCCCGAATGCGAGATTGCTGAGATGGGAATAGGGCGGAAGCCTATCCCGAATGCTGAGATTCGCTGAGATGGGAGTAGGGCGGAAGCCTATCCCGATTGCTGAGATTTGAGAAAGATTTTACTGATATTTGGGAATGCAGAGTTTTATGAATGCAGAGATTGAACATATGCTGAGATTTAAGAATGCCGAGATTATGAAAACATATTGTAAAGTGCAGAGAATGTTTCTAAAAGTTCATGTGGATTTGAAAAATTATTTTTAATGTTTGGATTTTTATGAAAGAGAGTTCTTATTTATTTTCCTTTTCTTTTTTGTTCTTTATTTGAAGTTCATTTAACTTTAATGGTGTTTCCCAGTCAATTTGCACAAAAGAGGTGAAGGCAAAATGTGACATGGTCACTTTCATTCGAATCTTGTTGAAGATACATCATACAACTCAATCTGAAATATTCTTCATACAATCCATGACTCAAAATAGACTATGTATTATTCTCGTTGATCCGTCAAAAAGTATTTGTTAAATCCATGTTTGAATAGTTAGGTACATAGTCAATAACATCACCTTCCAAGCCACCCTTGGCAGGAATACCGCATGGAATTGCTTTGGAGGTGTGATATCTCCCATGTAACTCACAGCTCGTATGGTCGGAGACTCTCCAATTCTGGATCTGGTTGGAAATGGTATGGTGCCTTTCTGGCGTCCATTCTTCTAAAGGTGACAGAGATCCGCTCCACTGGTACTCCTGGTATGCAATGTTTTGCGATATCCGCTCCATTTCCTTGTAGTATCATGACGGAACCTATCGGAAGTGGTATCTCCACTGGCCCTCGGAACTTGCCCGGGCCTGCTATCCGGAGGTCAGATCCGAACATGATATTGCACTGGTTGACGAACGAAATTGTGCGAAAGGTCCGACAAAGTCGTGGTGGTCTATGTGTGGAGGTATGCGATCGCCCTTCGATAGATGTTAATGATGCAACCGTTGGGTATACGGTCTGTCGGCGTACCCTCCACGTTATCATTCTTTTCACCATTCTTTTAATTATTCTTGGCATGGGATCCACCTAACCGTGACGGAGTATTCCCGGTGGATTCCCTTTTTGTCTTCTCGCGAAGTTATAGCAACATCCGCATTGTATTGTGACTCTTCCTTTCCACGGCATCCACTTCGGGGTTCCGAATAAGTCTTTTCTCTCGGACGGCCCTGCTCGACCCATCTTCGAAGTTCTAGAATGCAATCCACAATCCGTTGTTGTTCATATTCCGAGAATACGTACGTATGTAGCTCGAGGCCTTCCGGGATGTTGAATTCTTCTGCCTCCAATCCTTTCAAAGTATTTAAAGGTCTTCTTTTCAACTAGCTGCATTTTCTCCAGCTCATATTCTGGAATAATCTGAAGTCTTCGGTGTTTGGTAACGTACTGTGAGATATATGGTTCAACCCCAGCACGCTCTCCTGCATGTCTCGGCTCCTCGGGGATAGTCTTCGTAGGGACATCCTCCGGGGTTGCTTTCACAACAAGACTCTCCGGGTCTGGTACATCTGCTCGGCGTTGAGGCATCGACTCCATTTCTGTTCTTCCTGGTATTTCTTTCATCTGTCCCAACCTTTTTGGAGTTGGCTTTCTTCTTTCTGGTTCCTGTCGAACCGGTCTCCTTGGAGCGTTTGCACTAACAGTACCTATCGTCCGTCCATGTTGATCTTCTGCTAACTTGGTCAACATCTTGCGAATACGACGATTCTTATTTCGTCGCTGGGTAGCAGTGAGAGTAGCTCTTCTCACTCCTTAAATTTTTGTGGGTGTGGCACTGACAAGCCCACCTTCTGTCGTAGCAACCACGAAAATAATTTTCTAATCTTCTACGGCGTTTGTTTTTCTTTTCTTGTTGTTGGATTGGTGGCTCGGGCCACCCACTTTCATCACTGTTTGGCTGTGAAGTTCTTCTCGATCAACTGGGATCCAATCATTTTCTTCGTATTGTAAGCCAGTTGGTGTAAAGTCCGAGTCAATCTCTATCACTGCTCCATCCTTCACCCTCTTTTCATCGAGTGCGAGACTCACGCCATTTCTAAAGTTTAAGACCAACCGCCCGTTCGACATTTCCCTGCACAAAAGACAAGGAAAGGATCAGGGGTTGTACTAAGAACAAGAACATTAAGAAACATTTATCACCGAAGATTTTTATTCACTTATTTTAATTTTTAAGGAAAGTAGGAAAAGATGAAGAAAGATCAGGAACAAGATTTGATTTGAATGGAAGGGTAAAACTTTATTATTATGATTTCACACATTTTATTTTTAGTACATTTATTTATTTATTTTTATGTTTTTGGGTTTGGACCCAGTCACAAAGTGATTGTCTCGGCCGTGTTTCTAGGGATAGGACTCTATTTTAGAGGCCACCCTTTGAAACATCAGGTTGCGTAATACTTTTTTAAATATCGTCCATTGATTGGAAGCATTTGTCTTTCTCCTTGGCAATTCACAAGTTGTTAGGAGCCTCCTGAGTAGACTGCCTCGACCACAAACGGTCCTTCCCAAGTTGGTTCCAATTTGCCTCCTATCTTGCGATGTGCAAGAATAGGTCTTCTGAGAACAAGAACTAAGTCACCAACTTTGAAAGTTCTTGGGCGGACCGGTTTATCATGAGTCCGGATCATCTTAGCTTGGTACAGTTCCAAATTTTGTTGCTGCTGCAAGTCTTTTCCCTTCCAGGTTTTCCGGTTCTTCCAATCATAATCCGGTATTTTCTTCCGTAGTAATTTTATTTGCAAGCTGCAATCTCGAGTGATGGAAGCTGGACTTCCAATGGTAACACTCGCCTCGGACCCGTACACTAAAGTGTAAGGTGTAGGTCGAGTAGGAGTCTCGAAGGTTATCCTGTAGGCCCATAAGGCTTCTAACAACTTCTCGTGCCAATTTCTCTTGTTGTCATCCAAAGTTTTCTTTAAATTTTGAACGAGAGTTTTATTAAAAGCCTCGGCCAAGCCGTTTGCTCTTGGGTAGTAGATTGTTGAGTATCGCCAGTCGATTCCATGTCTCCTGACAAAATTGTTGATTTTTGTACTTCTGAATGCAGACCCATTATATGAAATGATTCTGCGCGGTACCCCAAAATGATATACAACTTGATTCTTGAAAAATTGTAGCACATGGTGTGCCTTTACTTCTCTGAGTGGAGCTGCTTCTGCCCATTTAGAAAAGTAGTCTGTAGCTGCAAGGATGAAGTGATGTCCTCTTGAAGAAGGCGGTTCTATCGGACCCACTATATCCGTGCCCCAACACTCGAATGGCCACGATGCAATTGTCGGATGTAGCACATTTGGAGGTTGGTGTAGAACCACTCCGTGTACACGGCACTGGTGACAACTTTTGGCAATCTTCATGCAATCGGTCATCATCGAGGGCCAGTAATACCCTAGTCTTTTAATTTTCATTTTCATTTTCGGACCCGACTGATGAGCGCCACAAAGTCTTGAATGCACTTCTTTGACAATTTCATGAGCCTCGGACCCGGTCAGGCATCTTAACCACATCTGATCAAAAGACCTTCTGTATAATGTATTGTTGATTAATGCGTAAGACAGAGTTATTTTCTTGATTTGATGTGCTAATGACTTATCTTCTGGTAATTTCCCTGTTTGTTGGTTTTCTATTAGCGGTTGAAGCCAATCTTCTGTGTTTTCTGTCACTGCTGCAACTGATTCCTCTGCTTTTTTTTATTTCTGTATCATATCCATGTCGGGCTGTGATAGGACTCGTCATCCTTGAACTGACACTTCAACTAACTCATCTTGTAAGCAAGCAAATTCTTTTGCAAGGCGGGCTAACGCGTCCGCGAGAGCCTTTTCTCTTCTGGGGATCTTGTAGAAATTTACATTCGGAATTTGTTCCAACAGTTTCATGGCATACTGAAAGTATTGTTCGAGTCTTGGCTTTAAGATTCTGTATTGTCCTGCGACCTGTTGAATGATCAACTGAGAATCTCCATAGATGTTGATGTCTGTTATTCCCATCTGAATGGTCAGTTCTAATCCTGTTATGAGGGCTTCGTATTCTGCCTCGTTGTTTGTGCACGGCTCTGTTAAGTGGTAGGAGTATCTTAACATCCCCCGCTCCGGTGTTATAAAGATTAGTCCGATTCCTGCCTTACCGGGCACTATCGTTTGCAATTCATTGTCTTTCTGTGCTGAGGATGCTCCGTCGAAGTATAGTTCCCAACGTCAATCATCAGTGTTTTCTAGGTTCATTATCTGTTCATCTGGCAAGTCGTCATTGAGAGGCAATTCTACCGGCAAAGGGTGTGCTGCAAGGAAATCTGCTAGGATTTGTCCCTTTACGGCACGAAGAGGCACGAAAGTTATATCGAATTGTAATAGTATCATTGACCACCTGGCAAGCCTTCCAGAAAGTGTTGGACGGGTCATCAAATATTGCAATGGATTAACTTTTGAAATAAGGTTGACCTTGTGAGAGAGCATGTAATGCCTGAGCTTTTGGGCGACGAAGATCAAGGCCAAACAATGCTTCTCAATTGGAGGATACTTTACTTCCATCGGAATCAAACTACGGCTTAAATAGTAGAGAGCATTTTCTTTCCCCTCATCATTGACACAGGCTAGCGGGGCTCCGAGGGAGTCGTCTAGAGCCGCGGTATAAAGTATCAACGGTCTACACCGAGATCGGGGACTGCTAAGACAGGAGGTGTCACTAAGTATTGCTTGATGTCCTCGAAGGCCCGTTGGCATTTCTCTTCCCAAACAAATTTGGCGTCCTTTTTAACTAATGCCGAGAAGGGCTGACACCTACCTGACAAGTTTCAGATAAAGCGTCGAAGATATGCCAGCTTCCCTTGAAAGGATCGTAGCTGTTTTAAGGTTTTGGGAGGCGGCATTTCTAAGATAGCTTTAATATTTTCCGGATCGATTTCAATCCCGCGATGTCGGACAACAAATCCTAAGAATTTCCCGGAGGTGACGCCGAAGGCGCATTTTAAGGAATTCATCTTAAGGTTGTATTGCCTTAGTCGCTTGAAGACAATTCTCAAATCATACAGGTGATCTTCCTTCAGTTTGCTTTTGATGACCACATCATCCACGTAGCACTCAACTTGGTTGTGAATGAGATCATCAAAAATCTTTGTCATCGCTCTTTGGTATGTTGCTCCTGCGTTCTTTAGTCCGAATGGCATTACTGTGTAGCAATATACTCCGATCGGCGTTCTGAATGCTGTGAGCTTTTCGTCTTCTGGTGCCATCTTTATCTGGTTGTATCCTGAAGATCCATCCATGAAAGAGAATATTTCATGTGTCGAAGCGATGTCGATCATCAATTCTGGGATTGGTAGTGGAAATTCATCCATCGGACATGCTTTGTTCAAGTCTCTGAAATATACACAGATTCTGATCTGACCATTCTTCTTCCTGACTGGTACCACATTGGCTAGCCAAGTAGGGTATTGTTCTTCACGGACAAATTTAGCGTCTATTAGCTTCTTAACTTCAGTTATTACTTGTTGTTCAATTTCTAGACGCATTCTTCTGGAAGCTTGTCTGACTGGAACGGAAGTAGGATCCACTCCTAGCCTGTGAACTGCGACTTCTGGAGCTAATCCTGGCATTTCGTCGTAACTCCAAGAAAAACAGTCCTTGAATTCCATTAATAGCTTGATCACTTCCTCGGAATCTTCTTTATTGAGTAAGGAGCTAACAAAGGTTGGTCTAGGCTTTTTGCTAGTACCTAAGTTAACTTCCATTAACTCATCTATTGTAGATTTGATTTCTTCTTCGAACTCTGGTGGAACGTCTTCAATTTGCAGATCATCAAGTTCTTCTGTAGTTTCCAAACAGTCTTATTAGGTTTGCAAGTGACAACCAAACAAAATTATGTATCGTCAACTGAACCTACTGTGCCGAATCCGAGACCATGTTTGAATTGGGAAGCCGACCAGCATTATTCCATAATTTTTCGAAGTGTTGTGATCGACCTTTTGTCCATTGTCGAGGTAAGACACCATGCTGAATTAAATTTCGAACACAGGGAGAGTACCACTCAAAAGGTAATTCCATTAATTTGGAAGAAGTGACATCTTCAAATTGTACATTGTTTTTAGTATTGGAAGAAGAAGTGCCACGGTAAAATTTGATTGGCTTTGCACCACTGCCACGTACTTCTTTGACCACCATACCCTCGATCTTATTAGACTGGATCGGGGTCAGGGTCATAGTGTGTACATAGTGGTTAATCTTCTCGTACATCGATTTGTATTTTTCGTTCTTTTCATCTTCGAGAGAAATCTTGAATTGTTGTTTCTTCTGATTTACTGTAGCTGCTTCTTTCTTGATTTCCTCTTCTTCCTCAGAGCTGTTTTCCCAATCAACGTTGATCATCAGTTTCTTCTGTCCAACTGTCCCAGTGTCTCTTCCACGACCTCGTCCCCGGCCTCGACCTCGGATGCAAGTTCTGGAGAAACCTTCACCATCTCGCCGTAAGGGAGTGGTGAGTGACTGTTGGACTAGAACTTCAGGTTCTTTATTGTCTCGAATTTCTTATGATTCATTTGGCACGGTGTTTCTATAGAAGATCATCTTCTTCGGAGGTGCGTAATAAGCTGCATCTTCATGGATTCCAATCTCATGTACGGAGAAAGGTTGCAAATCACCTTTAATGCACTGCTCTCCTCCTTTGTAGTATTTTATGCACTGATGCAGAGACGACGGTACCATCCGGTTCTCATGTATCCATGGTCGGCCCAGTAGCGCGTTGAATGATGTTTCAGAATCAATTATATGGAATTTTGTGGTTGTCTTTACTAAGTCACCGGTCTTCATTAATAATGTTATTGATCCAAGTGCTCTTTCTCCTTTCTGGTTGAATCCTCTTAGTAACATCTTGTCCGCTTCAAGCTCGCGAGCATTAATTTCCAAGTATGCTAGCATTCGAAGATTCATTATGTTGATCGATGCTCCTGGATCCACCAATACTCTGGAGAGTGTAAATTTTTTGATTGTAACTGAAATGTACAATGGTCGATTGTGATCAGTTGTCCCAAGTAGTAGATCACTGTCCGTGAAGGTAACACATCGCTGTTCCTTTAACGAGCAAACCTCGTCTAAGGAATCTTCGGCCATCTGAGCTAAACAAATCTCTGGATCAAGTAAGGCCTTGATCAGAGCTTCCCTCATCTCTTTTGATAAGATGAGAGCATCGTAGATGCTCGATTTGGTCGGTAGTTTCCTAAGATGGGCTAGCACGTTATAGTCCACTTTGTTATCATGTGTCTCAGTTTCTTCCCGAATAGGCAATTCTTCTGTTGGGGTTGATTCTTCCTGAACAACCACCTGCTTTACTTTGTCTTTTGGACCCATTCTCGGAGGCAGAACCCTTCCGCTCCTTAAATTAACTTCTGTGATTTCTTCGAGTGCAGTACTGAATTTACGGGTGTCTCCTTTTGAATTGGCATGACGGGTTCTTACGGAGTTGCTTCGGAATCTGAAGGCTCTAACTCTATTGTGATTGGAGTTCCTTGAAATTCACAAATAGACTCATTTCTTGTTGAACTTCCGTAGCCTTCTTGGTGAATGTCTTCTTTGTCATTGTGATTGTCGAGGTTGTGTATGATTTGAGAATTGTTATTGGTATCAAAATCGGGATCCAGATTAAATTGGTTGTCGTTAGTTACATAATCGTTAGAAACAGTCAAAACGTATCCAACGCCATAACTCTTATCATTATAAGATCCCGCCGGAACGAGCGAATAATCATACGGATTCGGAGGTTCGAGGAATTTTTCCCCAAATCGGAAACAACCATCCTAGGATAAGCGGCCCCTAGTCTAGCCTTAGGAGCCTCTCGTCTTCTCTTCTTCTATGATCTCCTTCTTTTCTATGATCTTTTCTTCCTGGGACGGTTCTTCAATTGCAAGCGATAGCGCCGGCTTGACAGGTTTCAAACTCTGAGTTGAAGCATGTGCCGAAGAGTTTGGATGCGACCCAAAATTTTCTTCGATGACTTCGTCCAAGCGGTACTCCATCCATCATCGGTCGTGTAAGGGTCTATCGGAATAATGGGATCCGTCGAAATAACATTGACAGAACCTCCTTTATGGGGTTCTTTCATGTATTCCTTTGGGATCGTTATGTTCCCTTTTCGGAGATTGTTGTCAAGCCAACTTTTAAAGGTGATGCAGTCCTCTATATTATGTCCAAGCATCTGGTGGTAAGGGCAATAGTCGGGATGGTCTTTCTTGTTGACTCCTCCAGCTTCTTGGGTTCTGGCAGTCGAAAATCCGTAGTCTTCATCAAACTGCGGAACATCTTTGGCACTGCCTCGTTCTTGAATGGATATTCTCTATTTATGAGCTCCTTTAACGTGCGCTGTGGGCGAGGCGGTTTCTCATATTGTTGAGTTGGCTGATAACCGGGTTGAGGTTGTTGGTAGTTCTGTTGAGGTTGTTGATAGCTGGACTGCGGTTGCTCCGGCTGTATTTGCATAGGTTGTTTGCCTTTGTCGACTGCCGCGATGATCTCGGACTTCTTTTTGAATGTCTCTGTAGGCTTCTGTTTGTCCGTTTTATCGACGAAACTTAATTGTTTTGCTTCCTCTTGTAAGCTCCCGACCTTGCTTAACAACTTCTCGAAAGTCATAATTGTGAATCCCTTAAGGAGAAGTGCTATCGGGCCATGAATGCTTTTAAGCAGGATACCGACTGCATGTTGTTCTTGTAGCTATGGGTCACACTTCATGCTTAGATTTCTCCATCGAAGTATGTAATCCACTAAAGTCTTGTTCGGTTTCTATTTCTCCACCACTAAGTCACCGATGGTGATATGGTGCTGAGCTCCGGCAAACCGTTTCACGAAGAGATTTTCCAATTCTATAAATGTCTTTACCGAACCGTTTGGTAACTCTGCATACCAATTGAAGGTGATTCCTGACAGGCTGCTGACGAACTGTCAGAAGAGCAAAGCGTCACTTCCACCGGTGTTACAACAACTAGCACGAAATGTGCAACATGCTGTCGAGGATTTCCGGTACCATCAAAAGTCTTGAACAGAGGTGGTACGAAGCCTTTTGGGTATTGTACTGCATCGAATTCTTCGGGGTAAGGTCTACCCGTCTGAATAGATGCTCTGCTCTTAGAGTGTGCTAAGGCTTCTCGCACCTGCTGTTCCACCATGTTCTTGATGTCCTTCTGCGGAATCATATTACGAGTAGAGTCTTTCTTTGGTCGATCGTCTCAGATTAACGGATGTAATTTCTTTTCCTCCGTACGTAATATGAATAACTTACGGAGGTGTTTCTCTTTGGGGTTGAACTCGACTACGAAGAGTGGCTAGAGCTGCAGCCATCTCTTCCATCCTTTTTGCCATTTGATAGATTATATCATCCTTTTCTCGAATTTGTGCTCTTAATGCTTCCGGTTCATCTCTTTCCGCAACTGCTGTGGCACCTTGCAAAGCTGACGATGCTCGTGTCTTGACCATGTTGATGTCCACATATTCGTCATCCATGAACTCCGACGAGTCAACTTCATCTCCAAACTTTTCTTCTCTTTCTCTTGCTAATCGTTGAATGTCGATTCTTAGCTTTTCCATAGCGTCCTCCAATGGTCTTTTTCGTGCAGTTTCACAGTTGTCTCGTGACGGTTGTTGAACTTCCTTTCCGGGAGTCCCTTTTATTGCAGTAGCACTTTCTTCCGACTCGAGTCTTCTGATGAGACTTTCCTTTTCTGATAGTTGTTTCGGTCTTAATTGACCGGTAGTAGGACGTCATACCATCCTTCTAGCGAGCGGAAGGCCAGGATCGGATGGTCTATCGAGTCGAATCTTTGGAAGGTGGTATCCTCTCCGATGCAGTAATCACGAAACAATAACAGGTGGATCGGCTTTCATCTTTTTATTCGGTTTCTCCGCGGCGCTAACGGGTTCTATTCGTGGCCTAAGACGGGACTTGGGCGGCACCCGCCACTATTCTTCTTAAAATCTCTGATACAGGACATTTCTCTTTCTTTCCTAACTTCTCTATCACAGTCTGTAGTCGGGCAAATGGTGTAGTCCTAGCCCTTTTCTTTCGGTTGTCTCTATAGTATGCGGGTCGAGGTAATGCAAAAGCAATCTTGCGGACATTTTCCTCGTCAGCTGCGGCGGAGAGGGGATGGAATCTACTTCCTTCCAAAAGCGGTGTGTATTCAGGCAATGGTATGTACTCAGGTAGTGGTGTATATTCAGGGATTTCTTCCAAGAAAGTGACTTCAGCAGCTCTGGCCTTTCTGGCAATCTTCCTACCTCTGTTCCTTCTCTGAGTGCATGTTAGGGGTGGAACCCTTGAGCTGGACCCAATTTCGAAAACAGAAGGTCTTGTACGGAAATATGTACCCTCCACGGTAACATGTTCGTTACAAATTTGAACTTCCTTCCCCTTTAGTTTGGCGGAAGCCGGGGTAGGTGCAGAGACGACTAGACCGGTGGGGGTAGAGACAACAGTCCTCCTATGGACGGTAGTATTCTTCTCGAGCTGGAACCCTTAGCGGGGAGGGAACTCTTGGGGCGACTTCAGGTTGAATTCAATCAAAGGTCTCTCAATTTCCGATACTTTGTCTGTAAGTGTGAAAAGGGTAACATCAGCGATCTTGACATTTGTGTTCTCGAATCCTTGTCCGAAACGGATGATCCCATTGTTGGGCAGCTCATCCTTGTAAACGGACGAAGTCCGATCCATTGGTGAAGGAGAAAATCGGCTTTGGGGCGGACATTTTACTGCAAGGTAGATTCGATTGTCGAGTCCCAAATTATGCTTCTTCTCATCGGGACGAAAAGAAAGGAATCGAAAAGAGTCCGAACACATGTTTATTCATGTATTTATAAAAAGGAGTTATAGTTTAAAAGATTCGTTCATTAGAGGATTTGTTCATTAGGAACAAAATATTCAAAGGTATAGAGAAGGTAAGGGGTTCGATTTAGAATTGGAAAGGAAGAGGAAATCTCATGCAAGACTTCTCGACTCGAAGGACTGCTCCTAAACTAACACCTATTGGGGGCCCACCCCACCTCAGAAAAGAGGTAAAAGGATCTCGGAACCTCTCCGTTTAGGGGTATTTAAACAGTGGCTTCTAAATCCGAGAGGAGTTGGATATACTCATTCAAGACAGAAATGAACGGGGTATTCCAACGGAAGAATGGTAGTTTGGTCCACTAGGGGCATGGGCTCACTACCGATTTATGAAAGCAAAGTCATTTGATCGAAAATGGAGAGAGGAACTATTCTCAGCGAGTGCGAAGTTGTCGGCATATTTTAGTTGAGTTGTATTTTTGAAAGAGGCCTACGAATTGTCAGAATTTTTAATTTAATTTAAATAAGTAATTTGAAAAGTAGTATTTGATTTTGAAAATAATTTTAAATTTGAAAATTTTAAGATATGAAATCAAACTGATCTCTCATCCCGAATAATTTATATAAACGAGCACCGCACCACAAACTGTATAACTATCCCGGAGAGTAGACACACTGCTTGATGATGGGACTCGATTAAATAAACTAGAAGACTTATGACATCCGTTTAGTCTACTAACCAATTTGATAAGCCGACAAATTCCCCTGCTTGAAATAAATGAATTAATCAGGGTTTATATTACCTAGGTTCTTAAAGTTCTCTATAAGGGCAAGCCCCTATAGTTAATTACATCTTAAATGAAGTGAATCATTTAAGAAAACTCTCAATAATGATCAGTGACTTTGCTCTCGAAAATTTCAAAGTTTAAGGTTTTCGAAAGGATTGGATTTTGGAAATTTCAACGGGGAATGGATCAAATTTAGAACAGTTATTTTTAGGAGTCCGATGGAAGAGGAGTAGGAGAAGGTCGAAGATCCAAGAAGAATCTTGGCAACTTCCCAGAATATCCTATTGTTTGGCTCGAGATTTAAGGAAATCCTAATATTATACGATATTTCGATCTTGCCAATTTTAATTAATTCGGACTTATATTTGTATGATAAAATCATACAAATAGCCTCGAAGATATGAGGGTTTATGTCGTACCAAACAACTACCTCGGAGTCCTAAGACCGATTCGGGCTTATTTTACATGACATGATCATGCGAATGCCTAATGAAGAGTTGAGGATTTATGTTGCACTAGGAAAACTACCTCAAGATCTTATGGCTTGGTTATTTAATTCTAAGAAAGTTTTACTAAAGTAGAGTTTGTTTTGCTGACGAAGATGGCCGTGCTGCCCACCTGCTCCAAGCTCCTTGTTGTTGCAGAGGTTTAGTTTTAAAAGATTGAAATCAAAATAGAAGAGAGGATTTTGGTTTTAGAGAAGTCTTAAAATCCAAGTGTTTTTAGTGTTTTAGTTAAAACAAATCTTAAAGTTGATTATAATAGAACCGATTAAGATCCCACGGTTTCGTTATCCCGGCACCGTTATTTTCATTGAATTCGCTTAGTCCAGATGAATTTGCTAAACTCAACTGATTGAGTTCCACACTTTCATTTACACCGTGGGAAATCCCGTTAGCAACATGTGGGTTACATCATCCGAGGTATTCCCGATCATTCAACGAGACGTTTTAATTTAGTTGCAATTGTAGTTTTGTGTTCTGTTTGTGATTAAATTTTGAGTTGTTTTATATTTTGAAATGTTGTGGCGGTGAATTTTATCTTGCGGTGATTTTTAATTTAGTTTTGGTTTCAGTTCAGGGACTACCCTAAAGGTTTTGGTTTTCATGCAACGAGTTGTTTATCATGTAAGAAAGGTAAAGTGCATTTGCGATAAAGTAAATTGCACTAAAATAAAAGCGTACTCGGAGGGTCTTCCAGTCATCCCAAGCTGCACTTAAAACACATGTTAAGGCATTTAAATATTTCAACAAGTACCTAAGTAAAGCTAAGGGAAAGGTTTAGGTTATCTATGAAAGTCCTAATCCTATAGCTAGTCATCTCCTATGACGTCTAGGTTCTTGTGTTTTGGTTTAAGGACGATTTTCTTCATCAAAGAACAATTAAGTTCAATTGTTCTTATAAACATCCTATCATATTGAGGAAGTGCTTAAGACGAGTCTTAAACATCTTTTCAATATTGCTAGGATTGTTCTAAGTCCAAATGGGTTTAATCAATCAGGTGAAGTAATCATCCAGGAGTTTAAGAGTTATTCTTTTTCTCAGTGAATTTAGGACATTTGAATATCCTATAAGTGAGGTAACATTTCACTTGATATTTCATTTAAGAGTTATAATAATAAGAGCTTCAAAAAGGCGAATCAAGTTATTAAGTATTTTGATGATTTAGACTTAATGATTTAATTCTAATTTTGATTTAATTATAAAAAAATTAGTTTAAGTTTGGAATAGTGTTCGAGTTATTTTAGGTTTAATTCTTAATAATTTCATTTAGGTTTGTTATTAAATGATTTTAATTTAATTTAATTCAATTTAATTTTAATATAATTTACCTTAATTTAAATTTAATTGCAATTTAATTTAACTTCAATTTAATTTTATTTTAATTTAATTTTAATTTAATTTAATTTCAATTTTATTTTAATTTAATTTAATTTAATCTAATTTAATTTTAATTTAATTTAATTTTAATTTAATTTATAATTTAGTTTAATTTAATTTAATTTAATTTGATTTTATTTTAATTTAATTTTAATTTGGATTATTATTTTAATCTTTTAATTAAGAATTAAGTATTATTGAAGTGATTTATTTAGAGATTTTTAAATTAAAAAATAAATATCCTCTTAAATAATATCCCTACTTTATAATTTCAAAAAATTTTATTAATCTTCCAAATTTAATTAATTAATTAATTAATTAAGGTTTACTTTAATTATTCTTAAAATGATTGGTGGGTTTCTACCCTTAACCATTTAAGTTTCAATCATCCAAAATCAGTTTAAAATCAAATATTTTACCCTTCCCTTTTGATTAATCCTAAAACTTTAATTAAAGGTTGAAAATTTTAATTACCATTTTGCCCTTCAAGCTTAATAATTCTATTACTCACTAAATTAAGCTCAAATGAACTTGAAATTTTTATGTGACCTCACTTACATGTCAATTAAGACATTAGAGGAGAAAATGTGATTTTTCTGTATTTAATTTATTTATGTAATTATTTTTAATGGAAAATAGGGGTTTTCAAGAAAAATTCAATAACATGACCAAGGAAATATTTCTGCCCTTAATAAAATTATGGGATATTTCTAATGACTAGAGGACCACTTGGACCAATTTTGGTGATTTTTTGAATTTTATTTTATTTATTATAATTATTTTTAATTTTAAAGTATTAATTAATTTAAAAATAAAATAAAGGTTGAAAAATGAATTTTATATTTTTAAAAAATCTTTCTAATATCAGAGAAATCAGAAACCAATTTTTATAATTTTCTGATTTTTCTTAGATTTATTAGAATTATTTTAGTGAAAAGGTTGGAAAATACATTTTTTAATATTAAAATTTACATTAGGCCTTTAAAATTCAATATCTTACCCTAGGGACTTAGGGAAAATATTTGGTTTGTTCCTAAGTGATTAGAATTCAAAATGTGACATTTTGGTGATTTTTAATATTTTTGTGACTTTTATTATTTTTTAATTATTAAAATATTAAAATAAGCTTAAAAAATCAACTTTTCTAGAAAATTGCAATTTTAATTTTCTTGAATTCCTCTGATATCAAAGAGGCTCCAAAACTAATTTTGTGAATTTTTGAAAAATATTTTGTGAGTTATAAATTTTTAAAGTTTAATTTTACCCATTTTTACTTAAGAGGCTTAATCAACCCATTTGGTGGGGTTAATCAAGTCCAATTGTTTTTAAATTTTTATGTGGTGTTCTCCTATCCCTAAAGGATAGTGGAGAATCATTTTTAAGTTAATTTGATGAATGGTTAACCCTAATTAATTAAAGTTCACTTTTGGGTATTTAGGCCAATTAAGGTTGTTCAAAGTGAATTAACTCAAAAATTATTTTTCCTAAGGTCCTACGGTCATAAGAAACATCACCAAATTTTCCTAGAATTTATTTCTCAACATGCTAATTATTGGAATTAAAATAATAAAAACAGTGACATGAATTTGAAAAATCAATAACTTCTCATAGGGATGACCTCTGACCTTGGAAAATTCAGGGAATGCTACAAAGTTCAGAGGCTTCAAAAGCCATATGGTCTCATGCGATGGTGAATTTCTTATATGCGTGGAGAATTGAAATAGTGCAGAGAGTAAATAAATAATTAAAAATAAAATACTTGATGAAATTATATGATTTCCTTTCCACATTATTCTCCTCTGTTCACTGAGCAAGAGAGTATTTTTATTTTATTTTTAGGATTTTTCTACACAAAGTTATGAATTTTCAAAGTTCTGGTAATTAAATAAATAGAAAATAGCCCTAATTTCCTACTTATGCATGCAGCGCCACGCCATCCTCAGCAGCTCCGAATGGCCACGCGTCGTCTCCTGATTAGGCACCGCCATCCAACTCAGCACTCCAGGGGCCCGCGGTTCATGTCCCATTACTCTGTCCGGCGCAATCCTGGCCGTCCGCTTGATACACACGCGATCCGACGACTCCTGGTCATCATCTACGGCCGGTGTGAACCCGTGACGGTCAACCTTCTAACCCTAATTTCTCGCTCGATTCTCGACGGATTTTTGAGTTCTTATGCTCGATGGATTCATCTTGAAGAGACGAACACATCCATATGGTAAACATGTATTGAAATTGACCCGAAACTAAATTGAGAATCTCTGGAAGCTCGGAAAGAAGAGTGAGTCCATACCTTTGCTTGAGAAGTGAAGCTTCGATGCGAGAGTTGTGTCACGTTTGATTGGGTCCGAGCAAGCTCCGGATGAAGTCCCTTGGCACAGTGAATTGTCCAGGTATGATTTCGACCAAGCCCGATCCACAAAGCTTGGAGGTTCGGAAGCAATGGGCTGGCTCGGAGAGGGGGCTTTCGTTGGTAAAATTCTTCTCTTGGTACGAGTGAAGGTGTAGGACCAATCAATTTGGGGATTGGCTCATTGTGGAGAAGTGTCCTTGTTTTGGGCTTGGATTTCAACACTGAAATTGAGCTCACAGAGAGGAAATGGCAGAGGGATTTCAGTGGGGATCAAGTTCTCTATGTGTGGGGAGTAGTCAGGAACAATTTTGGCAGAGTTTCCTTAAGGTTTGTTTCAGCACCTCATTTGGCCGAGAGGTGGTGGTGTTTAAATAGGCATGGTCGGAGGCTCTCCCGGGGGAGTTAGGGCTTGGGATCAGTTGCTTAGGTCGACGAAAGAACGAGCCATGATGGCCATTGGGCATGGGGCGGCTCGGCGGGTGGGAATTCCAAACTTTTGCTCCTCCCGAGGTCTCGGCCATGGTGTTTTCCGGCGATCCGGGCGGCTGGCCGGTAGGCATGGGTCACCCTCGGGTCCGAGTGGGTCGGGTGCGGGGTTTAGTGTAGGCGATTGGGCTTTGCCATGTGTCAAAATCTTGGATTAAAATGGCATGGGGGAAGGCCAATTTTGGCTTGATTTGGTCAAGTCCACCTTTTGGGCTTGGTTCACCCTTCAAGGTGGCTTTGGGTGTTGTGGGGAGTCAAAGGAATCAGCTAGTTTGGCATGGAGAAGTCCTTAACAAAATATATTTGGATTAAATTTGGGTTAAGAGGAATCATGGTTAAGGCTAATGACTTTAGGAGGTTAAGGAAAGAGTCTCCTTCTTTTGCCCAAAATGGCATGGTGACATGTAAAGAGGCTCTCATGGCTTCCATGTGGCTCATGCATGGCTTCATGGCTCATCTTTGGCTTGGGAAACATTAACTCAACTTCATGAAAAAGGGTTTTGTGAATTTTGGCATTTTGATGGGAATTGTTATGAGACTTAATTTGGAATTGGTTAATTGATAAATTAGGACTTTAGGAATGATTTTAAATTGAATGTGTGATGAGGGAAAGTGTCATGTGGGCTTTAGATTGATTTGGGCTTTTGAATTTGGTGGAAGTGGGCTTTTAGGAGGGCTTAAGGGGATGACCCCTTTAGGTTTAAGAATGAATCCATGGATGGAAATTTTGTAGAAGTTTGGGCCAAATAATTGTTGGGTTTGGTTTAGGGATGTGTCATGAGTGATTTGAAATGAATTTGAGGTGGTTTGGGTTTGAATTGGGTTGAATTTGGGTTGATTTGGTAAATGGGCCAATGTAGGTTAAATTGGGCTAATTTGGGCCAATGTTGGGCTAGGGTTGAAATTAATTTAAAATTAATGTTGGGAAATGTTTATGGGAGTGTTTCAAAGAGGTTTTTACTTTGGTTGGGTTTTGATTTTGGGGTTTGGGCTTATTTGGGTTAGGTTTGTGTTTAGGTCAAAATTGGGCCTTTTGGTTTTGGGTTGAATTTAAGTGGGGTTTGGGTCAAAATTTTGGGCAAATCATGTTAGTGTTTTGTTTGTGGGGATGTTAGGAAGGTCTTAGAAAATATTTGGGGTTAATTGGAGTTGAATTGGTTTGGTTTGGGTTAAGTTTGGGTCATGGGTCAAAATTGGGCTTTAAGCTTAAAAATGAAATTGGATTCAAATGCCAATCAAATTGGACCTGGATTTGGTCTAGATTTATATTTTGGATATTAAATTGAAGTTTAGAATTGAATTGGACCAAAATTGGGGTCAATTAGGTAGGTTTGGTTTGACATTGAGTTCACTTGGGTTAAGAGTTGGCTAAATTGGGGGTTTTGGTAAAAGTGGGGTAAATTGACAAAATTGGCCCATGGTATAGTTGGACAAAATGAAATTGGGAATAGTTGGGATTTTTTGGAATTTTCTGGGAATTTTCTGAATTTTTGGATTTTTTGGCTAAGAGGGACATTTTGGGTATTTGAAGGGTAATGGGGGGTATTTTTGGAATCTTTGGTATTTTTGGCTATGGATGATCAATTTGAGTGGTGAGGAAATGTTCAAGGTTAATTTTGGGGAATTTTGGGTGATTTGGAAATTTTGGGGGATTTGGGCAATTTTAAGGGCTTTCGGTAGGTTTGATAGGTGTAGGGCCCCCGGGGTCAAAAATTGAAATTTTGGAAAAAAGAAGATTGATCAAATATGAGTGAAATGGAATCACTTTGATTGAGCCATGAAGCCATGAAGTCATGAAGCCATATTAAGCCTATATGAGCCATGAGAGGACTCATTTGAGGCATTCACCATGTTGTTCCTAACCCTCTTAACCAGGGGCTTAGGGGTTAAGGTCCATCCATATGAATTGCCTACATGAGTCAGGGAATCAAGTTGGGTATGGGTGTGGTTTTAGGATTTGGATTGTGTGTGTGGGAGTGTAGAGTATGAGTGTAGTGAGTGTGTAAGTTAACCTTCACCAGACCGAGCTACCCGAGGTGGTCCTAAGGCCGAAGAGTCCTATGGGGAACTCATCCTTTAAACCTTCACTTTTGATTTCAACCCTCTAGGTGATTAGGGGTCTACAATCAAGCTTGTGGGGTTTGCGGGGAGACAAGAAGTGGTTTTAAATTTCTAAAGGATGGGTCCCAATTCTAGTCCTCTAAGATTAGTCAAAGGAAGAGCCTAAGGCTAGATCCTAAGCACTAAAGAGGGAAGAGAAGACCTCATAAAAAATGAGGTCAACAGGAGAAAGACTAAAAAATCTACTCATAATTTATAAGGAAGATATGAGAAAACATGGATTTTGTATATAAAAAGAAGTTCATACAATCAATGATAAACAAACACAACTTATCTGAAACTCTTCCTCAAAGCAAATCCCTTAAATTTCCTTTGATTCTCTTTCTCTCTTTATTATAACACTCAATTCTCTCTTAGAAAACTAAGGAAGAAGAAATCTCTCACTTTCCTCCCTCTCTTGCAACTCTAAAGAAAACCCTTTTACGGTTACACAGATTTTCCCTTCTCTTTTTGCGCCACCATCTAACACACACACACTCCCATTTTCTGTCATTTAAAGCACTTCAATATAGTGTAGGGACGAATTTCCTAAGAGATTGTCAAGAAACCCTCCAAAAGTGATCCAAATACGTGAAATTTATAAAAAATTTACGCATAGCCATCCCAGGTGTCGTCGGCGCTGGACTTGGGCGCCGTCAGTGCCCTGGCTTTGTCAAATGGTGCCATCGGTACCAGACCGCATTTCTAGATATTTTCTGTCTGGATGAGGGCACCTTCGGTGCCCAGCCTGGTGTCGTCAGCGCCTAGGGCAAATTTTTCAAAAAATTGCCTCATTTAACTCCAAAATTTTCCCTTTATGTTTTCTTTTGCTCCAAATGCCAAAAATCAATATATCTGCAACAAAAATGAAAAATACACTTCTTTAAAGCCCAATATCGTCAAAAATGAGTATAAAATATAGTGGAAAAGTCCAACATATTTTTTGTGCATCAATATGTTTAGCCTTCATCATGTCAAGACTAATTAGCAAAGTGATGGTCAATAGATTGAAACCACATTTGTCTATATTAATCACTCAGAATCAACAGACCATTATTCAAGGTAGAGGTATCACGGATAATATTTTCTTTGCTTAACAATTAGTGTGTGATGTGGATGTTAAAAATAGAGGAGGTAATCTTATTATGAAATTAGATCTAAAAAAGGATTATGATTCTATTAGTTAGGACTTTGTCCTATAGAAACTTAAAGCTAGAGGCTTTCATAGTTCCTTTTACATATTTATTAAGTCCTTATTGTTAGGAATTACTATCAGGTCATTATTAATAGGCAAGCTTAGGTTAATTTCACTTCTCACGGAGGAATTAAACAAGAGGATGAACTTTATCCTCTAATTTTCATTCTAGTATTTGACTATCTATCTACGCTACTTGATAATTCTTACAAAAATCAACCTACTATTCAATATAAAAATAAGCTAAGGTGGGGATATCACATTTTGCCTATGCTGATGTTGTAGTGTTGACCTCATTTTTTATGAGGTCCAACCTTTCTTCCTTCGTAGCCTAGGTCCTAGTCACAGGACTTTTCTGTTGACTATCCTAGAGGACTAGTGATGGAGCCATCCCATATAGAAATTCTATGCACTTCTTGACTCCTCCTATGAAGTCTCACATCAGTGGTCCCAAGCCCTTAGCCTTTGGCTAAGATGGTCAGGACCAACATCTAAAAACACAAGAGTGACTTCCTATAGGATCAGGATGACCTTAGGGCAACCCTAGGTAGCTTGGTCTTGGTCACACACACACTTAAGCCCACCAAACTCACACACCCTAAAAACTAAAATCACTTATGCTTGACCTACCTCCTAATTCCTTTTGAACACTCATATGGGTCGTCCCAAACCCATAAAATATGGAGAATATGGCTAGGAACAACATATGGAGGATCCAACTTGTGTTCTCCTATGGATCTTATGGTTTTAGGGTTGCTTCATGGCTTGCACGTTCACCCTACCCAAAATTTTCCCAAATTACCCAGATGCCTGTTGACCTCACTTTTAGTTGAGCTCTAGTACTTCTTTAGAATATCATAGAGTCTAGCCATAGGACTCTCCTGGTGACATTCTTAAATTACTAGTCATGGCACCCCTCCCCATAGAAATTTAAGCTTTTCTCTCTTCACTGGGAGTTTTCACATGCTTAAGGCCTAACCTCAAGTTTTTTGGAGGAAGAGACCAAACATAAGGAAGCCCAGGGGAAGTCTCCTATTGGTGATCAGACCTTAGGATTTACCTTGAGAGGTTTGGAGCTTACACCACACTTACACTACACACTCACAACCATAAACAAGGCACATCACCTTTGATCTCCTAACTCTTTGGAAACTCATGTAAGTGATTTTCCCAAGTTCTTAGCCCTAGGCTAAAGATTTGGCTAGGATCAACACATAGAGGACAAAATGAGGGTGGCCCTTGGTCCATGACTCAACCAAAACAATTACACCTTGCTCACTTTCAACCAATCCAAATTTTCCCTAAACTTTAAATTTTTAACCTTTAGCTCCAAAATATCCAAAATACCCAAGACACCTAGAATACCTAAAATAACCCCAAAACCCTAAAATCCCACAAAATTTCCAAAATCACCCAAATTACCTATAATTCTCCAAAAATCATTACAAAATACATCCTACCACTCAATTTAACCAAAATTAGACAAAATTGCTAAAATTCCCAAAAAAATTCCTGGAATGACCAAAATACCCCTCTTAGCCTAAAAATTCAACAAATTTCAATAAATTCCTAAAGCCTCCTAAATATTCCCAATTTCATTTCTCTTAACTACCACATGACCCAACTTAGCCAATTTAACCCAATTTAACTAAAACCCCTAATTTGACCCATTTAACCCAAAAGTACCCAAATGAAACCTAATGTCTACCCAATTGATCCCAATCTTGTCCAATTTAAATTCCAAACATTAATACATCATCTACAATACCAATATAAACTAAATCCAAGCCCAATTTGACCCACATTTGAGTTCAATTTCACTTAAAATCTAAAATCCCCAATTTTACCTAAATGACCCAAATCCCCTCAAATTGACCTAACACTAATCAAATTTTCCCCAATTTTAGTTCTAGACCTTTCATAACACTCCCCTAAGTTGAATTGAACCATAAATTTCCCCCAATTTGAGCCCAAGTTTCACCCAAATCCACTTGAACTAAGTTTGCCCAATTTTTACCCAAACATGCCATATGCTCAAAATCTCCCAAATTCATTGCCCTATTCCCAAAATTTCCACTAAATTGATGTTGGGAACTCTTCATGACATCACCATAGACCATTTGGAACCTTTAATTGGCCTTGGACCTAAATCTAGCCAAATCAAAAATCCAAGCTTAGCCAACTTACCCAAATTGACCAAAATTCCAAATTCCACTAAATGGACCCCTCAATTGAACTCAAAACCACTCCAAGTCTTCATATAAAGTCTTCACTACAATCATCTACACAAAGTTACTTAATCATTTTGGCTCAACCTAAGCTCTAACCCAACCTAGACCCAAGTCTAGCCCAAACCTCCAAATTTGAACTCATACACCAATGTGACCAAATCAAACCGAATTTGGCCAAACTAAGACCACTATTGTAGCCAATTGGACCCCTAGGACTGAGCTAGACCCACCTAGCACACTCTAATGAAGCCATGGACCAAAGGTCCTTTAAATTAGGGGATTTCACCCCATATTTGTCATTAATCAAAATATCTCCACCATCATCACTTACTATTTAGGGTAAAAATCATTAATCCTCCTCTGGCTCACCTGAACTGCCTGACCACCAGCCCTGGCCCTGCCGGTCACCCTAGTGGGCGGAAAATACTAAACCTGAGAGCCAACCCCTCTAAAATTGAACCAAAACTCACCTCTCAAGCTGTCCAACTTTGATTGGCCATTAGAGCTGATCTGCCATCCACTTAAGCAGATGAATACACCCAAAGCCAAGTCCTGAGCTCAGCCAATTAGACATGGCTAAAAAAACCAACCCTCAAGGCCAAAATCAAGGTGCTAAAAATTTCCTAACCAAACTCTCCCAAAAATTCACCAGAGCCTCTCCAGACCTCCCTAAAATCATTCCAGCCATTTTCCTTCTCTGATTCCCACTTTCGGAGCTCAATTTCTGAGCTCATGTTTGGACGGAACCCGGACTCATTTCATCACAGCTCCACAGTGCACCAAAGTCCAATTAACCACACCCACACCTTCACGGCAGTGAAAGAAGAAGATCCCCATCAAAGCCCCATCAGAAGGCCTCTGCACCAAACTTCTATCAACACCTGATATCGGGTCTGGTCGAGTTTGGGTCTAGAAAATTCACCAGAACAAAAGGCTCCATCTGGAGGTTTGTTGGGACCAATCAAAGCTACCACAACCATCTGATTGAGGCCTCCCCTCTCAGACAAAGGTATTGGACTCACTTTTCCTCCCGAGCTTTTCTTCATCCTCAATAATTTTACACTGTATTTCATACCGTATAAACCGTATGGATAGGTTCATTTAGGCTAGATGAAGCTCTAGAAGAAAACCACATGTGATTTGGTTGAGTCTAGCTTGGGATCTTAGGTCTAGAACGTAGACGGTTTACAGGCTAAGTCAGTTGGGCACAATGACCAGGAGCCATCGGATCGTATGTGTAATGAATGGATGGCCAGGATTGTGCTGGAAGAACTCTTGATGCATAAAGCATGCGCTGACTCAAAAGGCCCTGTCCAATAAGAAGGAAACACATATGCTTTTAATCCATCATAGCTTTACGTGGCGCTGCCGTGGTTAAGTAGGAAAATTTATATTTTTTGAATAATTTAATTCCCTGAACTTTAAAAATCCATATCTAATTGTAGAAAAATCATAAAAATAAAATAAAAATACCATCTTGCTCATTGAGCAAAGTAGAATAATGTGAAAATTGTTTGAAATTTATTTGATTCATGTATGAGTTGTAAATAATCTAATATTATATGTAGTATTTTAATTCTCCATGCATTAGGACATTCACCATGGCTTACTATTTTAGCATGATGTAGCCTTTGTCATGTGGGATCTTCCCTGATTTTTCCAAAGTCAGAGCAGACCTCTAAGAAGAGTTCTATATTTTCTAAGTTTAGGCATTTGTTTTCATAAATTAATTCTAATAATTAGCTTGAAGATTATAAAAATCAAGAAAACTCATAGTAGTTTCCTTATGACTCGAGGACCCTAAGATAAATTTTTCATGGGTTAAATCATCAAGAAATAACCTTATTATCAACTTAGCTTAAAACTAAATTTAAATTAATTTGAGTTCATTAAATATTAAAATCACTTAAAAATATTCTCCACTGTAATTTAAAGGTCAATGAACTCCTCATAAAAATTTCATGGCATTTAGAATTTAATTAGTCACTTAAATGATATTTCTAAGTGATATGGTAATTTTGAACATTAAATTAATTTTAATAATTAAAATATAACTAAAAAAAAATTGTAATATTGGTTTTGGGAGTTCTCTGTGATCACAAGTTTCTTTTAAAAATAACAATTGGATTTTCACAAAAGTTTCATTTTTAATCATATTTTTAAAATTTAAATAAATAAAATAATAATAAAAATCACAAAAATATTAAAAATCACCAAATTGTTAAATTTGGTCTCCTAATCTTTTAGAAACCAACTGCATAATTTTCCTAAGCTTCAATTTTAAAATATTTATTTTTAAAGGCTTAAATTAATTTTAAAAGGGTAAAAATGAATTTTCTTAATTTTCCACTAAAACAATTCTAATAATAAAAATAAAAATCAGAAAAATATAAAATTTTTTTTCTTTGGGTTTCCTAATCTTAGAGGGACTTTAAAAAAATATAAAATTGAATTTCAACCTTTAAAATATTTTATAATTAATTAAAACTCCAGAATTTAAAATAATTCTAATAATTAAATTAAAACTCAAAAAATCATGCAATTTGGTCCAAGTGGTCCTCTGGTCTAGATCTACCTACCATAAATATTTAAAAGGCATATGTTTTGTCTTGAATAAGTTATTAAATTTTCATTAAAAACTCTTATTTTGCATTAAAACAAATATATAAATTAAATTAAAATTTGAAAAATCACATTTTCTTCTCTGATGTTTTAATTAACCCATAAGTGGAGTCACATAAAAATTTCAAAGTCATTGGAGCTAAATTTAATGAATAATGAAGTAATAAAGGCTTTAAGGGCAAAATGGTAATTTTGGAAAATTTAGCCTTAAGTGATATTTAGGCTTAATCAAAATGGGAAAAAGGGAAATAAATGATCTTAATTATTATGTTGGATGATTGAAACATTTAGGGACAAATGGTAGAAACCCATTGCAATTTTGTCACATCAAAATTAAATATTTAAATTTCCTTAATTATTATATTTGGAAGAAAAATCAATTTACGAGAATCTTAAGGTTAGGGGTTGATTTTGTAAGTTAATATTACACTAATTTAAGTACCCTTCATTTGATGTTCAAATGATGAATCAATATTTTGATAAGGATCATAATCATGAAAGTCATAAAATGGCTTTGTTTAAAGACATAAAAATACCTACTAAATCTTTAGTGCTTAGTAATGAGCTAGGCTTAATCAAAAGAATTAAATAACTAGAGTTAGAAAAGAAAAGATGTTTAATCTTAAAACTATCTTTTGAAACATTTCAAGCCCATCAAAATTTGATAAATTCTTCCATAAGTTAAATTTGCCTTTAAGGGTCCACTCACATAATTCCTAACTAAAGCACTAAGTGATAATTACCCGTCCTTTCGGGATGAGTAAAACATTGGCTCACTGAGCATAAGGGTATGAAAGGGATAAATCATTTAATAACTATAATTAGCCTAAAAGGACCTTAAGGAAGTTCAAAAGTATTGTTAAATATCTAAGTTTCTCCTGGACCGTTTCACAAATCTTCTGGACAGCTTGTAGGACTATTGCACACATTATATTTATTAAATGAAAGTGTCTCTCAAAAAAATGAATAAGAGTTCACTGGGTTATGACCTAGGACTTAGTATGCCTGTGACAAACCTATCCATAAGGCTTTACTTCTCTGCAAAAAATAAATGTTTATTGTAAGAATACTAAAGTTTCAGGTGGAGATAATGGTAAGACCAACCAGGTATGCTTTATTTTAATGCAATTTACTTACCTGCACTCTATTGTACTTTCTTTTTCTGCAAATTTATACGTTAAACAACAATGCCACCGTGCATGAAAACTGAAACCCTTTAGGATAGCCACAAAACTGAGACCAAAATTAAAATTAAAAAAAAAGATAAAATTCACCGCCACAATATTCAAGATATAATAAACAACTCAAAATTTAATCACAAACAAAACAACAATCAAAATTGAAACTAAATTAAAATGTCTCATTGGATGATCAGGAATCCCTCGGAGGAGGTAACCCATGTGTTGCTAACGGGGTTTCCCACGGTCTAAATGAAAGTATGAAACTCATTAAAATGAGTTTAGTAAATTCATTTGGACTAAGTGAATCCGATGAAAATAGTGATGACGGGATGATGGAACTGTGAGATCTTAACCAGTGTTGTTATAATCAACTTTAAAGTTCCCCTAATAAAATATTAAGGCACCTCAATTTAAAATTTTCCAAAATATGAAACTTCTCTTATCTCTTCAATTACCACTTCTTTAAACTAAACCTGCTACGACGGGGAGCTTGGAGCATGCATAGTGGGCAACACGGCCATATTCAACAGCAAAACTTGTCTACATCAATAAAACAATTCCTTAGAAATAAATAACAAGCTATAGGATTTTGAGGTAGTTTGCTTAGTGCAGCATAAATCCTCACCTTCTCTTTAGGCTCTTGCATAACTATGTTGTGCAACATAAGCTCTAACTCATCTTAGGATTCTGAGGTTGTGATCGGGTATAACATAAATCCTCTTACCTTCTAGGCCATTCACACTACCAGTCTCAAGTGAGGTAAGTTTTAAATAATAAAATTGACAGGATGAAACACCTAATAAATATCCTAAATCAAAGCGAAATAGGATAGTTTGGGAAGACATCAAGATTTTTCTTGAATCTATGTTCTTCCTCTAGCCTTCTCTTCTTTGGATTCTGATAAAATGAAATGTTCAAAAAATTTGAGCCATTCACCTATTGAAATTCTGGCTATCACATTTTCTTTCAAAACCTTACTTTTGGAAGTCATGAATATAAATATTTCCTGATCTATACCAAAAGTTTTCTTAGGTGACTTCAGTTACTTAGGATGTAATTAACTATAAGGGATTGCCCTTATAGGAACAAATTAATATAAACCCTATCTAATTCTGTCATATTAGATAGGAGAAATTGTCAGTAAAAAAAGGTTCGTAGACCAACAGCTGTCATGAATTCTTTAATTTATTTGATTAAGCCTCATCCCAAGTCATACATCTATTCTTCGGGATAGATTCATGTCTTGTGATGAAGCACTTGATTATCTAAACTAACATTTGTATGAAATCGGTTTAATTTCGGATTCGCCAAAATTAAAATATTATTTTAAAAATCCATATATTTATATATATATTAAATTAAATTAAATTTTTATATTCTAAAACCCTTTTTCAAAAATATCAATAATATCATTTTCAAAAATTTAAACGCCTGACAGTTTTCTGGCGACTCCGCTGGGGATAGTTTCTCTCTTCATTACGATCAAGAAATACTATATTCATATATCAGTAATGTTCTCATATCTCTCGTGAGCTTAATTACCATTCTTTCGTTAACATATTTTACGCATTTCTTTCTTGGGAAAGTGTGATCAACTCCTTTGGATTTCAGGACCATCTGTTTGGTCACTCCTAAACAGGAGGGTTCAGGAATCTTTAGGTTTTCCTTTTAATCTTGTGGGGTCGAACCCCCAATAGGTGTGTCAGCAAGTAAATTTTGCTAGGGTAATCTGTGTTTTGAAAAAATCTCCGACAGGATCCCATACTTCACCTCCTTTTTGTACCTCTCGGTTCAATCCTGTCCTTGGCAGAATGGCCCACTCTTCTTTAAATCTTAAGATTCCTTTTAACAAACATATGAAAACATAAAAATGAAATAAAAAGATAAATAAAATATCAAAATGAAATAAATATTTCCCCAGTCACAGAACAATCCTTTTCATAGTATTTGCACTATGATGACAAGGTTGTTGGCCCTCCCTAACCTTCGGGATACTTCTCTTGACAATTAAAGATGTCAACCCCTACATTAACATTCTCCTCTCGTGAGGCCCGTCTTGCAGCACCAATGATTTAGTTTAGAACCAGCTTCAATGAATTTGAAGTCGTACTCAGGAAAGCTTCGTTCATGGTCGTGAAAGTTGCCACTCTAGAAATTCAAGAATAGTCTGCTGAGTTCGATCAGTACTCCCATGAGGATTTCTCTTCTGCTAAGAAGGTGAAAGTAACCACTGCCCCTGTTAGGTCAGTCGTCACCGTGTCAAGGAGAGTTGTCACCTCTACTGTCATTGACTTCGCTGCCACTGTACCTACTTTCCCGTCTGCGAAAGGGAAAGAAATTCTGCCGAAGGATGATTCTGATGATGCCTTTCAGGCAGTCTTCAAGATTGGCTTAAGTTCTAAACCTCCCATGCTAGCAAAATCTCAAAGAATAAACTGCAACCGGAGGATTTGCAGACCCGCAAGAGCACAAGTAGCAAATTTGCCAGCAATTGACTCCTTAACAGGAGGAACTCAGTTCTCGGATACCTCTCCTCTTCTTCGAGGTAGCAGGTTCCACCCGTTAGCTGACGCTACTAGAGAGGAAATCTTCCATAGGATTTCTGTTACTCTTCCAACACCACACAGTTGTGATAAGGATAGAGAAAGACCCACACCTATCACTCGAGCTCACACTCTTCTACGAAGATTGTCTGAAATAGAGGGTTATTCTGTCGCCAAGCTTCTCAAGAGGATGGGATGTGCAATATCCACTGAAGTTAAGGATAAAATTTTAAAAATGGAAAGACCCATTCGAGTTTCCGCCAAACACTGTTTGGAAAAACGTGTTGATACTTCTACTACATAAGATACTACTATAAGCAAGTCAGTCAAGTCTCGGCTAGGTCTGAGATATTGGCTACCGATGATCATAAGGAACTCTGAAAAAGAAAGAACGAGAAGAGATTATTATCCTTTGTACATGGTCTACACACTAGGGCACACACTTCTCACTGTTACCCCAATGTCCCCACCGAGACACTTCGTCTCAAGGCGTCGACTTTTAAGAGGAAAGTGTGGTTACCGAGAGGTGTTGCACCATTACATTCTGAAAAGTTTGTTGACCACAAAATGGATCATGAGTCTGATATTCCCGTTGCCACTGCCGTCGTTGCTTTTGAATTAGTTGCAGAGAAGAGTGATAGCGCAGGGAAACCTACAGGTTTAAAGCTGACAAAGAAGAAAACAGTTAATGATAAAGTTTGAAAGCTCTGAGCAAAAATTTTTGAGTTTGCCAAACAACAAGGGCTAGATATTGATGATAAGGATTACTTCATGTCAGATTACATGGACGAAGAATTCATGGAAATTAATATGGTCGAAACTTGGTCCACGTCATCTTTGTGCGATGCTCCTATTGAGTAGAACATTGCAGATGATCCGCGAAGGACCATCCTGATAAGGGATGAAAAGATTAGCCATCTGGAGAAGAGAATAGAGGAAATGATTGTCGCTATGACTGCCATGGCTACCGTCCATGGACTGTCAGAGCAATGACCAGCAGCGTTTCCAGAGGTTAACCAGCCTGAGATTATACATACCACCGATGAAGGAAGGGAGGTCGCTTCAGCCAATGAAGACGAATCACCAAGAAGAGATCTGACTATGAATCTACCAGAAAAGGACATTAAACAGATGGTTAAACAGCAAGTTCGGGATGCTTTGGCTCAGTCCAAAGGTGGAGCATCGGTTTCAAAGGGTAGACCCTACCTGGAGGAGTTTCATATCGTGCCTTACCCCAAAGGCTTCGTGCCCCAGACTTTCAAGACATTCGATGGGACAGGAAATTCTCGCCAGCACACAACAAATTTCAGAGCTAGTTGTTGCAACACAAGAGGAAGTGAGACTATGTTGTTCCATCAGATTGTCAGCAGCTTGTCAGGAATAGCATTCGATTGGTATGCCGAGATTCCTAATGGATCAATGAAAACATATTTGTGAAAAAATTCGCTGGTGCCCGACATCATGTTACCATATGAGATCTCGCCGTGGAACAACAGAAGCCCAACAAGACTTTGGTCGACTACATTCTGAGGTGGAGAAGCTTAAGCATGAAATGTGCACCTCACCTGCAAGAATAGAACGTGATCGAGATACTACTCAAGAGTATCCACGGTCTGATAGCCTTCATGCTTAAGGGTCTCACCATCAAGTCCTTCAAGAAGCTACTCAGTAAAGCCAGCAGCCTACAAGAAGAGGTCAAGCACATGGAGCCTACAGAAAAGACAGAGAAAACAAAACCTGCTAAAGCATACGAGAAGAGATCTGGCATGGTAGAAACAGTCGACAAAGGAAAGCAGCTAATGAAGATTAAGCTTGAGCAGTAGCACAATCAGCCGCCTCAGTACAGTCAGCCTCATTAGTATGGTTAGCCTCATGCACCACAGAGCAGTTAGTCTGGTTAGCAGCAGAGGTCATACATGTTAGAATCACAATAGGGTCTGAAAATGTTAAAATGACTGCGTAGTAACCACTCCTTCAGAGACGACGTTGTAGCAAAAATGTTCATAAATTTAATGAAGAAGCCCGAGTTCAGATTACCCGAGTCGAAGAAGCCGGAAGAGGTGGACAAGAAGGATCAACCAAACTTTTGCCCCTACCACAGGATGCTCAGACACACCATAGAAAGTTGTTTTAGTTTTAAGGATTGTCTTACATAGAAATACAAGAAAGGGAATATAACGATACCAAAGGAATACTTGAAAGAACCTGAATGAGGTTCTATAAACGTGATTTCAGCCAAGCTAATCTTTCTGATGGATCCATATATGGGCAAAGGCGGGTGGAGCACAATTTGGAATAAGCTCAAGAAAGTCCTAGATCAGATGCAGTCTACTCCAAAGAAAGCTGATGTCCGAAGTCTACCACCAGCCCAATCCAAGATCAAAGCTTCACCAAGAAGGCCACCGCGATAAGAATGGAGGAAGAAGAGGATCGTGAACAAAGTTTAGGACGATAGTGAGAAGGGTACGATAGAGGCTGCCCCTGTTAGATTGGTTGTTTTGGATTTGGGGGTGAAAACCCTCGAACCCTTGACCTTGTACCATTATTTTTATGCCTCTCCAGGGTCTCATAATGGTATATAAACGATGTTGGCTATGTTCTTACTTTCTCTGGTGATGACGTAATTAATCACAACCTCTCTAACCTCGATTTTGATTCCTAAAATGATCCTCAAATTATGATTATTCCCAACGAGAATGTTGACGAAAATAAAGAAGATGATGACAACACTGGCTACGACAACACCATAAGCGAGGAGCCAATCCTCGAATGCAAAGTAATTCCACTTGCCATCAATGTGGACTTTTCAAATACAGAAGAGCCATATACAATAATAAAAGAATCTCTGGGTCCAGAAGAAGAAGAAATAACAGAAGTATATTTAAGAAGTGGCAAGGTGCTACTACCAAGGACAGCTCCAATGGATAAAGGAAAACATGCAATTACTCAAAAAGAAGTATCTCAAGCGATAGAAAAAGTACAAGTTTGAAATGAAATTGAAGATTCAAATAAAGTGGATTATAATGTGCTAGCTCATCTTAGGAAGTTGCCAGTCGAACTAAGCATTTATGAAGCTCTGATCCTGTCAAAGGAGATGAGAGAAAATCTGATCAAGTCTTTACTTCATCCAGAAATATTCGTAGCACAGTTGGCTAGCACATCCTCAGATGGGGTTTGCACTTTGAAAGAATAACCTGTCGTAACCTTCATCGATGAAGATTTGCTACTTGGTACAACCGATCATAACCGTCTGCTCTACATTTTTGTCATCATCGACAGGTTCGTACTTTTCAGAGTGTTAGCAGATCCTAGAGCGTCACTCAACATAATGAGTCTACAGATACTAGCCTACTTAGAAATCAAATTTTAAGAGGATTTCACAAGAAAGGAGAAAGAGCCCTCAGATCTATAATGCTACAAGTGAAAGTTAGAACTCTAGTAACAACTGTAAAATTCTATGTCATCGATGCGGATACATCCTTCAATACCCTGCTTGGTCAGTCGTGGATTCACAAGTACAATATGGTCCCGTCGTCGCTTCACCAATGCATCAAGTACTACAAAGATGACCAAGAACATTGCATTAAGGGAGACTTACAACCTTTCTCAATACATGAAGTAGGCATTCCTTTGCAAGAGAACAATACTTTCAAGAGAAATTGTGACAAGTAAAGTAGAAGATTCAAAAGAATTATAAGAACAGGACCATACAGCTCCAGTTCAATGATCTCCTGCCACTCCTTTGCAACGAGTTGGTGGAGGTTCTTTTAGCCCACGCATCCGAGGTCGAGGTCGGGGACATGTTTGAGGAAGAACTTACCAAATTGTTGAACAGAAAAAAACCGACAATAAGAATTGAAGTAGAACGAAGCTCTGAAGAAGATAAAGAAACAATGATGATAAGTCAGAAGAAGCATCAGTTCGAGATCTTTACGGATGACACAGAAAGGGATGAATATGAATCAAAGTATGATCAGATTAATCATTATGTTCAATCCATGACTCTAACTTTGATTCATCCTCAAAAGATAGAGAGTATGGAAGTCATGGAAGTCCATAATGATGGTTTTAAACCGATCAAATTTTATAAAGCTTCTCCTTCTACTCCTGAACCTTGTACAATTCTAAAAGAAAATGATTCTAATGAATTAATGGAATTACCTTTTGGTTACTTTTTGCCTTATGTACAAAAGTTAATTCAACAAGGATATGTGCCAAAGCAAATGCCAAAAGATAAGTTGCAATCATTTGAAAAATTTTGGAATGTCAAAGGAAAGAAACTCAACTCAAAAGAAGGTCTTAGGTTCGGTACCATCAGACCTGTCGATGACTCAGGATTTTGCATGGTTGTTATTAGAAAGTCAGTGGAAGATTGCCTGGACATCCAAGATGAATACAAAGATCAAAAAATAGAAGAGGCTCCGCTAGAGTTCAAAGAAGAAATCAAGTAAATTATGGAAGAATTAAAAGAAATTAATCTCAAGACTGAGGAGCAGCCTTAGACTACTTTCATAAGTTCATTGCTCGATGAAGAAGAGGTTACAGACTTGGTGAAGTTACTGTCAGAATTTAAAGATTGCTTCGCTTGGAGCCACGACGAAATGCCTGGACTATCTTTAGAGGTTGCAGTTCACCAACTAGGGCTGGATCAAAGTACAACTGCAGTAAAGCAAGCTCCAAGAAGACTGAGCCTTAAAATAGAACAACAAGTTACGACAGAGATAAAGAAATTAATAGACGCTAATTTTGTCCAAGAAGAACAATATCCGACATGTTTAGTCAATGTCGTGCTAGTAAAGAAGAAAAATGGACAAATCTGAGTGTGTGTCAACTTCAGGAATTTGAATAAAGCGTGCCTGAAAGACGAATTCTCGTTGCCAATACTGGAATTGATTGTGGACATCGCGTCATCACACAAAATTTTCTCTTTCATGGATTGATCGTCAGGTTACAATCAAATCAAGATGGCTCCAGAAGATGCAACGCTTACAGCATTTAGAACTCTGATCGGGATTTACTGCTACACCGTGATGTCTTTTGGTTTGAAGAACGCAGAAGTAACATACCAAAGAGCAATGAAAAAAATCTTTGATGACCACATTCACAACCAAGTGGAATTCTACATGGATGATTTGGTCATTAAGAGCAAAGTAAAGGAAAACAACCTAAATGATTTGAGGATCTTATTTGAATGGTTACGACAATATAATCTAAAGATGAATCCCTTAAAGTGAGCTTTCGACATTACCTCGCAGAAAGTTTTAGGATTTTTTGTCCGTCATCGGGGAATCGAAATCAGCCTAGAAAAGATTAAAGTGATATTAGAAATGCCTCCTCCCTAAACCTTGAAACAACTACATTCTTTTCAAGGAAAATTGGCATATTTAAGACGCTTTATATCTAATCTGTCAGGAACGTGTCAACCAATTTTGAACTTACTTCAAAATGATATCACATTTGTTTGGGGAGAACTGTGTCAACGAGCTTTTGAAGATATTAAACGATACCTAATGACACCTTCTATTTTGGCAACCCCTATCCCGGGTAAACCATTGATACTTTATACTGTAGCTTTAGACGAGTCTCTCGGAGCACTACTTGCCCAAGTCAATGATGAGGGTAAATAAAATACACTCTACTATCTGAGACGACATCTGATACCAGCAGAGTATCCTCCTATTAAGAAGAATTTTCTTTCTTTGGTTTTCGCCGCTCAAATGCTTAGACACTACATGTTATCTCATAAGGTCAACCTAATTTCGAAAGTTAATCCATTATAATATTTGATGACCCGACCAACACTATTCGGATGCTTAGCAAGATGGTCGATGATATAATTGCAATTTGACATAACGTTTGTGCCCCTTCATGCTATCAAATGACATATTCTCATAGATTTTCTCACAACACACCCACTACCAGCTGGGTCTCCACTTAATTACGAATTACAGGACGAACAGATAATACAAATAGAGCAGCCCAGTGCCATATGTTAGGAAATGTACTTCAACGGAGTGTCATCAGCCCGAAGAGACAAGTGATAACAGACGATGATACCCGACAAAGCATGAATTTGTTTGATCTTCATGACTCCAGATCAGCGATGCTGAGATTCTCCAATCACTTGGTAGAGTCGTATACCAATAATGAAGAAGAATAGAAAGCTCTAATCACCAGTTTGGAATTAGCAGTATAAATGAAAATAACAGACAATTCCATTTATGGCGACTCACAAATCGTCATTTAAAAAGTGGCGGAACAATCCAAAATTCTGAAACCAAGAATAGAAGAATACCATTGTTACAAGATGAAATTAATTGATAAAATTCCAAGTGTGATATTCTATAGAATTCCTAGAGTGGACAATGCCCACGCAGATGTTTTAGTTAAACTCGCTAAAGAATTTGTTTGTCCACCCAAAGATTCTGTAGATATTATAGTACTGGGACATCAAGTTTTGTCACAGATCGAACTCGACAGTCTACATAAGATTGGAAAAGAAGAGATTACAACCACAGTGGCAGAAGATACAGAAGATTGGTGTTATCCATTGATAGAATATTTGCAAACTCGAAGATTACCAGAAGACAACTGAACAGTGCATCAAATTCAGAAGAGCACTATCTCATATGCCTTAATTGACAGTGTTCTGTACAGAAGATCCTTTGATCAGATGTAGCTCAGATGCCTCAACAAAGCAGAAGCACAGAAAATCGTTATAGAAGTAAATGCCAGATTGTATGAAGCTCACCAATTAGGACTGAAAATGAAGATAAAAATCAAAAGACTTGGGTACTATTGGCCAGTAATGATGACAAATTGCATGGACACAGTAAAGAAATGTCATCAGTACAAAGTGCACGGAGTGGTCTTGCACCAACATCCGAATGTTCTACACCCCAAGATTGCCTTGTGGCCATTCGAGTGTTGGGGCACGGATATAGTGAGTATGATAGACCCTCCATCTTCGAAAGGACACACTTACTCGCAGCTATAGACTACTTCTCTAAGTGGGCATAGGTAGTTCTGCTACGGGAAGTCACAACATAGCAAATTTTATAGTTCTTCAAGAATTAAATTATCTACCGCTTCGTCGTGTCATGAAGGATCATTTCTGACAATGGGTCTGCCTTCAAAAGCATGAAAATCAATAACTTCTTCAGAAGACATGAGATAGATTGGAGGCACTCTATAATCTATTACCCCAAAGAAAATGGCTTGGCCGAAGCTTTCAACAAGATGCTCATTCAAATTCTAAAGAAGACACTCAATGACAACAAAAAAGGATGGCATGAGAAGTTGCTAGAAGCTTTGTGGACCTATAAGATGACAGTCAGAACGCCGACACAGTCTACACCGTATGCACTTTTGTACGGGTCTGAGGCAGTCCTTCTACTAGAATTTCAACTACCTTCACACCGGATTTCTGTCGCCTATGAAATTACAATAGAACAAAGTTTCAAACTTCTATTGGCAGAACTGGAAAGTCTCGAAGGAAAAAAAATTTCTTGCACAACAGAATTTGGAACTCTACCAAGCAAAGATGATTCAAGCCCATGATAAGTTGGTCCACTCAAGGTCGTTCAAAATTGGTGACCTCGTGCTCGTTCTCAGAAGGCCTATGCTTGCCCACCGCAAAATAGGTGGAAAACTTGAACTAACCTGGGAAGGACCATTCGTGGTGGAAAAGGTTTACTCTGGAGGATCGTACCAGCTGATAGATTCTCAAGGGGATAGACCTATGTTGCCAATCAATAGACGATATCTCAAGAAGTACTACGCGACATGGAAATCTGAAGAAAGATTTCCATTCTGATGTAGAATAGGGCCAGCATCTGTTACTGGGTCCAAATTTGTAATAAAATAAAGTTAAATGAAATAAAGTAAATTTTCCCAAAAAATAAAATACACTTGTTGAAAGTTTTAAATCTAAATCTTATGAAACTATATTAAATAAGATGATGACATTAAAATAATTATAAAACTTATTAAAATAAAAAATAATGAGTTTGTCTTTTTTCTTGTTCGTGCACAACACCACCCACTGACATTTCCTCTGTTTACTTGTGCAGGAGGTGTCGGTTGCGAGTTGGTGTTTACTTCCAAATACGGTTTGGACTTTGCGTCTTGAAAAAGAAACACACAAAAGGAGACTACATACATGAAGTCAATGAAGAAGAGTGGTCGCAGAGAGATCAGACAGACATCAAGATATGGATGAACTGGAGGGTTTGTCGACTTACACCTCCTCACCATGAGACACGGTCGGGTCCCATCTATGATCACTATTCCAGAAGGGGGTCTTGTCGCTGCTACAGCTGAAACAGTTCCAGATGCGTCGTTAGCATGTACAAAAAGAAGAAATGCAAATCATCGCAGGTGTCACCTCTTAGACAGGATGGAGAGGAGATAAGCCTAGGAGCTATCTGACATACTATCACCCATTTCAGAAGATTCTTACAATCTCGAAATGAAAGAAACTGACGACAGTTCACTGCGCATCGATACTGAGCTAGAGGCCACAGAGGATCCCTCACTGACATTGGATCCTATGGAAGAAATCTTGACTGGGTGTCCAACTTGCAACTCGAGTTTACTCAAACTGCCTATAGTAACAAGGGTATTTTTCAGAATCCCCAGAATGTCATGTTTTGCAGCTAGAGGAGTATGGCACGTTTGAGGCACATGCAGCTGCCTCAATACTACTAAGGAGCCGGGAATACCCTAATGTAGAGATGTACGTACCACATTTCTTCTTACCGCCACTGCCACTGCGAGGAGTTCCATACCACGTCATGGTAAAGATTAGAAGAATCAGAAAGCAAGAAAGGAAAGTTTGCCAATATCCTGGAAGGACTCGAGCTATACACTGATGTATTCTCGAGGAAGGATGAAGAAAAAATTATGTACTGCATCGACACTCTTCAGACATTGGGCAGAGCAGATCGCTTGTGGCCGAGGACATATATAGAGCCGTCAAAATGGAAACAAGGAAAGGGCAAAGTCACAATCCAGTGCAGCTGCTGCTATAATTTTGCTAAAGATTGACAAGGCAATCCACCAGTGATCTTACAGCATGATGAGGTGGATCCGATGCTACCACAGATCAAGAAGATGATAAATAAGATGGTCGAGTGGCACATGTTGATTGTAGATTGTATTCCTAACAACTGCATCATAGATATTTATGAGGACGGGGATTGCATCCCGCCCCATATCGACCACCATGACTTTGTGAGACCCTTCTGCACGGTCTACTTTATGAGTGAAAGAAACATCTTGTTTGGAAGAGAAACCCAGATTGTTGGACAAGGAGAATTTTGAGGTTTTGTTGAAATTCCCCTACCAGTCAAATCAGTGTTGGTATTAAAAGGGAATGGAGCAGACTTAGCGAAGCACTGCATCTCAAGAGTCACAAGAAGAAGGGTGTCAGTCACCTTCAGTAGAATGGATGAAGATAAAGCACCGTTTTACTACGAGCCAGATCCAGAACTAGAGAACCTTCATCCTTTGCCACTATGATGGCAGTACCTCGGGGTGTTCACGAGGGGACTTCCGTTCCGGAGCGTAACCTTGGCAGGTTGGCTCATCCCCACAGCGGTCTCAGGCAGCAGAAATCTACTGGGTCATGACAGTCGTTGTCACCACTTTTGCAGCAGCGAGATGATATGATATGTCAACTCTGTTTAGTTTTGTACACATGATCTACTTTTTGATGCTTGTCAGCATATGATCAGTTGTACTACTTTCAACAGATTTAATGAAGATTTCTATTTTCAGAAATGCTTTCTTTTCAGCGCGACAGCTGAAAGCTGTAGAACCCCGTGTTTAGTTCCAAAAGGAAAAAAGATAAAAGAATAATGCAGAAGACAAGAATAAAATGATAACAAAATAAAATTAAAATCAAAATGAACTTGAAATTTAAATTAAATGAAATCAAAATTGAAATCAAATGAAAAAAATGAAATGAAACAAAATAAATTAAAAGAAAATGATGAATTAAAAAACAAATAAATGATAATTTTCTCTCTTTCGAGATTCCGAGTCCTTGCACTCATCTTCGAATCCTTCGCTTTTGCGGGTACTCCGCAAAAAATTGGCACTTTATTTTCACACAGCGACACTTCTCACAAATTCGAAATATCTTGAAATTCTCAAAATCTTGCAATGGCTACCAATCTCGACCGAATTGCACTAAATTTCTTCTTTTGAAAATCAATACCAAAATTTACCAAATTCTCCTCAAATGAAATTCTGGGATCAGTATTTGAGTTATGAATCCCTCCTGATACACCTTGGGCTGGATGTGAGTCCTTGAGCCTTCCTCCCTAAGATTCTTAAATTTTCCACATCTTTCCAATAAAGTTTTCTACCATCCATGAAATTCCAAGAGCAGAGCTTAGTTGTCTGATTCCCCAAAAATTTCCTAATTTTCCATCTCACTTCCGAGAAATTTTCCGCCTTCCATGAAATTTCGGGAATGGAGCTTAGTCGTCTGATTCCCAAAAAATTCCTTAATTTTCCATCTCCCTTCCGAGAAAAGTTTTGCCTTCCATGAAATTTCGGGAACGGAGCTTAGTCGTCTGATTCCCCAAAAATTCCTTAATTTTTCATCTCCGTTCCGAGAAATTTTCTGCCTTCCATGAAATTCCGACAATGGAGCTTAGTTGTCCGATTCCCCCAAAATTCCATAATTTTCCACCTCCCTTTCGAGAAATTTTTTGCCTTCCATGAAATTCTGGGAATGGAGCTTAGTTGTCTGATTCCCCCAAAATTTCATAATTTTCCATCTCACTTCCGAGAAATTTTCCGCCTTCCATGCAATTCCAGGAACGAAGCTTAGTCATCTGATTCCCTCAAAATTCTCTAATTTTCCATCTCCCTTCCGATAAATTTTTCTCCTTCCATGAAATTCTGGAAACAGAGCTCAGTTATCTGATTCCCTAAAAAGTCCCTATATTTTTCACATCCTTCGGAGAAATTTTTCCGCCTTCCATGAAATTCCGGGAATGGAGCATAGTTGTCTGATTCCCCCAAAATTCCCTATATTTTCTATTTCCCTTTCGAGAAATTTTCCACATCTATGAAATCCTGAGATCGGTACTAAAATTCAGATTCTCATTTCTGAGGCTGGTACCTAAATTCCATTTCTCATCCTTCTGGGATCGGTACCGAAATTCCGATTTCCCCCTTTGCACTCACTCAAAATTTCCCACGAAATTAAAAATCTTCAAATTCAAAATTCCTTAAATTCCATAAAACTTGAAATGAAATTTGAAACTTAATATTAAAATTAAAACTTGAAATTAAATTAAAATTCAAACTAAAAATTTAAATTCAAATATGAAACCCAAATTCTAAATCAAAATTCCAACTTCAAATCGATTTGGATTGGACTCTTTCAGAAATTGAAAGCTTGAAATCCATAGCTTCTCTCATGAAGGTATTCCATTTTCCTTCCCCAGCAGAAGTTCTCAAGACTTGCAGGTTTCAACCAGATAATCCCCAGCAGAAACTTCTTCACTAAATTCTGTGTTTGTCTTGAGTTTGACTTATATAGTTGTGTTAGTTTTGTTGATCTCGTCGGTCAACACGAATATGTGCAGTGTGTTTACCTAACACACCAAACATATTGAGCATCCATTTGTTAACCTCACTTTTGATTGAGGTCTAGTCTTTCTTTCGAATAGCCTAGGGTCTAGCCGTAAGACTCTCCTGGTGACTTTCTTAGAAGACTAGTCATGGCACCCCTCCCTATAGAAATTCAAGCTTTTCTCACTTCACTAGGAGTTTTCACATGCTTAAGGCTTAACCTCCAGTTTTTAGGAGGAAGAGACCAAACATAAGGAAGCCCAGGGGAAGTCTCCTATAGGTGGTCAGGCCTTAGGATTTACCCTGAGAGGTTTGGAGCTTACACCACACTTACACTGCACACTCACAACCCTAAACAAGGCACATCACCTTTGATCCCCAAACTCTTTGGAAACTCATGTAAGTGATTTTCCCAAGTTCTTAGCCCTAGGCTAAGGATTTGGCTAGTACCAACACATAGAGGACCAAATGAGGGTGACCCTTGGTCCATGGCTCAACCTAAAAAATTCCATCTTGCTCACTTTTAACCAATCCCAATTTTCCCAAAACGTTAAATTTCTAACCCCTTTGCTCCAAAATACACAAAATACCCAAGATACCCAGAATACCTAAAATACCCCCAAAACCTTAAAATCCCCCAAAATTTCCAAAATCACCCAAATTACCCATAATTCTCCAAAACTCAATCTAAAATACTTCCTACCACTAAAAGTAACCAAAATTACCCAAAATTGCCAAATTTCCTAAAAATCCCCAGAATGACCAAAATTTCCCTCTTAGCCTAAAAATTCCAAAAATTCCCATAAATTCCCAAAACCTCCCAAATATTCCCAATTTTATTTCTCTCAACTACCGAATGACCCAATTTGGCCAATTTAACCCATTTAACCAAAAACCCCAATTTGACCCATTTAACCCAAAAGTGCCCAAAATAAACCTAATGTCTACCCAATATATCCCAATCTTGCCCAATTTCAATTCCAAACATTAATCCAACATCTCCAATACCAATATAAACCAAATCTATGCCCAATTTGATCCACATTTGAGTTCAATTTCAATTAAAATCCAAAATCCACAATTTTACCTAAATGACCCAAATCCCCCCAAATTGACCTAACACCAATCAATTTCTCCCTAATTTTTGTTTGAAACCCTTCATAACACTCCCATAATTTGATTGGAACCATAAATTGCCCCTAATGTGAGCCCAACTCTCACCCAAATCCAATTGAACCAAGTTTGCCTAATTTTGACCCAAACCATATGCCAAATTGATTGCCCTATTCTCAAAATTTCCACCCAATTGATGTTGGGAGATCTTCATGACATCCCCATAGACCATTTGGAACCTTTAATTGGCCTTGGACCTAACTCTAGCCTAACCTAAACCCAAGCTTAGCCAACTAGCTCAAATTGACCAAAATCCCAAATTCCACTAAATTGACCCCTCAATTGACCTCAAAACCACTCTAAGTCTTCATAGAAAGTCTTCATTAAAATCATCTACACCAAGTTGCTAAATAATTTGGGCTCAACCCAAGATCTAACCCAACCTAGACCCAAGTATAGCCCAAACCCCTAATTTTGAAATCATACACCAATGTGACCAAATCAAACCCAATGTGGCCAAACTAAGACCAAGACAGTAGCCAATTGGGCCTCTAGGACTGAATTAGACCCATCTACCCCACTCAACAGATCCATAGACCAAAGTTCTATTGAATTATGGGATTTCACCCCATATTTGGCCTTAATCAAAATATCTCTACCATCATCACTTGCCAATGAGGGTAAAACATCATTAATTCTCCCCTTGCTCACCTAAATCACCTGGCCACCAGCCCTAGCCCTGTCGACCACCCTAGTGGCCGAAACATGTTAAAACCAAGAGCTACCCCCTCTCAAACGGAACCCAACCTCACCTCCCAAGTTGTCCAGCTCTGATTGGCCATTGGAGCTGATCTGCTCTCCACTTAAGCAGATGAATACACCCAAAGACAAGATCTGAGCTCAGCCAATTGGCCATGGCTATAAAACCATGCCTCACAGTGAAAATCAAGGTGCTAAAAAATTTCCTAACCAAACTCTGCCAAAACTGCACTGAGCCTCTCCGGACCTCCCTAAGATCATTCCAGCTGTTTTCCCCCTCTGATTCCTACCGCCGAAGCTCAATTTCAGAGCTCAAATTTGGATAGAACCAGAACACATTTCAACATAGCTCCACAGTGCACCAAAGTCCAATTAACTGCACCCACACCTTCACGACAGTGAAAGAAGAAGACCCCACATCAAAGCCCTATTACAGAAGGCCTCTGCACCAGACTTCCATAAACACCTGAAATCAGGTCTGGTTGAGTTTGGGTCTAGATAATTCACTAGGGCAAAAAGCTCCATCTGGAGGTTCGTTAGGACCAATAGAAGCTGCCACAACCATCTGATTGAGGCCTCCCCTCTCAAACAAAGGTATTAGACTCACTCTTCCTTCTGAGCTTTTCTTCGTCTTAGGGTTTAGGGTTGTATTTCATATTATATAAACCATATGGATAGGTTCATCTAGGCTAGATGAAGCTCTAGGAACAAACCTTATGTGATTTAGTTGAGTCAAGCTCGAGATCTTAGGTCTAGAAGGTGGATGGTTTACGGGCTAGGTCAGTTAGGGATGATTATCAGGAGCCATCAGATCACAAGTGTAATGAACGAATGGCCAGGATTATGCCGGACAAACACTTGATGCATAAAGTGTGCGTTGACTCAAAAGGCAGCGCCTAACCAGAATGAGATGCATGTGCTTTTGACCTGCCGTAGGTTTACGTGGCGCCAACATAGTTAAGTAGGAAAATATGGAATTTATAAATTATTTAATTCCCTGAACTTTAGAAATCCAGATCTTGGTGTAGAAAAAACATAAAATTAAAATAAAAATAAACTCTTGCTCAGTGAATAGAGGAGAATAATGTGGAAGTGGTTTGAAATTTATTTGATGTATGAATTATTTATAACTAATTTAAAACTGTCTGTAGTATTTTAATTTTTCGTGCATTTGGACATTTCATTATGGCTTGCCATTTTAGAATGATGTAGCCTCTTTCATGGAGGATCTTCCCTGATTTTTCTAAAGTTAGAGGAGACCTCTATAAATAGTTCTATATTTTCCAAGTTTAGGCATCTTTTTTAATAAATTAATTATAATAATTAGCATGGTGATTATAAAAACCCAGAAAAATCATGGTAGGTTCCTTATGACTGGAGGACCCTAGGATAAAATTTTCATGGGTTAAATCATTAAGAAATAACCTAATTATCAATATGGCTTAAAACTGAATTTAAATTAATTTGAGTTCATTAAATATGAAAATCACTTAAAAACAATTCTCTGCTGTATTTTAAAGGTCAGAGAACTCCCCATAAAAATTTCATGGCATTTAGAATTCATGTAGTCACTTAAATGAATTTTCTAAGTAAATTGTTAATTGTGAACATTAAACTAATTTTAATAATTAAAATATAATTTAAAAAAATTTTAAAATTGGTTTTGGGAGTTCTTTGTGATTAGAGGATTCTTTTAAAAATAACATTGAGACTTTTAAAAAAATGTCATTTTTTATCATATTTTTAATATTTAAATAATTAAGTAATAATAAAAATCACAAAAATATTAAAAATCATCAAATTTTTACATTTGGTCTCCTAATCATTTATAAACCATTGATCCATGAAAAAGAAGTACCTATTTTTAGTGTTCATTTCATGCTCACTTTATGCATATTTTTAAAGATATTACACTATAAAGAAAGTAACTTTGCATATTTTTGTTTTCAAATATAAAAATATAATTTTAGAGAAAATGAAGCAAAAACTATGCAATTTTGAGCCAAAATGAGCAAGGAAGAAACTTCTGACTTAGCACATATCAATATGTCTTTCTATGCTTACTATCTTTAATATTTCTCATATAATTTTGGATGAAATTATACTTTTGAGAAAGGTTGTTTTTATATCTATCTTGTAGGTAAAGATGTTAGGAATGCAACGCAACTGAAATGGGGCGAAACGGAGTTGAAACGGAGCAAAACTGAGCAAAACAGTGGAGCTGCGCACAAGGTGGCGCCTAGGCGACAGTGACGACGAGAAAACGGCGCCTAGGTGCCAGAATCATCCAGAAACGGTTATGTGACGAATTTTTGATGACTTTGGGAGTTATTTTGACGGTGTTAAATAGTTTCTAGGCCTTCTAGAAGCCTGGAAGTTATTCCTAATATATAGGACATGCGATGCAATGTATCTGGACACATTGGAACGATTTTAATCGCGAAGAGGTGCGACCCAAAGTGAAGGGGTGCGAAGACTTGGTCAACGGAGTCCGGCGCCTAGGCGCCAGATTCCGGCACCTAGGCGCCAGAGACACCTTCTAGAAGATTCTTTGACACATTTTGAAGAGGTGTCTCAAGGCAACCCTTGGAGCCTATAAATAAGAGTCCACTCCTTCAGAGAAAATCGCACCCTATAGTCTCTCTCTTTCCCCTTAGTCATTTTAGTCATTTAGAGTTATGAAGATGTAGATTTTTACATCTTATGGAGAGATTGGTGAGGGCTTTTGAGATATTTATGTAAGGGATGTACGAGCGTCACATGGATCAGTGAGAAACTTTGGTGGAGAGATCTTCTTCTTTCTTTTAGAAGGAAAAAATTAAGTATTGTGTTCTTCATTCTCTTGTAATTGTTGTAAACACTTTCTAGTAGATTTTCTGTGTTTTAAACAAAGTTTTCTGTTGTGAATTATCCATGTTTCGTAAGTGATTTCCTTTACTCTTTCTTTTAATATGAAGTAGTGGCATGCGAAGGAAAATCATTTTAATGATAAAATTATCTATTAGATGCTCTAGGTGACAGATAGTTGCATAAATATAATAGAGTACTAATGAAATAAGTTCCTTGTTGACACTTAATTTATTACACAATTCTATCAATTCTTTTACTTCTTATGCCATTATTTTCATTTACTTTTATTTTGTAATGAAATAGATGCATGTTTAGGAATTAAGATTTGCTTAGATATTCTCTTATTAAATTATGGTGATGATATTCATACCGGATCTCCATTTACTTTACAAATTCATCACTTGTATTGTTAAAACCTGTTGAAGAATTCTGAGACCTAGAATGAGATGAATTCTTAACTAGTAGATATCACATGAATCCTTGGGTAGTCGAAGGCATTATGCGGGTTATTCAAGGTGAAGTGCAAATAAATAGGGAGATATTGTTTATTGGGCGCAAAATTGATTAGTTTTTAGAGTGACAGACTAAATTCTAATAATTTGCTCTTTAGAAAGGGAACAGGTCACTGGTAGGGCCGACCATAGCCACCCTTGGACATCTAGTAGTGTGAGCCTAGATTAACCCATTCTACTAATAAAACATTCTGAACCAATCTATAGATTAGCCAATGTTCTTTATGCCTGGACCAAAGGGTAAAGAATAGGAATGCTTCTATTTGGCACTACTACATTAATTCTAAGTATATCTTTCTTACACATTATCTATGTAATTGCATGAGAAAGGTAATTTTTAATATCTCAAATTTCTCCAAACCAATTTATCCATCAGTTATCTTTTTATTTAAGAACTTTATTTAGGATTAGTTATTAGAAAATCCATTTTAATCAACATTCCAAATTTAGGCCCTATAGAAATAGACTAGAATTAACTTAAAGGATTTCTTACCTCGCTTCTCTGTGGGATCGATACTGGGGTAATAAATGAAAACCCTATATTACTTGAAACGATACGTATACTTGCGTAGTACCCCTAGTGTGTAAAATATTTTCTAAAATTTTACAACATTTTGATTTTATACACTAGCAACTATTTATAAGTTGGGTCAAGTTTTTAGCCATCTTTTGGAAGCGAATATTACTACGTTATTGCGGGTCGGGTCAAGTTTTTGGCGCCTTTACCAGGGAAGCTTCGGTAAGAACTTTAGGAGAATTTTAGTTGAAATAATTAGGTTTAGACTTGGAAAATTGTAGTGTCGCAAAAACTATTTGTGTGAAAAATAAGGTGTTCATGAAAAAGTTTTGTTGTGTTGAATGTATTTTATCTATTATTTGTTTAATAGTTAATGTACTGTTTTTTGTGCTTTGTATGCGAAAAAAAGGATCTGAAGGACTTGTGCCTTATGATCCCGAGATAGAAAAATGGAAAAAATTAAAAAAACAGAAGGGACTCGAAAAACTAGAAATTAAAATGGAAAACTTTCGAGATAATAACTTAGAAAATCATCATACTTCATTGAGGGATTATGAAAATCCTATGACAGATGAAATTCACTCAAGTTTGAAATAAATCCTAAGATTATCCAACTGGTGCAGAACAATCAGTTTAGGGGAACTCTTTTGGAGGATCCCTATTTACACTTATCATGTTTTGTAGAACTTTGTGCTACATTTCGTTATAATGGCATGTCAGACGATGCTGTTAGGCTAAGGCTTTTTCCTTTCTCACTAGTGGATAAGGCTAAAATATGGTTATACTCATTAGCACCTAGCTCTATTAAAAATTGGGAGGAATTAACTCAGAAATTCCTAGCTAAGTATTTTCCACCTTCAAGGACTATTAGTCTTAGAAACGATATTATCTCATTTTATCAATATGAAGGAGAAACAATATACGAAGCCTGGGAAAGATTTAAGGAACTCCTAAGAAAGTGTCCACATCATGCTCTGCCCAATTGGTTAATCATTCAAACTTTTTATAATGGGTTAGTAGGATCCCTTAGGTCTATAATTGATGCTACTGCTGGTGATTCATTAATGTCAAAACCATTTGATGAAGCATATGCGCTAATTGAAGAAATGGCTACAAATGAATTTCAATGGCCCTCTGTAAGGGTAAATCATAAAAATGTAGCTAGTGTTCATGATACAGATGTGATTACAATTCTTGCAACTCAGGTTGCCGCAATATCAAGGAAGTTGGACCAATTTGGAATGAACCAGCTTTAATCTACTTCTGTAAGTGAGGAAGTTCATTAGGAAATATGATTGATTCTAACTTATCATATGAAACTTTAAATACCACAAATAACCTATATTCTAACTTTTACAACCCGTGTTGGGAGAACCATCCTAAATTTAACTGGAATCATACTACTGATGGTGGAAACCAAAAATGGGAAAATAATCATGCAATTCCTAATGGAAGTTGGAATAATAAGGGGAACACAAACTATAAACCTTCATATCCACCGGACTCTAACAATGATCAACAATTTGAGGAAAAGGAGATGTCTATGGAAGAAGTGGTATTGAAAGTGGGAAACCAGTTGCAAAGTCAAAATGCAGCGATTAAAAATATAGAGAATCAACTGGGACAAATTGCTAATTCTCTTAGCAATAGAGTCCAAGGAACACTTCCTAGCAACATTGAGATCAACCCTAAAGAGAACACTAATGAACAAGTAGAAGCTGTCAATTTAAAAAGTGGAAGAGAGATAGAGGAAGTGGTTAAAAAAGAGAAAGTTGTTGTGAGAGAAACAAAGAAAACTAAAAGACCTGAAAAACATGTTTCTAAGGGTTTGGAAAAATCAAATTCTCCAACTAAAATCAGTTTGGAAAAACCACCACCTCCATTTCCTCAAAGACTTAAACAGTATGAGTTGGATAAGAAATTTTCAAAGTTCATGAAAGTACTTAAGAAGTTACGATAAATATTCCTTTCACTGAAGCTTTGGAACAGATGCCAAGTTATGCAAATTTTATCAAGGACATATTGAACAAGAAAAGGAAATTTGGGGATAACGAGACAGTTGCACTAAATGAGGAGCGCAGCGCTATACTTCAGAAAAATTTTCCTAGGAAACTTAACAATCCTTGTAGCTTTACAATTCCTTGTGCAATTGGAAAAAGATTATCTGGAAAAGCTTTATGTGATTTAGGAGTGAGCATTAATGTGATGCCTCTATCTATATTTAGAAGGATAGGTTTAGTCGATATTTCTCTCACTACTGTAACCCTTATGTTAGCTGATCGATCTATCATTTATCCAAAAGGAGTTATAGAAGATGTGCTTGTTAAAGTGGATAAGTTTATCTTTCCTGTGGACTTTATTGTATTAGATATGGAGGAAGATAAAGAAATTCCAATTATTTTAGGGAGACCTTTCCTTATTACTGGACAAGCTATGATAGATGTGCAAAAAGGAAAGTTGACTATGAATAATAATGACCAGGAAGTAACTTTTGATGTATTAAAGACTATGAAACATCTAGCTGAGAAAATTGATGATTGTTTTTGGATGGATGAAATTGATTATCTAAACAAAAACCATTTCCAAGAAAGTTTTGAGAGTAAGATAACAGATGAGGTCGGAATGGATTTTCATGATGATTCAAAAATGTTATTTAAAGAAGACTGTATGTATGTTCAAGAGAGGTATGAAATGATGGACGTCACCGAAAACAGTAAAATTTTAATTCCATCTGTTGAAAAATCTCATGAACTTAAGATGGATATACCCCATACAATTTTAAAGCCTACCTATTTAGGGAATTCATCTACACAACCAGTCTTTATATCTTTGGATTTGACTCAATCACAAGAAAAACCTGAATTAAATGACGAACATGATAAAATTATTAAACTAAGACTTGGAAGAGAATTTGATGATATATTTCAAAAGAACTTTGAGTTGAGAAAAGAGGATAAGGATATTGGAAGACCATTGGATGAAATTCCTAAGGAATTAGAAAAACCTATTTCCTCAACTAAGATAGATCCTCCATCATTTAATAATTATAAAGGGGAAGAATTGGAAGATAATTTGAATCAGAAGAGAAATCTAGAAGAATTTGATCCAGAATCTGAATTATCTAAAGAGAATCCGATCCAAAATTTTGAAGATATTGAAGTATCTTATAAAGATCCATTTATTATAAAGGATGATATTAATATGCAAATTCAGAAAATCAATAGAAGAATATTGGATCTAGATAGAAATATGAGGAACAATGATATAAATCAAACTGAAAATGAAGAGCTGAGTGAAAAATTAAAATTTGAGGATTTTATAGGAATCTCTGGATCTGGAAATGATTGGGCAATTGATCGAGGATTACTTAATTGGAATTTTGATCCAGGAGGAAACATTTGTCTGGCCCGCAATGTTAAAACCAAGCGCTTTATGGGAGGCAACCCATAGTTATCAGTGTGCTTTAATTTAGTGTGATTGCGAGTCATGATTTTTGTATGTTTATGTTTTATTTTCTGCTTTAGTGCGGATTAGATTTGTGAGGTTATGCCTTGGTCTTGAATAAATTTGTATATGAAATCTGGTGGTAGTAAGCTGACGAGTCTGTTATAACTCAGTTATCAATCGGAGCTGAGCATTACCTTGAAGAATGTAGAGTTTAGACTTGGACCACTCCATGTCAACTCTGTTACTTCCTTTAACTGACTTTGTTTTCACTGAGTAAGGTAGCAAACTTATTTAGTAAATAAAATATAGATTAACTGTACTACCTTTATTAATACACCCACGTTATTAGTGTAGTTTCTTCCGTTAGAAATTGAAAGTAAGGAGGGAAAATGTGAGTAGAAAAGGAGATCAAATTAACCTCAATTGATATTTGTGTATGAATCTGAGAGTCTAGATATTTTAGTTTATGTGTTTGTATTTGTGTTTGTGTTACAACAATTTAGAGATTTGAAGAACACTTAAATATATTTTCCCATGCCGATGTTTGTCATGCTTATTTAACCTTTCTTTAATTTAATTTTATTCTAGCATGTTAGTTTAGATTTACTTTCTGTTGCAAATTATTCTGTCCTGATGAATACATGTAGATGTTTTTGACAAACATTTGTGGTAGATAGAATTTCCGAACTATTTTTCTTCCTACTTATATTTTCTGTGCTAAATGTTATACATATTAAAATTCAAGTTTGGGGGTAGGAAGAAAAATATATTTTAAAGTTAGTATACTTTCTTTTTAGTTTAATATTATTGTACGCATGTTTTAGGTTATATTTACTTTCTCCTGCAATCATTCTATCCTGATTATGCATGTGTTTAAATTTGATATGATGGTGTAGTAGTTAGTACATTTAACTTTTATTTTTCTTCCTCCTACATTTTATGGAATTAATCGCAAAATATTTTAAAAAATTCAAGTTTGGGGGGGGAATGAAAAAAAAATTTCAAAAACTTAAATTTTATTTGTCCTCAAAACTGCTATAAATAAATTTGATTTTTGATTGAAAAATAATTATGTGTATGAAGTTATATTAGGGAAATAAAATTTTGAATATAGAAATAAGTAAGAGAATTTAGTTAAAATTTATAGTAGTGATGAATAATTTAAAGTTAATTTTTCTTAGTGAAGAAATGATAAATATTGTGTAACCATCTTTAGTAAGAGAAGTTGTATTTTTAGAAAAATAGAAGGATTAGACTTTTTTTTCAATATTTAAATTTCTTTTATTGAAAAATAATTCTCAAAACTGTTATGATATTTCTATATAAAAGATATATATCTACCTTATGCTTTAGGAAAGGAAGGGTGGAATTCAAAATTATTAAAGGCCTGTCCAGATATAGTAATCCTTGCCTAAAAAAAAAAAAGAAAAAGAAAAAGAAAAGAAAAGTATAGTATGTGAAAAAGGAAGGAGAATCTTGAGGATTAAAGGGCCTAATCAAAAATTGGTTCCACACCTGAGCTTTTTAAAATATAAGATTTGAGAAAATCTTAAGCTTTAAAATATAATATAGTTAATATAATTATTTTTAATAAAGATTTTTAAGTAAAGAAAATAAAATGCCTAACCCTTATTTTTTGAAATATTTACAAGCATTTCTGAATTAGATAACAACACACATTTTCATACTCTTTCATCTAAGAAATTTCTAAACTTTAAATTGGTCTCATTTACTAAATTTTTTTTCTAAATTGGACTACTATATTTCTAGAACAAAATTTTAGAAAATCCTAAAGGAACTCATACACATGATTTGCTTATTTGGTTTTTAATGATTATAGTGTTACTTGACGAAAAGTAACGTTTAAGTTTGGGGGATTTTGATCCATGAAAAAGAAGTACCTATTTTTAGTGTTCATTTCATGCTCACTTTATGCATATTTTTAAAGATATTACACTATAAAGAAAGTAATTTTATATATTTTTGTTTTCAAGTATAAAAATATGATTTTAGAGAAAATGAAGCAAAAACTATGCAATTTTGAGCCAAAATAAGCAAGAAAGAAACTTCTGACTTAGCACATATCAATATGTCTTTCTATGCTTACTATCTTTCATATTTCTCACATGTTTTTGGATGAAATTATACTTTTTAGAAAGGTTGTTTTTATGTCTATCTTGTAGGTAAAGATGTTAGGAAAGCAACACAACTGAAATGAGGCGAAACAGAGTTGAAACGGAGCCAAAAGGAGCAAAAGGGTGGAGCTGCGCACAGGGTGGCGCCTAGGCGCCAGTGACGACGAGAAAACGGCGCCTAGGCGCCAGAATCAAGGCCTAGGTGCCAGAATCATCCAGAAACGGTTATGTGATGAATTTTTGATGACTTTGGGAGTTATTTTGACGGTGTTAAGTAGTTTCTTGGCCTTCTAGAAGCCTGGAAGTTATTCCTAATATATAGGACATGTGATACAATGTATCTGGACACATTGGAAAGGTTTTAATCGCGAAGAGGTGTGACCCAAAGTGAAGGGGTGCAAAGACTTGGTCAACGGAGTCCGGCGCCTAGGCGCCAGAGACACCTTCTAGAAGATTCATTGAATTTGGACACATTTTGAAGAGGTGTCTCAAGGCAACCCTTGGAGCCTATAAATAAGAGTCCACTCCTTTAGAGAAAATCCCACCCTATAGTCTCTCTCTTTCCTCTTAGTCATTTTAGTCATTTAGAGTTATGAAGATGTAGATTTTTACATCTTATGGAGAGATTGGTGAGGGATTTTGAGATATTTATGTAAGGGATGTACGAGCATCACATGGATCAGTGGGAAACTTTGGTGGAGAGATCTTCTTCTTTCTTTCAGAAGGAAAAAGCTAATTATTGTGTTCTTCATTCTCTTGTAATTGTTGTAAACACTTTCTAGTGGATTTTCTTTGTTTTAAACCAAGTTTTTTGTCGTGAATTATCCATGTTTCGAAAGTGATTTCCTTTACTCTTTCTTTTAATATTAAATAGTGGCATGCGTAGGAAAATCATTTTTATGATAGAATTATCTTTTAGCTGCTCTAGGTGACAGATGGTTGCATAAATATAATGGAATACTAATGAAATAAGTTCCTTATTCGCACTTAATTTATTACGCAATTCTATCAATTCTTTTACTTCTTATGCCATTATTTTCATTTACTTTTATTTTGTAATGAAATAGATGCATGTTTAGGAATTAAGATTTGCTTAGATATTCTCTTAATAAATTATGGTGATGATATTCATACCGGATCTTCATTTACTTTAAAAATTGATCACTTGTATTGTTAAAACCTGTTGAAGAATTCTGAGACCTAGAATGAGATGAATTCTTAACTAGTAGATATCACATGAATCCTTGGGTATTCGAAGGCCTTGTGCGAGTTATTCAAGGTGAAGTGTAAATAAATAGGGAGATATGGTTTATTGGGCGCAAAATTGATTAGTTTTTAGAGTGACAGACTAAATTCTAATAATTTGATCTATAGAAAGGGAACGGGTTACTGGTAGGGCCGACCATAGCCACCCTTGGACATCTAGTAGTGTGAGCCTAGATTAACCCATTCTACTAATAAAACATCCTGAACCGATCTATAGATTAGCCAATGTTCTTTATGCCTGGACCAAAGGGTAAAGAATAGGAATGCTTCTATTTGGCACCACTACATTATTTCTAAGCATATCTTTCTTACACATTATCTATGTAATTGCAAGAGAAAGGTAATTTTTAATATCGCAAATTTCTCCAAACCAATTTATCCATAAGTTATCTATTTATTTAAGAACTTTATTTAGGATTAGTTATTGGAAAATCCATTTTAATAAACATTGCAAATTTAATCCCTATAGAAATAGACTGGAATTAGCCTAAAGGATTTCTTACCTCGCTTCTCTGTGGGATCGATACTGGGGTTATAAATGAAAACCCTATATTACTTGAAACGATACGTATACTTGCGTAGTACACCTAGTGTGTAAAATATTTTCTAAAATTTTACAACATTTTAATTTTATACACTAGCAGCTATTTATAAATTGGGTCAAGTTTTTTGTTATCTTTTGGAAGAGAATATTACTGCGTTACTGCGGGTCGGGTCAACCACCCCCATAATTTTACCAAGCTTCAAAATTAAAATATTAATTTTTAAAGGCCTAAATTAATTTTAAAAGGGTAAAAATGAATTTTCTTCATTTTCCACTAAAATAATTCTAATATTAATAATAAAATTTAGAAAAATATAAAATTTGTTTCTCTAGGTTTCCTGACATAGAGAGACTTAAGAAAAATATAAATTAAATTTTCAACCATTAAAATATTTTATAATTAATTAAAATACTAGAATTTAATGAATTTTAATAATTAAAGTAAAATTGAAAAAATTATGAAATTTGGTCTAAGTGATTCTCTAGTCTAGGACTACCTCCCATAAAAATTTCAAAGTCATATGTTCCATCTTGAACAAGTTATTGAATTTCATTAAAAAACTCCTATTTTGAATTAAAATAAATATATAAATTAGATTAAAACTTGAAAAATCACATTTTCTCCTCTAATGTATTATTAACCCATAAGTGGGGTCACATAAAAATTTTAAAGTCATTGGAGCTAAATTTAATGAATTATGATGTGATAAAGGCCTTTAAGGGCAAAATGGTAATTTTGGAAAATTTAGCCTCAAGTAATATTTAGGCTTAATAAAAATTGGATAAAGGAAATAAATAAAATTAATTATTAGGTTGGATGATTGAAGCATTAAGGGATAAATGGTAGAAATCCATTGCAATTTTGTCACATCAAAATTAAATATTTAAATTTCCTTAATTATTTTAAATTGGAAGAAAAATCAAATTATGAGAACCTTAAGGTTAGGGGTTGACATTGGAAGTTAATATTCCACTAATTTAATTCCCCTTCATTTGATGTTCAAATGATAAATCAATATTTTGATAAGGATCATAATCATGAAATTCATAAAATTCATAAAATGCCTTTTCCTAAAGACATAAAAATACCTACTAAATCTTAAGGGCTTAGTAATGAGCTAGGCTTAATCAAAATAATTTACTAACTTGAGCTAGGGAAGAAAAGTTGTTTAATCTTAAAACTACCTTTTGAAACATTATAAGCCCATCAAAATTTCATAAATTCTTTCATAAGTTAATTTTGCCTTTAAGGGCTCACTCACATAATTCCTAAGTAATGCACCAAGTGATAATTACCCCTCCTTTCGAAAGGACTAAAGCATTGGATCACTCAGCATAAGGGTATGAAAGGGATAAATCATTTAATAACTATAATAAGTCCAAAAGGACCTTAAGGAAGTTCAAAAGTATTGTGAAATATCTGGGTTTCTCCTGACCGTTTCAGAAATCTTTTTGACACCTTATAGGACTATTGCACCCATTATATTTATTAAATGAGAGTATCTCTCAAAAAAATGAATAGGAGTTCATAGAGTTATGACCTAGGAATTAGTGGGCCTGTGACGAACCTATCCATAGGGCTTTACTTCTTTGAAAAATAAAAATGTTTATTGCAAGAATACTAAAGTTTCAGGTGGAGATGACGAGAAGACCTACCAGGTATGCTTTCATTTTAATGCAATTTACTTACCTGCACACTACTATACTTTCTTTTCCTACAAATGTTAAACAATAATGCCACTCTACATGAAAACTGAAACCCTTTAAGATAGCCACAAAACTGAGACCAAAATTAAAATTAAAATTAATGTTAATGGGGTTCCCACGGTCTAAATGAAAGTATGGAACTCATAAAAATGAGTTTATTAAATTCATTTGGACTATGTGAATCCGATGAAAATAGCGATGCTGGGATGATGGAACCGTGGGATCTTAACTGGTGTTGCTATAATCAACTTTAATGTTCCCCTAATAATATATTAAGAAACCTCAATTTAAACTTTTCAATTGCCACTTCTTTAAACTAAGTCTGCTACAACGGGGAGCTTGGAGCATGCATAGTGGGCAGCACGGCCATCTTTAACAACAAAACTTGCTACATCAGCAAAACAATTCCTTAGAAATAAACAACAAGTTATAGGATTTCAAGGTAATTTGTTTAGTGCAGCATAAATCCTTAACTTCTCTTTAGGCTCTTGGATAACTATATTGTGCAACATAAGCCCTAACTTATCTTAGGATTCCGAGGTTGTCAACGGTATGACATAAATCCTTCTATCTTCTAGGCCATTCACAAGATCAATATCAAGTGAATGTAAGTCTTAAATAATAAAATTGAAAGGATGAAACACCTAATAAATATCCTAAATCAAAGCCAAATCATAGGATAGTTTGGGAAGACATTAAGATTATTCTTGAATCTATGTTCTTCTGCTAGCCTTCTCTCCTTTGGATTATGATAAAATGAAATGTTCCAAAAATTTGAGCCATTCACCTATTGAATTTATGGCTATCACATTTTCTTTGAAAATTTTAACCTTGGAAGTCATGAATATAAATATTTCCTGATCTATATCAAGAGTTTTCATAGGTGACTTCAGTTACCTAGGATGTAATTAATTATAGGGGCTTTCCCTTATAAGAAACTTAAAGACCCCATATTAATATAATCCTATCTAATTCCTTCATATTAGATAGGGGAAATTGTCAGTCAAAAATGGTTCGCAGACCAAACAAATGTCATGATTTCTTTAGTTTATTTGATCAAGCCACATCCCAAGTCATATATCTATTCTTCAGGATAAATAGATGTCTTATGATGAAACACTTGATTATCTAAACTAACGTTTGTATGAAATCAGTTTGATTTAACATCCACAAAAATTAAAATATTATTTTCAAAAATCCATATATATATTAAATTAAATTAAAATTTTATATTCTAAAACCCTTTTTCAAAAATAACAACAATATCATTTTCAAAAATTTAAACGGCCGACAATACCTTTTGAACCTAAAAATTTCCAAAATTGCCTAAAATCCCAATTTCCCACTAAAAATCATTCTAAACCATTTGAATTATCCAAAATTTCCAAATTCACACTAAATTTCCTAAAATTAACCAAAATCTCAATAATTCATTAAATTACCCAAATATCCATTTACCATCAAAAAATATTTATGAATTCCTCCAAATTACCCAATTGACCTAAAATACTCCACACTCTTCAAAATTAGCCGAATATCCCTAAAATTTTGAAAAGTACCAAAGCAAGCTAATTTTCACCAAAAATGTCAATTTACTTCAAATTCCAACAAAAACCAATCCAAAACCAATTTCGTAAGACATAGACTCAATTTCATCATATTTATGCCCAAAATGAATTCCATTTCACGAACAACAATTATTTATCTTGCCCACCGTGCAGAATTTGTAAGACCATCTTTAAAGGCCTTCGTAAAATGATTCTAAAAGCCCATCATACTTTCATTTGACGGCTCATCATTTTAAAAGCCCAAAATTGAGCCCACATAAAAATTCTTCCCATCATCTGTTCAATTAAACTTTTCACCATATGTATTATTAAATCCTTCCATAGTTAGCCTCATGAAAAATCAAGTCAAAATTTCCCAAAAATTCAAAAAATGCGTTCTCATGCAAATTAGCCAAGACAAAGGCAAGCCATGAAGCTACCACTAAGCCATATCTAAGCCATATGAGCAATTTCCATGTCACTATGCTTAAAGTGGCAAAAGAAGGAGCCCCTTTTAAGCTCCCTTAAAAAAAAATTTAACCCTTTTATTGCTTCACTCTAACCCATGATTAGTCCTAATCTCTAAGATGGGGACTTCTTCATGACATTTCAGCTGGTCCAACTAAGCTTGGTCAGCCATTGGAAGCCACTCAAGTCCATTTCCATAGACCTAACCCATGGTTGACCCAAACTTATTCCAAACCCCTTTCCATTTCAATTAATGCTCAATGAAAAAAATACCTTTTTTATGCCTTGATTTTTATTAAAATTTTAAGGATATTATGCTTTAATGAAAGGTATTTTTTTATGTTTTTGGATGCAGGTGATGTAAAAAAGTTCAAAAAGAAAAAAAGATGAAAAAGGATGAAAAAGGAGCAAAAAGGAGCAAAAATGGAGTCAAACGCAAAATTGCTAAAATAATGGGTCTGGCGCTTAGGCGCCAGAAGCCAGCTCGATACCAAAACAGTTATAATTTTGTAACTACTTTGGGCAATTATTTTGACGGTTAGAGCTGTTATTGGATCTTCTAGAAGATTGACAGTTATTCCTGGATTACAGGACATGTGATACATTGTATTTTGAGGGTTGAAAATGGTTTGGATCGCGAAGTGGTGCGATCCAAAGTGAAGAGGTGCGAAGAACTAGACACAGAGTCCGACGCCTAGGTGCCAGACATGGTTTCTAGAAGATTCATTGAACTTGGACACATTTTGAAGAGGTGCTTTAGGCAACCCTTGAAGCCTATAAATAGGAGGCCTTTTCTACAGAAAAATAGGCCCCCAATCAGAGAGATAATTTTAAATATATGGCCACACTTTTAGTTTACTTTCCTTCATAAATTAGTGAGTTTATTTTATTTAGAGTTTGTATTGAGAATTTGGAAGAGTTGGTGCTTTTGAAGTCTATTTCACTTTGGAGTTAGCAGGAATCGGAGGTTCAGTTGGAGAAACACTTGAGATAAGTATTTGTAATTTGATTCAAAGTTTTATTTATATGTTTTGTTATTTAAATTCAATGTGTTCCGAGTAGTTACTTTACTATCTCCTTTCAATTATGAAAAGATAAATATTATAATATAAAATTATTGGAGAATTAAAAACTAAATATGTTTAAATATTGTGATGATATCCAAACCAGATCATAATTTACTATTTAAATTGGCCATTTAAGTTGTTAAAATCTGTTGAAGAATTTTGAGACCTAGAAGGAGATGAATTCTTAACTAGTAGATATCACATGAATCCTTGGGTAGTTGAAGGCCTTGTGCGGGTTATTCAAGGTGAAGTGCAAATAAATAGGAAAATATTATTCAATGGGCTTAGAATTAATAAGTTTTTAGAGTGACAGACTAAATTCTTTTAATTTGGTTTATAGAAAGGGAATAGGTCACTAGTAGGGCCAACCATAGCAACCCCTGGACATCTAGTAGTGTGAGCCTAGATTAACTCATTCTACTAACAATACATCCAGACCTGATCTATAGATTAGCCAATGTTCTTTATACTATCAAGCGAAGGTAAAGGATAGGAATGCTTCTATTTGGCACAATACTATAAATTTATATTCTCCACGAATTTTACATTATTTAAAAGGTCTTGGATTAATTGGAAGGAAGAAAGTCTTTTGTTTATTATTATTTACATCACTCATTATTTAGTACTGCTTTATTTCTGAATTTAGTAAATTAAATATTAAATTCATAACTTTAAAAGAAATACATAAAAATAAAATATTTAAAAATCTATAAACCACCTCGTGGGATCGATACTGGGGTCTTTATTTAAAGCCCTATATTACTTGAAACGATACGTATACTTGCGTAGTACTCTAGTGTGTAAAATATTTTCCATAAATTTTTTTTTTATATACACTAGCGGCTATTATTATTTGGGTCAAAGTATTGACTATAACATATTTTTGGAAGCATAAATTATTGCGTTATTTGCGGTCGGGTCAAGTTCTTGGCTTCGTTGCCGGGGAGGCAAATTTTTAGATTTTAAATATTTTTTTATTTTATTTATTTCTTTTATTATCAAAATACAAAATAAAAAAATAAAAAAAAATTTCTAAAAGAAAAAATAAAAAAAAGAAGATATTTTATTTTTTGCTATTTTATTTTACTTCTTTTTTGCTTTTTATGCTTAGTTTTGGATTTGAAGGATTATTACCTTTAGACTCTGAATTAGAAAGAACTATAAGAAGAATTAAAAGAGGAAAAAAAATTCAAAAATATTAAGAGATGGCTAATTTACATAACAATTTACAGAATCTAATTGAAATTAATGAACAAATTGTTTACAAACCATTAAGGGATTATGTTAACCCTACAGCTGATGAACTTCATGTTAGTATTCAAATACCTGCTGTAGATGCTAATTCTTTTGAGCTTAAACCGTCTATTATTCAAATGGTTCAAAATAATCATAATGTTTGGACTTTGGATCACTCCATTTTATATGTGAGTAAAAAGGAGATCAAGTTAACCTTCATTATGACTATTTATAATTTGAGTTAATTTTCATTACTGAGTTTATATTGATCTTACCATTCTAGTTTACCTATTTTTGAAATCGAAACGTTGAAATTTGAAGTTAGGCGAAACAGAGTCGAACATGGTTTCGGCGCCTAGGCGCTGAAATCCGGCGCCTAAGAGCCAGAGTAGACTGTGTATCAATGGGTTCGGAGCCTAGTCGCCAGTTTTTGCGCCTAAGCGCCACAGTTACTGGGTCGTGTAAGAACCAAAATTTTTTAATTTTTCACACGATTTTCTCCTATAAACTACCCCATCTTCATCCCCAATCCCTAAGAAACCATAGATATGACCTTAACACTTCATTCTTGAGGAGATAAGAGAATATTTTGAAGAAATGAGAGATGAAATCATGGAGAAGAGGCTAGAGACAAGTGTTCTAAAAATCCTCAACCTTTCTTCAATGGTTTTATTGCTGTTAGTTTGGAGAAGTTTTCGAGTAGCTTCGATAAGTTTGAAGTGGAATTCAAAAGTATTAGAGATCGCCTTCATGAGATGTATCATCAAATCGAGCATCTGGAATGGCAGGCGACGATCCAATTCAATCATCTAGCAGCCTATCAAGACGCTCAAGTGGAGATGTTTGCGAAGAACAAATGGATCAATGAGAAAACGGCTGTAGATTTTCCAAGGGCATTAGTGTTCTTTCCAAGTAGGCTGAGTAATCTTCATTGCGACGAGAGTGGAAATTTTAAATTTGAAGATTAGATAGTAAATGTGGTTAGATCAAGAATTTATCTAGTGTGTCGTTGCATCAATTTGGTAAATGGAATGTGTTGTTTGTGTGTTTGTTTTATTGTTCAATGTGTGTTGCATTTGCTTTGAAATTGTGTTGTTTGATTGTTTGATAAAACTTGAATTGTATGATTATACTTATTTGTAATGTATTGAGCCCGAAATTGAAGATTATGAATGGAATTAGAAGAATTTGACTTAAACTTGTGTTTAATCGGTGGATTTAATTTATAATTTTTAAAATTTTTGGAAAATATTTTGGAAGTTGGAAACTAAAGCAATACTCTTATATGAGTAATTAAAAGTTGAAGTTGTGAGTTTTGGTGGAAAATTAAATTTTTAAAATGATTTTTGTGAAAGGCGAGTCTGGCGCCTAAGCGCCAGAGGTCAGCGCCTAGGTGCCAGTTTCTCCTGCTAATCGAAAACAGGATTTAAACCCTCATTAGCCATTGTCGACGCCTAAGTTTCATCCCCTTCCTCTTTTTCACGAAAACCTACCCCGTAGATCCATTTCGAGGCGAAATATTCACATTTTTTAGCCCTAAATCACTCGATTTCTTCATCCCGAGGTCAGATCTACCTGCTAATCCATTTATTTTTTATTTCTACCATGGATTTTCCTATTTTTTTCTAAAAACCGAAATTGTGGAGAAAAAATTTGATTTTTAGAAAATTTTCCATGGATTTTTAAACTCATTCTAAGTTTCTCAAGCTTAAAAGAGTTTAGTTTATTTGATTCCTTAATTTATTTGTATTTTCTTTCATGTTTAGATGGCACCTAAATCTAAGCACGGAAAAGAATGAGAAAATTTTGATCGCAGCAAGTTCACTATTGCGGTAGCATACTTTTGTTACTACGAATTTGCAACATCAAGGAAATTTATCTTTGAGCACAGTTTTTACAGTCCTAGAGAGATGATCAAGAACACGATCGTTGCACATAACTGGCAGTGATTCTGTTAATTCACTACCGTTGCTGTTATTCCTGTTGTACGAGAATTTTACACCAACTTTATGGATGCAGAAGACTATGAAGTCTTCGTTAGAGGTGGCGAAGTGGGATTCATTCCTGATCGGATCAACATTTACGGCCTACCACCTACTGTCGGGTGATACTATTCTGGTCTATCTCCATCTGAAGGAGATCTGGAGATGATCATTGCATATCTGACTGATGGCACTGGAGCTTGGAAGATCTGAAATGAAAAACGGGTAAATTTTAAATCTTCTAAGCTGAATGGTATTTCAAAGGCCTGGCACTATTTTATTTCTGCTAGACTACTTTCTTCCAACCACCTGAGTGAAGTTACCAGAGATAGAGCTATCCTGAACTACTGCATTCAGGAAAGGATGTCGATTGATGTTTGCAGCATTATCTATGATTCTATAGAATCAACTGCACGATCCAACACTTCTGTGGGGTTAGGATTCCCATCTTTGATATATTCTTTATGCGTGAGCGATGGAGTTATTGCTGATATTTCTGAGGAGAAGCTGCAGACTAAAAAGCCTATTGGGTAGGAGAGTGTTAGTATTTATGATCATCTTCACGGGAAAAGATCTACTGCTCTTTCTACTTCTGTACCTACTCCAGGTAGTGCTTCTACTTCTAGACCTTCTACTTCTGCTACACCACCACCTAGTTTTTGGGAGACTATGGATGAGAGGTATTCAGAGCAGCATAATGTCTTACATTTAGCTCATTGTCGCATAGATACGATCGATGCGAAATTTGATCATCTTGCTGATTTTACCCATAGGAAGAGCAATTATGATGCTGATTATGATGAAGCACTTATTAGATTCCTGAAGGAAGAACAGTCTGTTCAGTTCCCTACTTGTCCTAGATTCACACCTTTTGATCCAAAGAAGACTGAGGATTTTTCCTTTGGTGTCGACGATGATGATGATGAGGAGACTGCGAGTGATGATTAGATTTTCGAGATTATGTTCTTGTTTTAATTGTCTGTGTGTTAGACTTAGTAGTATGATTGGTTTATGTTTATTTGATGTTTCATTGATGTTAGTTGTACTGATGATTGTCGTATTATTTAGTTATTGATGTTGTTCTGTTTCTGTTATTATGATTAGTATAGTCGTTTAATTTAGCTACTGATATAAAAATTGAACTTGCTTACTTTTATATATACTTCATTATTCTAGTGATATTCATAAAAAGCATGTGTAGAAGTAAATTTTTCTTCGTAGATTATTTTTACATATAAAATTCCTTATTAAATTATGCCTTTCTTTCTCTCATACTAAAATTTTTCATGATATACCAAAACTTAAGTTTGTGGAAAGTGAAAATACATCCAAAATTAAATTGTATTTGTCCTTAAGTGTTAATATTTTCTCTAAAAAAATATTAACATAACATAAGGAATGAAAAATCTATTTAAGATCAGTTAATGTTTTTTTTGAAATTATAAAAAATTTAGTAGACATAACCAAAATTTTAATAACTTTGATTGATTTTAAGTATAGAATTATTTAACTTAAAGAAGAGTAAGATTAAGAAGTTTTTCGATTCATGGTAGAGATAATTGAATTTTAGAAGTATTAAGAAATCAAGAATTATAACTTGAAAAAGAAAAGATTGAAAGTCTTTTTGAAAACTATTCATGTTATAGTAATTAAGTGAAGATGTATAAGTTTGTAAATATAAGTTAAGGATAGTGAAGTTCAAAATCATTAACAGGCTATCCAGATACAATAATCCTTACTGTAAAAAAAAAGAGAGAGAGAGAGAGGAGAAGCTTGAGGAGATGCCTAATCAAAAATTTGCTTCACTTGAATTATCTTATAAGAAGAAAACTAATTACATATTTTACTTAATTTTTATGCATGCATCTTTATTAGAAAAGATTTCATGAAGATCTTTTTCTTGTAAATAATTTATGTGATCTTAATATAATAAACTACAATTATTTTCGAAATGAATGAAAAATTTTGAAGTCTTACGATTTAGTAGTTAAATATTCTTTAAATTCTTAAAATTAAACATAGCTAGTGAAATTTGGTTAATGATTTACTAAAGCCTTTATAAAATCAAAAATTACAAGGAATCTTAAATATTTACCTTTTATCCTAATTGTTATACATTTTATATAGTAAAAAGGGTTACTTGAGGACAAGTAATGTTTAAGATTGGGGGATTTTTGATCCATGAAAAAAATATATATTTTTATGCCTTGATTTTTATTAAAACTTTAAGGATATTATGCTTTAATGAAAGGTATTTTTTTTATGTTTTTGGATGCAGGTGATGTAAAAATGTTCAAAAAGAAAAAATATGAAAAAGGATGAAAAAGGAACAAAAAGGAGCAAAAAGGAGCAAAAATGGAGCTAAAATGCAAAATTGCCAAAATAATGGGTCTGGCGCCTAGGCGGCAGAATTCGGCGCCTAAGCGCCAGCTCGATACCAAAACAGTTACGATTTTGTAACTACTTTGGGCAGTTATTTTGATGGTTAGAGCGGTTATTGGACCTTCTAGAAGATTGGCAGTTATTCCTGGATTATAGGACATGTGATACATTGTATCTAGACGCATGGAAATAGTTTGGATCGAGAAGAGGTGCAATCTAAAGTGAAGAGGTGCGAAGAACTGGACGCGTAGTCTGGCGCCTAGGTGCCAGATGCCGACGTCTAGGCGCTAAACACAGTTTCTAGAAGATTCATTGAACTTGGACACATTTTGAAGAGGTGTTTTAGGCAACCCTTGAAGCCGATAAATAGGAGGCCATTTCTACAAAAAAAGAGGCCCCAAATCAGAGAGATAATTTTACATATAGGGCCACACTTTTAGTTTACTTTCCTTCATAAATTAGTGAGTTTATTTTATTTAGATTTTGTATTAAGAGTTTGGAAGAGTTGGTGCTTTTGAAGTCTATTTCACTTTGGAGTCAGTAGGAATCAAAGGTTCAGTTGGAGAAACACTTGAGATAAGTATTTGTATATTGATTCAAAATTTTATTTATATGTTTTGTTATTTAAATTCAATGTGTTCTGAGTAGTTACTTTACTTTCTCCTTTCAATTATGAAAAGATAAATAAGATAATATAAAATTCATTGGAGAATTAAAAACTAAATATGTTTAAATATTGTGATGATATTAATACCGGATCTTAATTTACTATTTAAATTGGCCATTTAAGTTGTTAAAAGCTGTTGAAGAATTTTGAAACCTAGAAGGAGATAAATTCTTAACTAGTAGATATAACATGAATCCTTGGGTAGTCGAAGGCCTTGTGCGGGTTATTCAAGGTGAAGTGCAAATAAATAGAAAAATATTATTCAATGGGTGTAGAATTAATAAGTTTTTAGAGTGACAGACTAAATTCTTTTAATTTGGTTTATTGAAAGTGAATGGGTCACTAGTAGGGCCGACCATAGCTACCCTTGGACATCTAGTAGTGTGAGCCTAGATTAACCTATTCTACTAATAATACATCTAGGCCTGATCTATAGGTTAGCCAATGTTCTTTATACTATCGAGCGAAGGTAAAGAATAGGAATGCTTCTATTTGGCACAATACCATAAATTTATACTCTCCACGAATATTACATTATCTAAAAAGTCTTGGATTAATTGGAAGGAAAAAAGTTGTTTGTTTATTATTATTTACATCACTCATTATTTTAGTAATGCTTTATTTCTGCATTTAGTAAATTAAATATTAAATTTAGAACTTTAAAAAAAATACATAAAAATAAAACTAAAATATTTAAAAATCTATAAACCTCCTTGTGGGATTGATACTGGGGTCTTTATTTAAAGCCCTATATTACTTGAAACGATACGTGATCACTAGAAAATATATTAAGAATTTCATACCAATTTTATATGGAATTGCACTTTAAAGAAAGATATTTTCTTTGTTTTATTTCAGGAATGAAGATTTATAAGTACTGAAAGCAAAAAACACAAAAGAAGCGGATTTGGAGCAAAAAGGACTCAATTAGATGAAAATTGAACTATCCCACCAACGACGAGATTTAGGTAGCCGACGGCGAGTTTTTCCTGAAGGATTTTTAATATATTATAAGGAGCCCGCTGACGGTGAGATCGAGCTTGCCGACAGCGAGAACGGCACGGTTAGCCCATCTTCTAGAAGCCCACCGACGGCGAGATCAAGCTGCCGATGGCGAGACAGTTGAAAAGAGCCAAAATACATTGAACCTGGACGCTTTTTGAAGAGGTTCTTAAGCAACCTTTGGAGATTTGACCCCTTCTATAAATAGAGACGAATTCCCGCCAGTTGTGTGTTATTTTTTGTCATTTGTGTGGAAGTTAAGTGTAATTTAAGAGTCTTTGAGTGAGTGTTTAGCGTTTTGGTGTGCTGTACTGGAAGGAAGAGTCAAAGGAACTTCAAGAATCTGCTTAGGGAGAAGAATTGAGATAAGTATATTTGTTATTTATTTGTTAACTTTAATGAAATGAAGAATTAAAGTAATTGTGCCTAAAAATATGAAAATAGAAATTATGCTAATCTTTAACTTAAATCTTAATTTACTTTTAATCTGGCCAATTGATTTGTTAACATATGTTGAAATATCAACTATAGTGAAGATTACATCCAAAATTCAGGGAAGTCAAAAGCCTTGGAAGGAGGGTGCAAATAAATAGGGAAATATTAACTATTGGGCATAGAATTGGACATTTTAGTGTGACAGACTAAAATATTCAATTCCGTCTTATTGTTTGAGAGCTAAAGTGTAGATGTTAGCCCTCAAGCGAGGGGAACGTGGGAGCTCTGAAGTGGCAGTCGGTATCCTCCTAGCCTAGCCGCAGATTCAGTAATCAAACATAAGACTAGTCAATGTTCTTTGCACATTGACCAAAGGGTAAAGAATAGGAATGCTCCTATTTGGCACAATACAATTAAAAACTTATTTAATTCTTCATTCACTTAATTCTCTAAAATACGGAGAAAGATACTTCTCTGAAATCTTATATTCAAACCTTATGCATTAGTTTATTTTAGTCTAAGTATTCTTAATTTTCGTATACTAGATTAGTAAGTAAGTTTACTTTAATTTGTCTTTAAAATTTTCTAACTTCCCTGTGGGATCGATATCTAGAACTCCATTAGAGCCATATATTACTTGATAATGATACGTATACTTGCGTAGTATCCACAATATAAATCATAAAATCCATAACATAATCATCAATATCTATATATAATCAGTGCGAGATCAAGTTTTTGGTGTCGTTGCTAACTTTTATTATCATAGTTGTAAGTATAAATATAGAAAAGTGGATCAATATGTATACTTGCGTAGTACCTCTAGTGTGTAAAATATTTTGCATAAAATTATATTTATATACACTAGCCGCTATTATTATTTGGAAGTAAGGCATTATATACACTTGCCGCTAATATCATTATATAGTAGCAGAGGCCCAGTAACTTGGAGTTGATTAAACATGACATATCACTATAACACATGAACACACACCTTTTAATAAGGTTGACTGATTAAACAATAATCAAAACATAAGACATAAAACCATAAACCCTAGAGCTACTACAATAAGGAACTTGGAGCTGTCATTGTTAGTTGTCTTAATTTCATTTTTCTTTCTTTTTTCTCAAGGAAGAATGGTTTCTATTTCTTCGTTGTGTACAAATTAACTGTCCAGCCTTAGAACTAGACACAAATTCATATACGGACAGTGGAGGAACAACGTCTTCCGCTTCCATACATACTTTCTTTCCTTTCTGATCAACTTGTTCATTGGTCTTGAAAATAGTTTGTTTTGGAGAAGCTGTTTCAGACAATGTTACCTCAAGTAGAGGGAAGTCCTCATCAGAATTCAAATTAAATCAGTTATGAGGTTCTACAACTTTCAAAGTAGTTGTATTTGTTATAACAGGTGGAGGACCACAGAGCACTAATTCAACTTCATAACATCTGGACAGAAATTTGATCACTCACTTCCAGTAATTAGTTTTGTCAATTGATAGATTATCATTTTGAGAGTAGAAAAAGATCAACTTCGGGGGAACCATTTCAGTGGTTCTTGAAAGAGAATATATAACGTTAAAGTTTGCTATAGACTCATTTTATAAACTAGGAATTTGTTAATTAAAGTCATTTTGTCTTTTCATTATGGAAAATTTTAGATTTTGTTTATCACGAATAACTTTTAGTATCAAAGAGTTAATTCTGACAGAGTAAAAGATGGATTTGTGTAAGAGATACACTCAATTGTTAAAAGACAAAACATCTCAAAAAAGGGAACAAATGGATTAACCATAGAAAGGGAGAAAGAAATTCCCAAATGGAGTTGCCACTCTATTATTACCACACATTCTCATGTCATTATTGTCGATAATTATTGTTTTTAAGGAGTCGCCACTCTCTTTGTCCATTACATTGCCCTAATGTCCAAATAACTTATTTTCTCAGACCATACAAATGATATCAAGATTTTTAAGGATATTAGAATAGAAAAAAAAAAGAAGATGAAAATGGAGAAAAAGAAAAGGGTAGGAAGAATTTCATTGCGGCAATCATTGCACTGAAATATTTAGAGTGCTTAGCTCTTGAGATGCTCGTTCAAGGAATGACACATGAATACTTTTTTAACCAGAGATTTATGTATGATACCTATTATGAGTTTCTCATTCTCCTATAAGATAAAGCTCTGATAGTTTATTACATCTTAAATAGTTCAAACTGTCTAAGAAAACTCAAGATTATGGCTAAAATTTGCTCTTAAAGAAATTTCAAATGTTAAGATCAAGGAAAGAAACGTCAATGTTCAATCCTAAGGGTAATATGTTTTTAAGTGTCACATACTACCCTAAAGGTTTGGTTTTGTTTTATTATTTGTTGATTTCATTTTATTTTTATTTTTTTATTGTTATTTTATTTTGTTTTGTTTTTATTGTGAGCTATACTCTTCAAGCTTTAGAATGTTATATCTACAAAAAAGAGTTAGCACATCCTAATAACATGCAAAGTAAATCTACAGTGCAACTTGCCTTGTCTTATCAGCATTCCTGCAAAATAAGGTATTATATCTTGTTTTATTGGTTTGATTAGTTAAATTTTTAATTTCAAGACAACCCAATCAAGATGTCTATGGCACCATCGTCGGAAGGTCATTGAGGTATTTAAATCTATTTAGTTTGAAAGGAATTAAAATTAGGACCGAAAGATTCTTGTCAGCAGCCACAGATTGTGTTGTCCAAGGGATCCTTATTGATTTAAACACTAGGGTTCAAGTTGCGTTCATTGATCTTTAAGCATTATGATTTCATTTAAGTTTTAGTGTCTTTTTTGGATTTTAAAGTTTGAAAAATTTGGGCTTTTTATGATTTATTAGCCGATTAAGTTTTTGTTTATTTTTTATTTTTTATTTTTTATTTAGGATGACTTGATCAGGATCCCATGGTTTTGTTGTGCAGGGTAATTAAGTTTGCGATTTGATTGGTCATAAATGAAATTAAGTTATTTTTCTAGCAACCATGGTTGTCTCCTCTAAAATATCTTCTCCAACTAGGTTGTATTTTAAGATTCAAGTTTAAGTTTTAGTATCTTTTAGGGTAAATTTTATGTCGGTTGTCTTATTTATTTAACTTTGATGTGATTTGAATCATCAAATTTAAGTTATACCTAAGAATGATGGGTTGAGTCTAATGTTGTTTAGGCTTAGGGTTTAAGTTCAGTGTAGATTGAACCTAGGAGAAATTGGTTAAGTCTAATGTAGGCTAGACCTAAGGTTTAGGCTCAGTGTCATATGAACCTAAGAGAGTTTGGTTAAATTTAAGAAATGTTAAACTTAGGTTTAGGTTCACTGTCAATTGAAACTAAGAGAGTTTGGTTAAGTTTAAGATATATTAGACTAAGGTTTAGATTCAGTGTCAGTTAAACCTAAGAGAAATTAGCTAAGTAAGCTCAATTTAGATTGAATCTAGGGTTTGAGATGACTTTGGTCCAATTTAGGTTGAGCCTAAGGCTTAAGGTAACCTAGGTTGAACTTAATGTTTATGTTGATTTAGGTTCAATTTGGGTTGAATTTAAGGTTTGGGTTGAATTAGGTTCAAATTGGGTTGAACCTAAATTTTAGGTTGACTTAGGTTCAATTTTGGTTGAACCTACGGTTTAGGTTAATCTTATAGTTGAAGGTGAGCTTTTAAGGTTAAGTCTAACATAGTTAAGACTTGTGATTTGATTAAGCCTAACGAGGGTTGAGCCTAATTGGGTTAAAATGGATTAAGCCTAATGTAAGTACGGCTTAAGGATTTCATTAGGTCTAATTAGGATTAGACTTATTGATGACTTAAAAGCTACTTAAGCCTAATGTAAGTAAGGCTTAATGGTTTAATTAATTCTAATTGGCATTAAACCTAATTATGATTTAAAAGATACTTATGATAAATATAAATAAGGCATGAGAGTTTAATTAGGTCTAATTAGGGTTAGACCTAATTAGGGTTTAGGTTTACTTAAGCCTAATGTAAGTAAGGCTTAAGGGAAATACTTTGGTCTAATTAAGGTTAGACTTAATTATGTTTTTGATTTACTTAAGCCTAATGTAAGTAAGGGTTAAGGGTTTAATTAGGCCTTATTAGGGTTAGAACTTATTAGGGTTTAAAAATTTTTTAAGCCAAACATAAAGTGAGGCTTAGAGAGATTAATTTGGTCTAATTAGGGTTATACAAATTTAGGGTTTAGGTTTAATTAAGCCTAGTGTATGTAAGGCTTAAGGGGATTAATTATGTCTAATAAGGGTTTGACCTAATTAGAGTTTAAAGTTACTTAAGCATGATGTGAGTAAAGCATAAGGAGATTAATTAGATTTATTTGAGATTAAACCTAATTATGGTTTAAAGTTACTTAAGCCTAATATAAGTAAGGCTTAAGAAGATTAATTAGGTCTAATCTAGTTAGACTTAATTAGGGTTTAAAGGTCACTTAAGCCTAATGTAATTAAGTCTTAAGGGTTTAATTAGGTCTAATTAGGTTTATACCTAATTAGGGTTTAAATTTTATTTAAGTCTAATATAAGAAAGGCTTAAGGAGATCTAATTATGGTTTAGGTTTACTTAAGCCTAATGTAAGTAAGTCTTAGGGGGGTTAATTAGGTCAAATTAGGGTTAGACCTAATTGGGTTTTAGGGTTGCTTAAGGAGCTTAATTAGGTCTAATTAAGGTTAGACTTAATTATCATTTAAAGTTAATTAAGCTTAACTTAAGTAAGGCTTAAGGACATTAATTAGGTCTAATTAAGTTTAGACCTAAAAAGGGTTTAATGGTCACTTAAGCCTAACGTAAGTAAAGCTTAAGGATTTAATTAGGTCTAATTAAGGTTAGAAATAATTCAGGTTTAAACATTATTTAAGCCTAATGTAATTATGGCTTAAGGGGATTAATTTAGTTTAATTAGGGTTAGACCTTACTAGGGCTTATGTATGTTTAAGCCTAATGTAATAAGGCTTAAGAGGTTTAATTAGGTCTAAACATAAAAATTAATATTAGACTAATCCGAATAAACATTTAAACGAAGGGAGGACGTTTGTATAAAATTTAGAGTTAAAGTGTAAATTTTAAAATTACAATTTCACCGTAAATGTCTATATTGTCATTTTAGATTTTTCAATTGCTAGAAATCATAATTTTAAATTTTAATTCATTAACCCAAACTTTGTAAACGATTACTAATTTAATTTCAAATTTTATAATTTTTTTATAATTAATTTTTCAAAATAATTACAAAAATTGTTATAAATTAGTAAATTCAATTTGGGGATTTTTCCTATCCTTGAAAAAATCAGGCAATATCCCCAAGGATAAAAGGATTATCCCTGTGAAATTAGTTATTTTTTTAGATTTATAATTAATTCTTAATAGTTAAATTACTCTAGAGAGTAATTAATTAATTAAAAACTAAATATAATTCAATAATCCTTAATTTCATTTTTAAAATTTTCTCCTTTCTTAGTTGAATTCAGAGAAATTTTTGTTTTAATTTTATGACTTTTCTATGCAAAGATATGTATTTTTGAAGAATTTTTCTCTATTTCTTTAAATAAAAAATCCTTAATTTTCTATTAATCCAGCGAGGCACTAGCACAACATCAGAGTCGTTGAAGAGCTACGCGAAAGGCTCTAGTTTGTGGGATTTTACTTATGGACGCTGAGGCATTATGGTTCGGTCTGCTTCATATGAACAGATGTGTGGTTCAGTGCAATCGTGGCCATCCTTTTCTAATACACAGATATGGATGACATCGATGCATCATCTCTAAGGGACAATTAACCAAGAACCGTTCATGTTTAGGACATAAGATCTCCCAAGATCTTGCACCAAATTTCATGATTTTTCTTCCTAAAGCTTCATCATGCTTAGACGAACATATTCATACGGTTATGTTGGCATATTGTGATGTTTTCTTCATAAATGTCCAAACCCGAGCTCACATTTAGTGTTTAAGGCACATACCCAGTCTCAAGAGGTGAGGCCTCAATTAAGTTTGGCAAGAACGATCATCTAGTCCTTGTGAAGCTTTTACTTAGCTCAATTTGAAGCTAAATCAGAACGAGGTAAGTTCTATCTGAAATGGTGTTAGAATGGGTTAGGAGCCTTGGGGTTGCTCAAGTTCAATTGGATTCTCCTTCGTGAGGCTCAGTGAAGCTTTTGGGATGGTTGTATTGAAGTTTTAATAGGGTTTGTGTCAACCTAAAAATTTTTCCTTATTTTAGAGTGGATTAAAGCTCCCTAGTGGATTTCAAAAGCTGAAAGTATAGGGGATTGGTTGCTCTATGGATGAGGAGGATTTTCTCTATGGAGTGTTTCATGGTTTAAGAGCTCTTTCTAGGGTGGTCTTCTTGTTGGAAGATCTCAGGTACGACCACTGTTTTTCCATGGGCGGCCATGGATGAGCCTGAGCTTAATTGGAGGATGCAGGAGGTGGCACAGGGAGGCTCAGGGAGTTTTAAATGATTAAATTCTAGCTATGGATAAGAGCTTTGCATATTTCCATGGTGAGCTGATCGTGGCTTGAGGATGGTGAAGAGGGTGGCTAGGGCAAGGCTTTTTCCCTATTGGTTGGGTCGTGAGGTGGATAAGTAGTTCAACAGTGAGTTGGCTTATCCAATTCACCCATGCTAAAGTGAGATGAGATGGAATCCATGTTGGGTGCCCTATATCCCCCTTCAACATGATGAATTGGATTTTTTACAAAATTGGTAGCTTCCATGCGTCTCAAGTAGGTTAATAGGTTGATCTTATGCTGGTGGGTGGCTTTAGGTCATGGATATACCCATTAAGGATGGGCTTTAGAACATGGATGGGCTTGGGCTTAGGTTTGGTGCATGGGCTTAGGTTATTATTTAAACCTAGACCTAATAAACTTAAATTCCATATTCTTAATTAATTAAATAATTAATTAAGAAAATAGAAAATTTGTCCATGGGACCCCAAATTGGCCATAATGGTGTAAGGTTAACCATGGTGGTCTAGGGCTGACCAATGGACCAAGGTTAACCAATTAAGTCCTAGGTTAACCAATTAGATCATGGGTTGATCAATTGCCTCATGGGTTGACTAGGATGATTTATTTCGTGAAAGTTTGACCATATGGTCTGACCATTGGGCCATGAGTTTGAGGACATGGTCTAGTATTGACCATGTTGACAAAGGGTTGACCATGATGATCATATTGACCATATGGTAATATCTTGACCATATGGTGATTGGGTCAACAATTGAGTCCATGTGGTGATCATAGGGTCAAAAGTTAACTAAGTGGTCAACAGGATGATCATTAGGTTCAGGGTTGATCAAAATGGTTAATGTGGTGACCATAGGGTCCAAGGTTAATCAAAGGGTCATTGTGGTGATCATAGAGTTCAGGGCTGACTAAGTGTTCTATGGGATGACCATAGAGTCCAGGGTTGACCAAATGGTCAACAGGATGACCATAGGGTCCATGTTTAATTAGTTTAAGGTGTCATTCCATTTTGACATCAATAAAGGAGACATATTAGGATTTGATCAAATATTTAGGGTTTGGGGATCCTTTATGGGTTAAAGGGGTCAATGTTAGTAGACCTCCTTCCCAAGGTGGATCAGATGATCATGACAGTTTTAGGTCTTGTAGAAGAATTTGTGGTATACTAAGTTGATGTGGATAACTTAAGACATGTCCTATACATAGATGTCAATTTAGGGTAGATCCTCACAAAATTGAGATCAACAAATGGGCCTCCAATTTGTGTGGAATACTGAATAAGTATGTCGCACATATTGGTGCTGAATGAGGTGACCAACATAATCCACAAAATTATCAATTTGTTGCTAACTTTAAAAAA